>SJYX01014681.1:69195-112197 GCA_006410675.1 Oreotragus oreotragus
ACTTTATTTTTTGGGGCTCCCAAATCACGGCAGATGGTGACTGCAGCCATGAAATTAGAAGACGCTTACTTCTTGGAAGAAAAGTTATGACCAACCTAGAAAGCATATTCAAAAGCAAAGATATTACTTTGCCAACTAAGGTCCGTCTAGTCAAGACTATGGTTTTTCCAGTAGTCATGTATGGATGTGACAGTTGGACTGTGAAGAAGGCTGAGTGCCGAAGAATTGATGCTTTTGAACTGTGGTGTTGGAGAAGACTCTTGAGAGTCCCTTGGACTGCAAGGAGATCCAACCAGTCCATCCTGAAGGAGATCAGCCCTGGGATTTCTTTGGAAGGAATGATGCTAAAGCTGAAACGCCAGTACTTTGGCCACCTCATGCGAAGAGTTGACTCATTGGAAAAGACTCTGATGCTGGGAGGGATTGGGGGCAGGAGGAGAAGGGGACGACAGAGGATGAGATGGCTGGATGGCATCACGTACTCGATGGACGTGAGTCTGAGTGAACTCCAGGAGATGGTGATGGACAGGGAAGCCTGGGGTGCTGTGATTCATGAGGTTGTAAAGAGTCGGACATGACTGAGCGACTGAACTGAACCCAAATATTGCACTTTGGACTCATTTGATGATGAGGACTACTCCATTTCTTCTAAGGGATTCTTGCCCACAGTAGTAGACATAATGGCCATCTGAATTACATTCTCTCATTCCCATCCATTTTAATTCACTGATTCCTAAGATGTTGATGTTTATTCTTACCATCTCCTGCTTATCATGTACAATTTACCTTGATTCATGGACATAACATTCCAGGTTCCTATGCAATACAGTTCTTTGTAACATCAGATTTTACTTTTGTCACCAGACACATTCACAACTGAGCATTGATTCCGCTTTGACCTAGCCACTTCATTCTTTCTGGACATATTCGTAGTTGTCCTCCACTCTTCACCAGTAGCATATTGGACACCTTCCGACGGGAGACTCATCTTTCAGTGTCATATCTTTTTGTCTTTTTATACAGCTCATGAGGGTCTCATGGCAAGTATACTTGGGTGGTTTGCCATGCCCTCCTCTAGTTGATCACGTTTTGTCAGAACTCTCCACTTTATGACCTGTCCATCTTTGGTGGCCCTACATGGCATGGCTCACCTAAGCTACAACAATAGGACAGTTTCCTTGAATCCTCCCAGTCCCAACCCCAACTCACACAGCAGCCTGAATGATCCTGTTAACACTAAATAAGACCATGTTACCCTCCTTCTAAGAATTCCTCATGGCTTGCAATGCAATTTAGAGTAAAATCCTATGAGTTATGGACCCATTATCTCTCTTTCCTCTTTCCCTTATTTACATTTCATAACCACATTGCTTTTCTTACTGTCCCTTGCACATGCCATTCTTGCTTCTGTCTTAGAACTCTTGTCCTGGCCTGCTGTTTTGCTTGGATCACTCTCTACCATACTAACCACCTCAATCACTGATCTGCTTCATTCAGACCTCTGTTCAGCTGGCTTCTTGTTCACTCTTGGTAGAATAGAACTGCAGACCCTAGTGATTAAATTTTCATGTGTGTGTGTGTGTATTTTAAACACTTGTTGGTACCTGGAATGTTATATATTTATCAGTTTACCCTTAATAGAACATGAGCTTCATGAAGCTGAGACTTTGTCCTTTTTGTTCTGAGGAGTGGTATATTATTAGCATTCAAAAGGGTTCTGATAAATGAATGGATATACAATTTCTTCTAGAAATATCCCCAAATCACCAACTGGATAGTATTGAGAATTAGATTAAGTTTATGAGAGTCATTTTATAGATGAGAGAACTAAAGCACAGATCCATGTGTTTATTTGAGGGCACTTATCTAACTAGCATTTAACTATATAACTACTATCTAATGAGATAGACCTATATTTTCCCCAAAATTCACTAGACCTGTGTCTGGCATTTAGACCTCTCGTGACTTCCAAAACAAAATTGTGTGCCACAGCACTTCCTTTGGGCTTCACATTTTAAATTTAAAAATGACATTTTTGAAATAATATTATACATGTTAACAAAATATTTTGTTAATCATTCTGTGAATACACAGAAAATGCAGCTTATTGTTTAAAATAAAATTGATGAATGTGATACTTAAGTGTTAGTTTGTTTAGAGTTCAAATCAATATCTATTCTCAGGCAATATTTTTGTGAGTATATTTCCTTGTTGTTATTCTTCCACATACCATCCACTCCAGCCTCTACATCTAGATTGTGCTCATGATAGGTGACTTTATAGTCTTTTATCATCCTGTTATACCTAGGTCTGTCCATACTTAATGTTTAATTCCTAGAAAGTCTTTATTCTATAGTCCTTAAACAATCTAATTCCACTTAAGAAGGATTTTGTTTATTTGGGAATATTCAGTGTAATGTCTAGATAAAATCCTTAGATACTGAGGACAGTAAATATAAGCAACAAGAGAAAAATGTTAAACAAATGTGTCAGTGAAGTGGCCATTAAATTTAAGAGTGAGTGAATTAAAAAGCAATTCATTAATGTCAATTAGCTAAATGGATGAGTTGATTTTTTCCTGTCTAAAAGAGGTTTTCCACATAACAACTGTCCTTGCTTTCAAGAGCTATTCATAACGCTACTGTCATCCTACTGAATGTATTTAGAATGGTGAAAACTAGAGTGTGAGACTGGAGCTAATGCTGTGCCATGAGTACTACAGGAAAGGATCAGGGAGATGACATCAAAGCTGCATCACCATGCTAAGCATTTGGAACAAGAACTCCAGGACAGTGTAGTCATTCTCCACTAAGAAAGTCACAGCTGGTTCCAATAAGCCTCATGCCCCTATTTTTTCTGGAAATTTATAAAGTCTGAGTGCATGTAGAATCCAGAGAGAAGCTAAAAATATATTCTCATAATTGATGAGTATTCAGAAGTTAATATCTAAAAGTACAGCCCAACAACAGTTATGTGCTCAGTTGCTCAGTTGTGTCCGACTCTTTGTTACTCCATGGACTTTAGCCTGCCAGGCTCCTCTGTCCATGGAGTTTTCCAGGCAAGAATACTGGAGTGTGTTGCCATTTCCTACTCCAGGAAATCTTCCTGACCCAAGGATCAAACTTGTGTCTCTTTCATCTCCTGCATTGGCAAGTTGATTCTTTACCACTAGCATCACCTACGAAGCTCCTAACAACAGCTATAAAATGAAACTTATATTAACAAGTCACCTACAGTAGCAACAAAAGCTATAAAGATCTTAAGAAAAAAGTTTATTGGAAAACATGCATTAAAGTATAATAGTGGAGTATGACCTAATACTAGTTTTCATAAATTTTCTATGTGCTTATAGTAAATTTATCAAATCATTAATTAGGGAAAATAGATATGTACTGTGTATGTCCTTCGGTGGAAGCTTGCTTAATTATGCTGTTGACATCTTTTGTAACCTTACTATTTTTTACGTTGTTTTCCAATATGATTTTTTTTTTTGTAAATGTGATTATTTTTCAGCATGAGGACACTGCAATGGACGCTGTGGAGAAAACATAAATGTCAACAAAATGTTGCTATCATTAGGATCACGACCTAAAATGAATTAAAATATGGGTGTGATTACCTATGGATGCTATTACTTGGAGGAAGGCAAGCAAGGCAAAAGGCAGGAAAAAACAAACCAAAAAACCCCTACTTTTCTAGGTGAGTTCTACTAAAGCTTCAATATACTTCTATCTCTATATTTTCCACATTTAACCCACTCCAGTACTCTTGCCTGGAAAATCTCATGGATGGAGGAGCCTGGTAGGCTGCAGTCCATGGGGTCGCTAAGAGTCAGATACAACTGAGCGANTATTTTCCACATTTAACCCACTCCAGTACTCTTGCCTGGAAAATCTCATGGATGGAGGAGCCTGGTAGGCTGCAGTCCATGGGGTCGCTAAGAGTCAGATACAACTGAGCGATTTCACTTTCACTTTTCACTTTCATGCATTGGAGAAGGAAGTGGCAACCTACTCCAGTATTCTTGCCTGGAGAATCCCAGGGACGGGGGAGCCCGTCTATGGGGTCGCACAGAGTTGGACACGACTGAAGTGACTTAGCAGTAGCAGCAGCACTAAGAAAAATGTGGCTTTGAAACTAAGAGCTTATTCTCTCACTGAACTTTAAGTGTGTTAAGTTTTTGTAGACTATCTCAAAATCTGACCCAGTTGCTTACTTGTCTGGGGTTTTTAACAGCCAGAGAAAACTCCATGAAAAGCAATTATAAAATAGCTCTTGTATGTTTCAAATTCAATTTTTCAACTTCTTCCACCTATCAATAAAGAAAGTACTGCCTTTCATAATAGGTAATTACTTTAGATAATAAGTTATAGGTGGTTTAACAAGTCTTATAGTTCACATATTGATTTACCTTTTATAATAAAAAGGAACTCAGTAAAGATGGCAATGAAATCTTTTGGTTATCTAAGGTACTTATGTTAAAGTAAGATAAGTACATAAGGTAGTTAAGTTCAAGTAATTATTTGTCAAATTGATATGATTCCCCTCTTTTTTTTTTTTTTTGTCAAATAAGTAGACTAAAATAGAAGTGATGATACATTACTTTTCAAGGACAAGCCATAACAGGTAATGTAGCTTCTACCTGGCTCAATCCCTACCCCAGCTTTCTCTCAAATGCTCACCCTTAGAATCTGGCCATTGTGTCGTGAAGAATTTCAGGCCATGTGTAGTAGTCACGAATAAGTGTTCTGATCAGTATTCCAATGAAGATATCGAATGAATGACATCAGCTTCTAGACATGTGAGTGACCAAGCCTTGAGATGATTACAATTCCCAGCCTTGAAGGCACTTCAAATGATGCTGAGTACAGCAGGGATAAACTATCCCTAGTGTGCTAAGTTGCTTCAGACGTGTCCAACTCTTTGCAACACTACGGACTGTAGCCTGCCAGGCTCCATCTGTCCATGGGATTCTGTAATCAAGATTACTTGAGTGGGTTGCCATGTCCTCCTCCAGTGGATCTTGCCAAGCCAGGGATCGAACTCACATCTCTTGTGTCTCCTGTACTTGCAGAAGGGTATTCACCACTAGTGCCACCTGGGAAGCCCTGCTCAAATTGCAGATTTAAGAGCAAAATAAATGTCTTAAGATGCTAAGATTTGAGGTTTCTGTTGTACAACATAAGGTAATTAGAAAAAGGAGAAATAAGAATTTAACATCAAGAGCTCAAACCAAAAATTCTTCATTATTTTGTATGTATTATAAAATTGATATGTTGATTTCATATAAATTTGTTAACTTTTGTTTTCCATATTTTTGGATAATGCTAGATACACTTGTTGTTGCTCGGTCACTAAGTTGTGTCCAACTCTTTGTGACCTGATGAACTGCAGCATAACAGGCACCTCTGTCCTCCACTACCTCCCAGTTTTGGTTGAAGTTCATGTCCATTGAGTCAGTGATGCTACCCAACCAACTCGTCCTCTGCCACCCCCTTCTCCTTTTGCCCTCAACCTTTCCCAGCATCAGAGTCTTTTCCAATGAGTCGGCTCTTTGAATCAGGTGGCCAAAGTATCAGAGCTACAGCTTCAGCATCTGTCCTTCTAATGGATAATCTAGGGTTGATATCCTTTAGAATATACTGGATTGATTTCCTTGCAGCCCAAGAATCTTCTCTAGCACCACAATCTGAAAGCGTCAGTTCTTTGGTGCTCAGCTTCCTTTATGGTCCTACTCTCACATCCGTACATGACTATTGGAAAAACCATAGCTTTGACTATACGGACCTTTGTAAGCAAAGTGATGTCTCTGCTTTTTAATATGCTGTCTAGGTTTGTCATAGCTTTTCTTTCAAAGAGCAAGTGTCTTTTAATTTCATGGCTGCAGTCACTGTCTGCAGTAATTTTGGAGCTCAAGAAGATAAAATCTGTCACTGTTTCCACTTTTTACCCTACTATTTGCCATGAAATGATGGGACCAGATGCCATGATCTTAGTTTTTTGAATGCTGAATTTTAAGCGAGTTTTTTCATTCTCCTCTTTCACTTTCATCAAGAAGGTCTTTAGTTCCTCTTCATTTTCTGGCTTTGGAGTGGTATCATCTGATATAATTTAAGTAAGCAAGGTAACAATGTATAGCCTTGACATACTCCTTTCCCAATTTGTTCCATGTCCAGTTCTAACTGTTGCCTCCTGACCTGCGTACAGGTTTCTCAGAAGGCAGGTAAGGTGGTCTGATGTTCCCATCTCTTTAAGAATTTTCCACAGTTTGTTGTAATCCACAGAGTCAAAGGATTTAGTGTAGTTAATGAAGCAGAAGTAGGTGTTTTTCTGGAATTCCCCTTGCTTTCTCCATAACCCAATGAATGAATGCATATTTTGAATTAATATATATTATTTTTGATTAATCAGTTAATATGAGATGTATAAATATATAGATTTACAATATATTTTATATGGCAAAGTAGTCAGTATTCATATGTTGAAAGTACTGTATTCCTAATAAGTTGTTCATCACTAAATTAGAGTATCATTTATTTGACACTCATATCACTTTATCAACTGCATTCTGGAGGGTATATCAGTTCAGTTTAGTCGTTCAGTCATATCCTACTCTTTGTGACCCCATGGACTGCAGCACTCCAGGCTTCCCTGTCCTTCACCAGGAGCTTACTCAAACTCATGTCCATATAGTTGGTGATGCCATCCAACCATCTCATCCTCTGTTGTCCCCTTCTCCTCTTGCCCTCAATCTTTCCCAGCATCAGGGTCTTTTCCAGTGAGTCAGTTCTTCACATCAGGTGGCCACAGTATTGGAGTTTCAGCTTCAGCATCAGTCCTTCCAGTAAATATTCAGGACTGATTTCCTTTAGGATGGACTGGTTGGATCTCATTGCAGTCCAAGGGACTCTCAAGAGTCTTCTCCAATACCAAGGTTCAAAAACATCAGTTCTTCAGTGCTCAGCTTTCTTTATAGTCCAACTCTCACATCCGTACATGACTACTGGAAAAACCATAGCTTTGACTAGATGAACCAATTTTGGTAAAGTCTGTCACTGTTTCCACTGTTTTCCCATCTATTCGCAAAGAAGTGATGGGACTGGATGCCATGATCTTAGTTTTCTGAATTTTGAGTTTTAAGCCAGCTTTTTCACTCTCCACTTTCACTTTCATCAAGAGGCTTTTTAGTTCTTCTTCACTTTCTGCCATGAGGGTGGTGTCATCTACATATCTGAGGTTATTGATATTTCTCCTGGCAATCTGAGTCCAGCTTATGCTTCATCCAGCCCAGCATTTCTCATGATACTCTGCATATAAGTTAAATAAACAGAGTGACAATATACAACCCTGACGTACTCCTTTACCGATTTGGAACCAGTCTGTTGTTCCATGTCCAGTTCTAACTGTTGCTTCTTGACCTGCATACAGATTTCTCAGGAGGCAGGTCAGGTGAGAAGGCAAAAAGATAGGACACTGATGGATGGTGTATACCTAGTACACTTTAACATTCTGGTTTTTTTTTGTTTAATTTACTTTATTATTATAAGTGTGCCGCTTATTTTAAAACATACAGCTGGATTGTTTAAAAATATCAATATTTGAATTGCAACTGATCGATTTAATTCCTTTATATTTATTGTGATTATCAATATATTTACATTTTTTATTTGATTTTATTTTGTACTTTCTTATTGCCCAGCTATCACCACGTTTTTTACTCCTTTTTTTCCTTGCAAGCAGGATTTCTTCTCTTTCATTTATTGATTTTATTTCTCCTTTGGATTGCAAATTATACATTGTCTATTTTTTTAGTGCATACTCACATTTTCAGTTTCCATATGTAACAAAGGTGAAGCCACATCTCAACTCTAATCCTGAACAATTTTAGGAACTTGGAATGTTTAACTCTGCTTTTCTTCCCTCACATCTTTCATGCCATTAATTTTCTGTATTTCAATTATATGTTGTTATCCTAATATATAGACTAATCATTAACTTACTGTTTTATGTCATAAATATGTACCATATACTACCAAATTTTTTTCTCATTCTCTACTATATCACAGTACACCTTTTGAGGTTCAGTTTCCATGTTCCTAAGATGAAGCTTTTAGAACATCCTTTAGTGAATATGATGGTATCAAACACTGATAATTAGAAAACAGATTTACTTTGCCTTCATTCTTTAGTAATAGTCATGGCAGAGATTTTTTTAATTTTATTTTATATTGGAGTACATTTGATTCACAATGCTGTGTTAGTTTCAGGTGTGCAACAAAGTGATTCAGTTCAAAATTCTGATTTCCAAAGCAGGGATGTCTCCACTGGACACATACACAAAGTTCCAATGATAAGTTATGACTTTTCCTGAGAACTTCAGGCTCCTTATGGCATGAGACAGGAGGGCAACAGGAGGACTCACCATCCTGGCAAGGATAACTGACCTGCGTCATCAGCCTGATGTTACACAAGAGGGACAGGGAGGAAAATGTTTGGCACCAGCTGATTCAATTCAGTACTTTTTGTTATTTCCTTGTTCAACTTTGACAGTAAATGGACTAATGTAGAAAAACAGCCTAGAAAGGGCAAGCTCAGATCCCACAGGAATGAGTGTCACAGTCATATCATCTAGTAAGCCACCTAGACAAAGAGAATCAGCTGAGGATAGAAAAAACTAGAATGTATCAATAGTATACACTGTACACTCTGTAGTATATAGAGAGTTGATGAAGGACAGGGGAGCCTAGTGTGCTGCAGTCCATGGGGGTCGCAAAGAGTCGGACATGACTGAGCAAGTGAACTGAACTGATCAATAGTATAGAAGGAAGATTCGTGCATAATTCGTGACCTGAAACCAGCTGTACCAGTGGGGCTGTAGTTTGACCCATTAACCTTTCTCTTCTAAGTTTTCCTAAGGAAAATAGGTACACCAGCATCCTAGAAGATTTGCTCCAAAAATTTATACATACTATTGTACCTAACAGGCACATATTTCCTTTCAGAGCTCAAAGACTAACTCTCTCAGCTGTCAGCTCATGCTTCTGGCTGTCTGGGCCCTCTAGGAACTGCCCACAGCTGGAGAGATCTGGTTTGTCCAAAATAAACACTCCTTCCTGGAAAAGTCTGCCTTCAGCTGATAGATCAGTATGAGACTACAAAGACTCAGTCCTCTTCGTTGCAACTCTGAGGGTCGTCTCAGCTTCAGAGCTCCCCACCTTGGCTAGCTGTGACCTTCGCTGAGACAGTCTCCAAACCCAGGCCCTCCCTTGGCTATGCTTGGCTGCAAGCACCCCCTGATGCACTTTCCATCTCAGAGTCTCCTTCCTGGGGAAATAAACACCTTCAAATGCCCTTCACTCTTCAAATATGTATGTCCTTCCAGGAGGACCAATATGTTTTCTGTTTTAAAAAATGTGCTTTATTAATCTCTTAGTTCAAAACCTCTGCTAAGTGTATCTATCTGCCTTCAATGCTTCCCATTTGTTCAGTGCCAACCCCATTTACAATGCACAAAGTAATCCACATTGACATTCCCCTGCCCTTTGTCTGCAAGACTATTTATGCTCCTTATCCCACTAAGTCATATAGTTTACATTTCCCTGTAAATGCAGTTTTCTGCTAAGAATCATTCTTTAAAATTTGAAATTATGTTTTAAATGATTTGTGAGTTCTATAATGAATCTTGTGTAATACTAGGCACATTATACAATTGCAAGGATTTGCTAATTTGCAGATTATCTAATAAATGTAATCCATACCTTTATCTCTCTACCTCTCACTCTGTAGTTCACTAAACTCAAGTTCTACCTCCCTCTCTAAACTACCTTCCCTTTTAGCCCATCTTCAATATCAGTTGCTGAATTAACTATGGCAGAAAGAATCCTCAGCTATTGTGGTTTTTCCATAAATGAAGTGAAGTGAAGTGAAGTGAAGTCGCTCAGTCATGTCCGACTCTTTGCGACCCCATGGACTGTAGCCTACTAGGCTCTTCTGTCCATGGGATTTTCCAGGCAATAGTCCTGGAGTGGATTTCCAGGTGGCATTTAAATGAGTGTCTGAGTTGAATAAATGATTAACTTATTAAGTCAAGTTCCCCCAGACCTAGAATCTTCTTACCAAACCATGATTAACAGATCCTTGCTAAAATCTATATATACTCATGTGAACCCTCATTACCCCATCCCAGTGCTCCATTGTCCCTACATCATGTCTGTGGCCATCGAGAGAAAAGATCTGGTGTACCTGTAAGGAGAATGGTAAAGTGGAAGAAAGCCAGGGCTCACTAGCCTCTGGGTTAGTCCTATCTTCTTGTGACACTTGGGCTCACTGTTCTCCATTCTACTCTACCTGGTAATCAGGGATTGTGGCCCTCCTCTACAAATAATCCAGTACCTAAGGGTCCTAGGATTTCACGAATTCCTGCCATTCCTCTTGTTGTTTAGTCACTCAGTCGTGTCCGATTCTTTAAGAGCCATAGAGTGCAGCACACCAGGCTTCCCTGTCCACCATATCCCGGAGTTGGCTCAAACTCATGTCCATTGAGTCAATAATGCAATCTAACCATCTCACGCTCTGTTGCCTCCTCCTCCTCCTGCCCTCAATCTCTCTCAGCATTAGTTTTTTTTCCAATGAGTTGGCTGTTCACATCAGGGGGCCAATCCTCTTACCCTAGATCTAAATCCTGCTTAGTTCACCTCTGGCTCTTATTAGAAGATCCTCCTTTGTATGGACAAACTGCTGGATGTAGAATGAAACATCACTCTGCCCCATTTCAGAACTGAATTATTACCAAATCCTCCTTTACTGCTATGTCCCAGAATGCAGATTCATATGCTTGGTGTGTAACTGTGACTAAGCTTATGCTCACTAGGTACAGGGCTTCAGATGCAAACTGGCTCTCATACTCCATTTGCATAAATGTGTGGGGTAGGAGAAACTTCTGCAACAAACATTGTTCCCTTAGTTCCATTCTGGATGCCATTGCATTTACTTCTAACGGGTCTTGGCCTTCTCTAATATATTAGTTAGCTAGGGCTGCCGTGACAAAGTACCACAGAAAGAGGGTACGTAAACAACAGAAATTCATTTTTTCATTGTTCTGGAGACTAGACGTCCGAGGTTAGGTATTGAAGGGTTTGGTTTCTTCTGATGCCTCTCTTCTTGGCTTACACATGCCTGACTTATTGCTGTGTCCTCATATCTCTTTCCTCTGTGCACAGTATCCCTGGCATCTCTCTTTGTATCTTAATTTCCTCTTTTTAGAAAGACACATGTCAGTTTGGATTAGGACCTACCTTAAGAGTTTCATTTTAACATAATCACCTCTTTAAAGATCCCATCTCCAAACACAGTCATGTTCTAAGGTAACTGGGTGTTAGGACTTCAACATAAACATTTGGGGAAGGGCATAGTTCTACAGTTCTAACAGTAGCATATACTCCACTCTCTGTTGCTGATGTCTTAGCAGTTCTCTCATTTCAGCCATCCTATTTATCAGCTAATCTCTTCCACAGCAACTTAGCACTACTGAAAAGCAAACTCGATAGTTCCCCCAAATACTCTGTAATCATTGCTGCTATTAAACCAGTTTAGTTTTTTTAATAAATAAATTCACTGGCCTCTACTTTGATTTGTTAAGTAAAAAATAGTTAACAATTCAAAAATAAACTCTCATCTCCCCCCAGCCCCAGATCCTAAGTGTTTCTATATATACCAGGAGAACATATTATATTTTGTTTAATTAGATAAACATTTCAAAACAATATATTCTTAACTGTTTAAATTTGTGGCTTTAACCTCTATTAGTAATTTTTCTATTTCAAAATATCTGCATTCATTTTCAATATACTCTCCAGGAAATTGTGGAGATTAATCACTTTTAGTGTGAGTGAAGAAAAATTTTACTGTTTACATAGTCTAACAATGTATAAGAAATTTATTATAACATAATAGGAATCTGAGAGACTAGGGAAATCCTGAAGATTTGGAAATGTTAGTCTAAAATGTCATCTATTTATATATTCCTTCCTAATTCTATCAAATCCCTGACTGAATTTCATTCCTATAGAACTCTGATACACAGACACAGGCAAGATTAAAAGAAAACAAACCACAATAATGTCATAAAGATTGTCTCTTTGTTACAATGCTAAGGGAAGTACCAGGATTTGTTCTATTTTATCACTGCTCAGAGACTGACTACTCCTGATGGCAAATTTCAGATGATAGATTTGTCAGGAAATTAAAATGCCCAGGAGTGGATATTGAAGGGCTATCTAAAGGGTCCCATTATTGACATCAGAGAAAAGAAAACTTGCAAAGATATATAATTTTAATTGGACTCTGTCAACAGGCTGACCACTTGCCAACAATTATTCTAAGAAAAATAACATGAAAGTGTGTAAAATCTGTTGTATGTCTTCCGAGGTTGGTTGCAAGAGCTGTGAGAGTTTTTAATTCATTTAAAATTCCCTTTAATTTTTATTTTTTTATTTTTGGGACAGGAGTGGATATTGAAGGGCTATCTAAAGGGTCCCATTATTGACATCAGAGAAAAGAAAACTTGCAAAGATATATAATTTTAATTGGACTCTGTCAACAGGCTGACCACTTGCCAACAATTATTCTAAGAAAAATAACATGAAAGTGTGTAAAATCTGTTGTATGTCTTCCGAGGTTGGTTGCAAGAGCTGTGAGAGTTTTTAATTCATTTAAAATTCCCTTTAATTTTTATTTTTTTATTTTTGGGGGGCTCCAAAAATCACTGCAGATGGTGACTGCAGCCATGAAATTAAAAGATGCTTCCTCCTTGGAAGAAAAGTTATGACCAACCTAGACAGCACATTAAAAAAGCAGAGACATTACTTTGCCAAAAAAGGTCCGTCTAGTCAAAGCTATGGTTTTTCTAGTAGTCATGTATGGAGTTGGACATGAAAGTTGGACTATAAGGAAAGTTGAGCACCAAAGAAGTGATGCTTTTGAAGTGTGGTGTTGGTGAAGACTCTTGAGTGTCCCTTGGACTGCAAGGAGATCCAGCCAGTCCATTCTAAAGGAAATCAGTCCTGAATATTCACTGGAAGGACTGATGCAGAAGCTGAAACTCCAATACTTGGCCACCTGATGCAAGGAACTGACTCATTGGAAAAGACCCTGATGCTGAGAAAGACTGAAGGCAGGAGGAGAAGGGGACGACTAGGATGAGATGGTTGGATGACATCACTGACTGTATGGACATGAGTTAGAATGCTCCAGGAGTTGATGATGGACAGGGAAGTCTGGCATGCTGCAGTTGGTCTGACACAACTGAGTGACTGAACTGAACTGGGCTTTCATTTTTGAAACTTCTTTGACAAAGAAGTAATGGAGAGGGGGCCAGTCAATCAGTGTGAAAAAGTCTAATGAGGAAACTTTACAATAGATATTACATGGGCAATATAAACAGTCCTTAGACTGTGTGCTATAAAAAAGTGTATGTTCCCTTATTTCATGTTTTAGTATGTGTCAGATGGTAGACGTGCTTTTAAATCTCCTCTCTCTTACCCCAAAACTTTGTATTTCAATAGTGGAACCAAAGATGGATTGCAGTCAAATAATACACTGTATTTACCATGATAACATCACTTTCCTGGGTCCTTCAAAGTTCTTAATCATGGTGTATTGAAGTATCTGTTTGTCTTGTAGTTCTTAGAGAACAGAGGTGGTATAATCTGGATCTACAAGGCCTCCAGCCTTCAGGTCCATTTTGTTTGGCCCTCAAAATGCTGGCCTCTGAAACACATAAACAAATAAAACTTTAGCCAACTATTTTCAGATAGGCCCCACTTCCTTGAAAAATGAAAATTGGAAGGTCATTTCCACATGGTAAAATACCACCTGGGAATTTATTATACTTAAAAAATTGAGGGAGAATGAGTTCTGTTTCTCTTTTCTAACTAGAGTCTCCATTTCTAACTAGAAAAAAAGACTGATGATCATATTTTCATTCTTAATTTAGTTCATTTTCCTAGATATGGTTGTAGGTGAAAGGAAATAAAGTATTTATTATCTTTGCCTTGAGATCCTCAAAAAGACATTCTGTCTGAGATCATGCAAGTATCCATGAATGTAAGCTTGAAATGATTATAATTATGGGTTTGATCATCACGTCTTACACATTTCTCTTTTCATTTCAACATCTATTATTGAACACCTGTACTGAGGTCAAAACGGTACCATGGGCTTTGAGAGATGCAAAAAGAATATGTGACAGTATTTTCTATTACGGGTGTTAAAGTCTATTTGGAGAAAGAACAAATGTACAAATGAAATAGTACCAAAATAATACAAAACCATGCATATTTGGAAACCAACGAAGATTGTACAGTGTGGTAACTTCAGGGAAGGGAGGTATCAATCTAAACCACAAAAAACAAGAAAGATACCAAGACAGAGGAGACTCATAAGTGGTACTTATTTGATGTACAGTCTCAGAAAACAAGAACCAATATTTAAAATAGCAGAAGTATAAAAGCTCCAAGGCAGAGAGGTTTTTAAAAATATCTAAAAGAGGATTTTGATATGAATATTTTGAGGTAGTGATGAAAGAAAAGGATGAATACATAAGACATTAGAAAGGCATGATGCAATGTAGTAATTACTTGAAGCAAAGAAAATAGTGTTATTTCCATCATAACTTTTATTTCATCTTTATAATGGTTTTCAAATTTAGCTTAACTCACTAGTGTTTACAGCCAATATGTCATTGGAATATCCATGATAAAATTTGGTTAACCCCCCAAAACTTGTCTTAAGAAGCTATGATCTTAGGCAGCAAAGTCTAGAAGGTCCACTAAAGTTGAGTTCTTCATCTCTGACATCGAGACTCAGGAGTGGTGAAGAAAACCCTGTTCTTACAAACCATTCAAGTTAGGGTACAAAAATAAAGGTGAACACATATGTGCCATTAACAGTGCACATATACTCATTCACAGGTAAAAAGACAACCTTGCCATCAAGGATGTCACAATTGTGAAGAAGAGACCAACATAATGTTAAAGCTTTCTGAATATAAGAAAGACATGCACTATTTTAGAAATAGAACTGTGTATAAGACATGATAACATACTTTTCCTAGGAATATTTATAAAATACTACAACGGAAAAGGTGATTTCTAATTTAAACAAAGAATAAAATTTTGCAAGATGTACTGAGACTGAAAGTGTATGCAAAGCAAGATAAATGACATGGGCAAAGGCAGGAATGCATGCAACATCTATAATGTTAGGGTAACCATAGGTATTTTTTTTATTATTGGAGCCTGAAAACAAAAACAACACAGGAGGGTAGCGCTGAGAAGTAGAAGAGAGGCAAATCATTAGTTGTAGCTTTGTTCTATTAGACATGGAGAACCACTGAAGTGTTTAACCTGGGAAGAAACATGATCAGATTACTCTGCTTACACTAAAGAAAACAGATTAAATATAGTCTAGTCTAGAGGCAGGAAATTCAGGTGGCCATTGCAAGAATCAAAGTGTAAGATGATTATGAGGGATTGGATCAAGGCATAATGGTAAGTATAGAGAAGAAAGTATGTATCTGAGAGATTTTTAAGAAACAAGATTTACAAGACTTGCTTAATTTACTACTACTACTAATGAGGATGGTAATGATCATAACAGTCATTGTTGTTCATAAGTCATGCCCTACTGTTTGCAACTACATGGGCTGCAGCATATCAGGCTCCTCTGTCCTCCACTATCTCCCAGGGTTTGTTCAAATTCATTTCTAATAGGTCAATGACGCTATCCAACCACCCCATCCTCTGCCATCCTCTTCTCCTTTTGCCTTCAATATTTTATAGCATCAAGCTCTTTTCCAATGAGTTGGCTCTTTCCATCAAGCAGCCAAAATATTGAAGCTTCAGCTTTAGCATTCCAATGAATAGTTAGTGCTGATTTCCTTTAGGATTAACTGGTTTGCTCTCCTTTCAGCCCAAGGGATGCTCAAGAGTCTTCTCCTCAAGAGTCTTCTCCCTAACCACAATTTGAAAATTTCAGTTCTTTGGTGTTCAGTCTTCTTTAGGGTCCAACTCTCATATCTGTACATGACTACTGGAAAAACCATAGCTTTGACCAGATAGACATTTGTTGGTAAAGTGATGTCTCTGCTTTTTAATATGCTGTATGGTTTGGCCATAGCTTTTCTTCCAAGGAGCAAACATCTTTTAATTTCATGGCTGCAGTCACCATCTGCAGTGATTTTGGAGCCCAAGAAAATAAAGTCTGTCACTGTTTCCATCATTTCCCCATCTATTTGCCATGAAGTCATGGGACCAGATGCCATAGTCTTAGTTTTTCGAATATTGAGTTCTAAGCCAGCTTTTTCACTCTTCTCCTTCACCCTCATCAAGAGACTCTTTAGTTCCTCTTCTGTTTCTGCTATTAGAGTGGTATCATCTGTATATCCAGAGAAGGCACTGGCACCCCACTTCAGTACTCTTGCCTGGAAAATCCCATGGACGGAGGAGCCTGGTGGGCTGCAGTCATGGGAACACGGAGAGTGGGACACGACTGAACAACTTCACTTTCACTTTTCACTCTCATGCATTGGAGAAGGAAATGGCACCCCACTCCAGTGTTGCTGCCTGGAGAATCCCTGGGACAGAAGAGCCTGGTAAGCTGCCGTCTCTGGGGTTGCACAGAGTCGGACATGACTGAAGTGACTTAGCAATAGTAGCAGCATCTGTATATCTGAGGTTGTTGATATTTCTCCTGGCAATCTTGATTCCAGCTTGTGATTCACCCAGCCCAGCATATCACATGATGTACACTTCTTAGAAGTTAAATAAACAGGGTGACAATATACAGCTTTGTCTTACTTCTTTCTCAATTTGGAAGCAGTCAGTTGTTCCATGTAAGGTTCTAGCTGTTGCTTCTTGACCTACATACAATTCATTCAGGTGACAGGTACGATGGTATTCTTTAAGAATTTTCCAGTTTGTTGTGATCCACACAGTCAAAAGTCTTTTGTGTAGTTAATGAAGCAGAAATAGACATCTTTTTCTGGAATTCCCTTGCTTTCTAAGGAATGTTGGCAATTTGATCCCTGGTTTCTCTGCCTTTTCTAAACCCAGTTTTTACATCAGGAAGTTTTCAGTTCATGTACTGCTGAAGTCTAGCTTGAAGGATTTTGAGCATAGCCTTACTAACATGAGTAATGTAGGAAGGCACCATATGGTAGTTTGAATATTCTGTCTCATTGCCCTTCTTTGGGACTGGAATGAAAACTGGCCTTTTTTAGTCCTGTGGCCACTGCTGAGTTTTCCAAATTTGCTGACATGTTGAGTGCAGCCCTTTAACAGCATCATCTTTTAGGATTTGAAATAGCTCAGCTGGAATTCCATCATCTCCACTAGCTTTGTTCATAGTTATTCTTTCTAAGGCTATTCAACATCATAGTAATCAAAGTCTATGCCCCAACCACTGATGTATGAAGAAGCTGAAGATGATTGTTTCTATGAAGAACTCTAAGACCTTCTAGAACTAACACCGTAAAATGATGCCCTTTTCATCATAGGGCTTGGAATGAAAAAGTAGGAAGTTGAGAGATATCTGGAGTAACAGGTAAATTTGGCCTTGGAATACAAAATGAAGCAAGGCAAAGGCTAACAGAGTTTTGTCAGGAGAACATGCTGGTCATAGCAAATATCTTTTTCCAACAACACAAGAGATAGTCTACACATGGACATCACCAAATAGTCAATAGTGAAATCAGATTGATTATATTCTTTGAAGATGAAGATGGAGGAGCTGTATACAGTCAGCAAAAACAAGACCTGGAGCTGACTGTCACTCAGATTATGAGCTTATTGCAAAATTCCAGCTTTAAACTGAAGAAATTAAGGAAAACCAATAGACCATTCAGGTATGACCTAAGTCAAATCCCTAATGATTATACAGTAGAGGTGATTAATAGATTCAAGAGATTAGATCTGGTAGACAAGAGTGCCTGAAGAACTATGAATGGGGATTTGTAACATTGCACAGGAGGCAGTGACAGAAACCATCCCAAAGGAAAAGAAATGCAAGAAGTCAAAATGGTTGTCTGAGCAGACTTTACAAATACTAATACCTGAAGAATAAATAGAAGCAAAAGGCACAGGAGAAAGGAAAAACTATACCCAACTGAATGCAGAGTTCCAGAGAATAGCGAGGAGAGATACAAAGGCCTTGTTAAATAAACAATGCAAAGAAACAGAGGAAAACAATAGAATGGAAAAGACTTGAGATCTCTTCAAGAAAATTGTAGATTTCAAGGGAACATTTCATGCAAGGTGGGCATGATTAAGACAGAAATGGCAAGGATCTAACAGAAGCAAAAGAGATTAAGAAGAGGTGAAAAGAATACACAAATAAACTATACAAAGAAGACCTTAATGGCTCAGATAACGATGATGGTGTGGTCACTTAGAGCCAGACATCCTGGAGGGTGAAGGTATGTTTAATTCCCCAAAGCTTGTTGACCACTAATGTGTCTCAGCTGAGTCACTGGGACTCCCTTTCACCTAATAACTTGAATATTGATTATTATTTCCCTTCTACTCTTCCTCCAATTCATCAGTAAAGAGGGCAGTCATTCTTACCACTTCCATAGCCACAGCCCTTGTCCAGTCTGCAATCATCTTTCCCCAGTATTAACTGAAACTGCTTGCTAACTGTTCTTGCTGTTTCCCTAGATTCTATTCATCCTACAGTACTTGGATTGACATTCCCTGGGATTCAGAGACTCTATCAATGGATTCTCAGACCTAAATCAGAACTCTTTCTGAAGATCATCAAGGCCCTACCTGAGCAATCACTGGTTACTTCTCTGACCTAAATGTTTACCTTTCCTCCACCTCTCTCGTTCTGCTCAACTATAGTCTTTGTTCTTCTGTGAATACACACAGGCAAGTTCTGCTTCAGGGCCTTTGTACTTGTTTTCTCTGCCTGAAATTGTATTCAGAGAATTCCCTCCCACAGACAGATCTCTGTTCAAATATCATCTCTTAAAGATGTCTTTCCTGACCATCTAAAACAGCATTCTTTTCTTCCTCTGCCATCACTCTCTAGCCTCCAACCAACTTTGTCCTTATTCATTTGTAATTCAGTATTATTATCCAATGAATATACGTATTATTTGTTAACTATCTCCCCTGGTAATATAAACAGATTTTTTTTTTTTTGGCTTGTTCCCTGTTATATCCTCCCAGGACCTGGGATAAGTCTCCTGCATTCTGTGGGTATATAATGCTTGCTGAATAAATTTTAAAAATGAATGAAAGGATGAATTAATACTCTTTTTATAAATGAAGAAAGTGTAGCAAAGAGAAATAAGTAAATTTTCTAAACTCCTACAGCTATTAGATGTCAAGAGCTGGATTTTAAGCCTAAGCAATATCACTAAGGACATGCATGTTTATATGCTTTGTGACTTACAGTGGAAACTGATTCACAGAAGAAGGTATTAGAGAAAAACAAATTCTCTCTCTTTCCTTTGTTTACATATTTCAGTTAAAATTTTAGACCAGATGTGATTTCCTAAGAAGAGAATATTCAATATAGCAAACATAAAAGCAGGTTGAAAACAGAATCAATCATTGTGGTGTGCTAGAAAAATGACTTGGAGTGAAAAAAAACATCTTTCATATTAACCTCCACCACATAAAGATGGGCTTCTTTTTTCCTATATGTAAAATGGCTAAAGATAAATCCTACCTCAGATATTGTGAGGATCAAATGAGATCATATATGTGAGATATTTTGTAAAATATTATAGCAACATTGGTTTCCTTTATCTCTATAATAGGGCATGGTCTTGCCTAAGTGCATGCAGTGATTGTGGGTTAGAGCATATTGTTATAGCCACGTGTTCTGAAAAACAAACTCACTCAGAAGGACAATGCAGATAGTGGAGTGCAGTTTATTACACCAGTGGGCCCAAGGCAGAGTCTCCTCTTAGCCAAGGACCCAGACCAGTTTTTGTGAAAACCTTATATACCCTAAGTGTATGTGCCCAAACCCACCTCCTCAAATTCCCTGAAACTATTCTGAACAAAGGAAAAGAAAGATATAATCAAAGTTAACCTGTGATTCATATGCCTTAAGCCTAGGTAGTTAACAGTGGACAGTTATCAATGGCCTGTGGTCATACCCCAATAAGCATAATAGAATTTATGATTCTATTTAGTTACACAGATAATTAGGGTATTCTTTCAGGTAATGGAGAGTCTAGGTACGAGCCCTGGGGCTCTTCCTTCTGGGGGTCTGGTTTTCTAGTTGGTATGTCGTTTCCTTAGATACTGGGCATATAGTTCAAAGTTCACTGTCCAGCCAAAGGTGAAGTCCTGCTTTCAAGATAGAGACTGTTCTGTCTGTTTCCTCCTTCAATATAATCTCTTCTCTTTCTAACATGCTATATATTCTATTGTGCCATAGGTGTGTCATATGGTTAAACACCATTTGCCCAGATGCTTTTGGCTCCTGCAGACTCATCCAGCCTCCTGAGGAACCACGGACATACTGGGAAAAATTTGGCTCAATCCGTGCTAACTGGCTGATGTAATTGACCTTCTGTCTTACAATGCGTAATTGCAGCCTTTGTATAGAGAGTTGCTAACAGTGGATCTGCAAAGAATTTCAAAGAGAAGCTAACTCTTTGCACTTTTTTCCCCTATTAAATCCATTGTATATTGTTGTGGCTGAATAGTTTAAACAAGCTGAGAATGAGCCTCTTATGTGTATAAAAAACATAAAGTAAAGCGGTGTCCCTAGAGTTGTTCAATGTTTATTCAAATCAGAAGTCTGAAAGGACTTGTTTCATGAGAAGTAAAGGGAAAAGTTTAAAAGCTTAGCCTGGGCAATTACAGGGAGCATGTTTTCTGTCTCTTCTCGTAGAAACACATGCATCTTATCCTCAATGGCTGCCAGCCTTCTTGTCAGACCAATTACTTTAAAACAATTGTTTCATTTGGAATAGATGCTACAGCCCAAGTGATGTCCCTTGTCAGTGACACATTCAATTAAAACAGCTCTGAATAGGAGTTCTGGGGGCCTACTGTGCCTTGTCCAATCTTATCAGTCAACAAAGAACAACCTTGGAGAATTCAGTGCCGACTGGTTCCACTGTCAGGTGGTTTGAACATGTTGCACCTTCCCAGGGTTCCTCAGAGTCTTTCGTCCCTGTGCCTTTTACAGCCAATGACAGGCGCCATCTCAGCAGTGTCTGGGTCCAAAATGCCAAGAAAGCTTATGGCAGTAAATTCGATGGCAGCTGTGACAATCCTGACAGCTGGCTGGAGCTCAGGGTGGCAGGCTGAGCCGGACTGTGAGCAGTTGGAGCAGCAGTGAGGTATGACCACCATTACTGGTTGGCAGATGTCAGTTTCCACACTACCAGTTACTACATGATGGGATGGACACACTTGTATTATTATATAGGCAAGCGGAACTTTAAACAAACTCCGGGCACCTAGCATGCTGTTTACCTTCCTTTGCATTCAGGAAAATGTAAATGTTCTCCTCAAAATGAAAATTTCTTGCCTTTACAATACATGTACAATGGAAGAAGAATTTTATGAAGTAGCAATATCAGAGAATTGACTCCTCCATACGAGAGCTGGGATCAGTGAAAGTAAAGCTGATTTCAAAGAGAGTTTTGGTGTGTTGGCTGCCATTTTCTGAAAAGCACTGTGAGTTCACATGCATCTTAGGACTCCTTTGTGTAAACATTTTACGTGTACCCCATACATTCTTTTTTAATATTCTATTTTTTTATTTTTACTTTATTTTGCTTTACAATACTGTATTGGTTTTGCCATACATTGACATGAATCAGCCACGGGTGTACATGAGTTCCCAATCCTAAACCCCCCTCCCACCTCCCACTAGGATTGGGAACTCATATACACCCCATACATTTTGAATGTTCTCCCATACTTATTTTCCTAGGCAAACTTACCTTACCTTTATATCTGAATTATCTTTCTCATTTTTGAACTGATTATAGAACTTCCTATTATTAGAGGACATAGGTAATGTAAAATACATATCAAAACAGTTAAGTGAAAAGAAGTTGTTATATTAACTAATGTGTACCATTGTGAGTTCATAGGGCAAAATAGATTGCTGCAGCTGTGTCAAATCTGTGCAGAATACAGATTTGCTACTTCATCATCAGGTCAACCAAGGTGGGCAAGCAGGCTCCAGGTCTGAAAATTTGTCATGGAATGGAAGTTGCAAGCTGTCAGACTAGATCTGACAGCAGGTAGTTTCAGAGCTGAACCTAGTCACAGAGAAAAGTCAGCAAAGTGACTCAGGCACAAACTGGTGCCACTGTTCTCACATCCTGACCCTGTGAGAGACTGAGGGTGCTTTACCTAAAACCAATTCTCCTAATTCCCAGTCTCCCCAAATAACCATTAGCCTAATGATTATATTCCTAACAAAGATCTGTCATAGATGTAGCATTTCTTATATAATAAGATGCCACTGTAAGCATTTTAAGGATACAGTGGGCTTTTAAAATCTGCTTTATAATACTTTAAACATTTACTCTTAATTAGGTGAAATACCTTGAAAATCCTCAAAGGTCAGCAAAATAGTCACTATGAAAGTTTACAAAAATGCCTCTAAGGTAGTACTATCTTAGTATAGATGAGAAGTTGCATATTTGATAAATGAACATTTTAGATGAATGTGTCATTAAGTAAATTGATCATTATGTCAATCGATTTTAAGAAAATCAGTTTTAGGGAATTTGACATTCTCCTCTTTCTCACTTTGAAATTCTAGGTTTTTTTTTTTTTTTTTTTTTAATGTGAACAACAAAGCCACTGCCCAAGACAAGGTTTGCTCGACTCTATCGCCAAGTAAGATCAAAGTTTCTAACATAAAATCATGATAAAAAAAAAAAAAGTAGAAAAACAAATGAGAATTTGCTACAAGCCTGGTTTAGGCCAATGTACTTTGCATCCATTTATTCAATAACCACAGCTGTATACCAGGCACTATTCTGAATTATCTGACGTCACCCTCACAGTGATGTTGTAGTTTATTTCCAAATAGGTATAGGACTGGGAGCTGAAGGAAAGAGATACTAAGTAATTGCTTAATAAAGTGGTGAAAGTAGGTTTTGAACCCAGGCAGTCTGGATCAGTGCTTTACAGCCTCAGCAGATAAGCTCTGCTGAGAAAACAATAATGTGAAGCTCCAGTGATTTTTCAAACTGAGCAGGTAGTGGGGATATAGGTGATATCCCCTGTATGGTTAAAAAAAAAATTGTTAGGGCTATGTCTTCTCAGCAATAGCATTACTGGAAGATCAAAAATCACTGCTTGAGAGTGATTCTTTTCTCTGACTGCATCTAGTAATCTCCAGATCCTAAACAGATGAAAGAGCACTCATCAAAAGGAGCATATAATGAGTAAGAAACTCCAGAGCAACCTATGATAGTGTTCATACCCCTTCTCCATGCTATCTGGTTGTTTATGGAGACCCAAAGAGTTTCTACACCTTCCTATCTTAATACTCATGTGATGGATGGAAGCTGAATGTTTGAAGGATGTCACTCCAAGAAGAACTTTTCTGCTGCCATTCTGATCCAAGTGCCATAAGAAAGGGCTGGTCATGGGAATCATGTATGCATTTTTATGTCATTGACTAGGTGAGTGACCAGAAACCATCAGAAGTGTACTATACTAAGGCAATATCCAATATTTGGTGCTAAACACCTTTTGGACAATGGAAAACTGTTCGTTTCTAAAATTACTATTGGCAGTACTTTCGGTGTCCTTAGTTAAATAAAACTCATTATGAGATAATTCTAATACATAGTTCTTATGTAGATTTGTTAGTAAACAACTATATAGGTGTGTGTTGTGTATCTCTGCGTGTGTGCTCAGTCATGTCTGACCCTTTGCAAGCTCGTGGACTATATAGCCCACCAGGCGCTTCTACCCATGGAATTCTCCAGGCAAGAATACTGGAGTTAAGTTGTCATTTTCTACTCCGGGGGATTTTCCTGACCCAAGGATCAAAATGGCGTCTCAAGTCTCCTGCCTTGGCAGGTGTTCTTTACCACTGTGCCACCTAGGAAGCCCGTAACAAATGTGCACATGTATATATATGTGTGTGTGTGTATGTGTTTGTGTGTGTGTGTGTGTGGCTAATTGGAAATTTAAGAAATAGCAACAAAAGGAAAAAAGAAAGAAGAAAACTTCAGGTAGGAATTATCTTAAAACTTAAAATTAGTATTGCTTGACGATTTAAGCTTTAATTTGCAAGATGAAGATAAAGACAAGAAAGAAATGTCAGTATGGGTAAAGAAAAACTTGCAAAAGGTAAAATGTTCCTGCAATGCAACTGACCCACTGGGGACAGTTTTTACAGAAGCGAAATGTCTTCCTGAGCCCAGCTGGAGATCAGTTTATGGCCTGAAGCGTGATTATAATGTTAACCTTGAAAGGTCCTAATGAAATGAGGTTGGTGGTCTCAGCCTATATATTTTTATATGCACTGATGCATGCCTTGGAACATATCTTGATGGACTGTCTGCAGAATGGCACAGCATGTATTTGAGATTACAGTGTGACCCACAGTCTCCACACCATAACTCCTATTTTTTCCCACATGATGCATCTCTCAAAATTCAGCCCAGGAGGAAGAAATGACTACTTAATGACAGTCTGTACATTATTGATGGGGCAGTAGGGTGGTAAAGAGATAACCCTAGGTGTCTTGTTTGCCAGTTGATTAACCAGAGTGAGTGCATTCCCTAGGGAAAACATGCTTTGCAGTAAACAGTTATCCATTCAGTCTTTCACTAATGACAATAGTGCAAAAATTTGACACCCTCCTCTTTCCTCGAAAGCTTGGTGGAGTATGACTCTTTAAATCAGACTGCAAATTAAGACATAAAATGAAAATTGAGATGCATGCACACCACTTGGGTCAATGAAGTACTATTAAGAGCTTAGGTTGAGGTAAATGATTGAGTTATATTATTCCTATTTCATTGTAAAGATGACTGGTCTCCTGGGTAATCTCTCTATGTTTTAAGGCAAGAAATCTTTATATGTCTGGAAGGGATATGAGATTGCTGTATGTATTACATTTGATTCAAATAAAATATTTAGAAGTAAGCACATTATAGGTTAAAGCTTTAGTATTTTAAGGAATATCTGGTGAAGTTCTAATGTGATGGTGCCACTCTTTCTTAAAATAGGGGTGATCAACTTGTAGCTATCCAATCTTCTTATTCATTTTGGAACCAATTTGGTAAAGTCAGCAGTTTATTTTCAGTATCCTCAGAAAAAAAGGCATTTAACTTCTCTTGAATCCATTGCTTCATGACATTCACCAGCTCAGGATGCCCTCCTGTTATATATTGGACAAAATTTAGTAGCAAAACTTTCACGACTGAAAACTTTGTGTGTCTCACTCCTTTGAACATGCGTGTCAGGCTGATAAATAGCTTGCATTCTTTATATTTAACTTATTTAAATGGAATTCAAATTTTTTGCTCTGAGGCCATTAGGAATTTATGAACCATTTTTCTTTTTTGTAGTCTTCAGAGAGGAATCTACTTGTACAAAGACGACTCCGAGGCATTTGTCATTTCATACAGAGAGACCATTAGCGGTTATTGAGTATGGACCTAAGATTTTAGGAGTTCTGAGGAGCTGTGGAACCAGGACGCACGTAGTTAAAGAATACAGTCTAAGCACAAACATTTTATTCTCCCTCATTGAGCATCTTTTCTTCTGTGTCTTACAGAAAGCTCAAATTATAAAATTATTCAGATGTTAGCAATTTATTTGAAAATTTCCATTAGTTATCATGTATTAGTAGTTCTATCTCCACACACCACTACTGTTTTATTACTCTTAACATTCCTAAGGAACGTTAGGTTCAAAATCCCCTGTGACTCCAGCATTCCTCTTCCTGGCTAATGCAAGAAACTCAGATAAAGACTAAAATAAAAGAAGGAGATGAATTATTTAGCCAGCAGAAGACTAAGTGGGTTTGAGGATCATTAAGGAAATTTAATGATAGTTTTCATGTATAGAACAGATATTATTCAGAGATTGATGGCTAGCTATTCTCTGCATTTTATGAAACTGTAAGAAGAAGTAAAATAGGAGTGACTAAGGCAACAATGAAGAAACATTTCCTGATGTTGAAATTTGTTGGTTATGAATATGTTCAGTTATTCATTCAATATTTATTAAATTTCTACTATGTGAGGTCATACTTGCCTGAGATGGAATTATTTACTTAGGTCTTTTTAGAATATATTTACATTATAGTTGAAATGACTTATCTGGTCTTGTTTAGAGACAGAGAAACAAATCACTGGTTTTATGATTTTTGTAATTCCTTCAAAGACTCATAATAGGAAAAATAAGATGCTGATATGAATGTTCACACTAACATAACATGGATTTTTCCAACATCCATCTTAAGAAATATAGAAAAGAGTAATTAAGTATAAGCACCCATCAATGCAATCACCAAAGCTCCAATACCTTTAAATCCTTTTTTAAATCAGGGTCTAATTATGGCTGATTAATCTCTTTGCTCTCTTCATGGATTGAGCCTTGTTGTGGTAAAGGGGATTGCATAAATCAATGAAGCAGTGAGCCATGCCACACCGGGCCACCCAGGATGGATGGATTATAGTGAAGAGTTCTGACAAAATGTGGTCCACTGGAGGAGGAAATGACAAAACACTCCAGTATTCTTATTGTGATGACCCTGTGAACAATATGAAAACACAAAAGATATGACACCAAAAGATGAGCCCTCAGGGTCAGAAGGCATCCAGTATGCTGCCGGGGAAGAGCAGAGGGCCATTCCTAAGAGCCCCAGAAAGAATGACGTGGATGAACTAAAGTGGAAAAGACACTCAATTGCAGATGTGTCTGGAGGTGAAAGGAAATTCCCAGGCTGTAAGAACAACAGTGTCAAGATACTATGCTGGCCATAGCAAACACCTTTTTCTAACAGCCCAAGAGATGACTCTACTCATGGACATCAGCAAATGGTCAATAGTCAAATCCGACTGATTACGTTCTTTGCAGCTGAAGATGGAGAAGCTCTATATAGTCAGCAAAAACAAGACCCAGAGCTGACTGTGGCTCCGATCAGGAGCTCTTTATTCCAAAATTCAGGCTTAAATTGAAGAACATAGGGAAAACCGCTAGGCATTCAACTATGACCTAAATCAAATCCTTTATTATTTTACAGTGGAGGTGATGAATAGATTCAAGGAGTTAGATCTGGTAGACAGAGTGCCTGAGAACTATGGACAGAGGTTCATAACACTGTACAGGAGGCAGTGACCAAAATCATCCCCAAGAATAAGAAATGCAAGAAAGCAAAGTGGATGTCTGAGGAGGCTTTATGAATAGCTGAGGAAAAGAGAGAAAATAAAGGCAAAGGAAAAATATACCCAATTGAATTCAGAATTCCAGAGAATAGCAAGAAGGGATAAGGAAGCCTTCTTAAACGAATAATGCAAAGTAACAGAGGAAAACAATAGAATGGGAAAGACTAGAGATATCTTCAAGAAAACTGGAGCTAGTAAGGAAACATATCATGCAAGGATGAGAATGATAAAGAACAAAGATGGTAAGGACCTAAAAGAAGCAGAAGAGATTAAGGAGAGGTAGCAAGAATATATAGAACTTTATAAGAAAGGTCTTAATGCCTGGATAACCATGATGGTGTGGTCACTTACCTAGAGCTAGATTTCCTGAAGTGTGAAGTCAAATGGGCCTTAGGAAGCATTACTACAAACAAGGCTAGAGTTAAGTGATGGAATTCCAGCTGAACTATTTAAAATCCTGAGAGATGATTCTCTTAAAGTGCTGCACTCAATATGTCAGCAAATTTGGAAAACTCAGTAGTGGCCATAAGACTGGAAAAGGTCAATTTTCATTCCAATCCCAGAAAAGGGCAATATCAGAGAATGTTCAAGCTACTGTACAGTTGCACTCATTTCACATACTAGCAAGATTATGCTCAAAATCCTTCAGGCTAGACTTTAGCAGTATGTGAACCAAGAACTTCCTGATGTACAAGGTGTGTTTAGAAAAGGAGAGGAACCAGAGATAAAGTTGCCAACATCCTTTGGATAGTAGAGAAAGCAAGGGAATTCCAGAAAAACATCTACTTCTGCCTCACTGACTACACTAAATCTTTTGATTGTGTGTATCATAATGAATTGTGGAAAATTCTTAAGGAAATGGGAGTATCAGACCACTTTGCCTGTTTCCTGAGAAACCTATATGCAGGTCAACAAGCAGTTAGAACTGGACATGGAACAATGGGCTGATTCAAAATTGGGATAGGAGTATGACAAGGCTGCATATTGTCACCCTGTTTAACTTCTAAGCAGAGTACATCATGAAAAATACTGGGCTGGATAAATCACAAGCTAGAATCAAGATTTCTGAGAGAAATATCAACAATCTCAGATATGCAGATGATACTGCTCTAATCACAGAAAGTGAAGAAGGACTAAAGACCCTTCTGATGAGGGTGAAAGAGGAGAGTGAAAAGGCTGACTTAAGACTCCACATTCAAACCATAACGTCTGGTCTCATTACTTAATGGCAAATAGAAGGTGGAAAAGTGGGAGCAATGACAAATTTTGTTTTCTTGGGTTCCAAAATCACTGTGGACGGTGACTGCAATCATAAAATTAAAAGACACTTGCTCCTCGGGAGGAAAGCTATGACAAACCTTGACAGTGTATTAAAAATCAGAGATATTACTTTGCTGTCAATGGTCTGTATTGTCAAGGCTATATGGATGTGAGAGTTCGACCACAAAGTAGACTGAGTGCTGAAGAATTGATGCTTTTGAATTGTGGTGCTGCAGAAGACTCATGAAGAATCCCTTGGGCTGCAAGGAGATCAATCCACCCAATCCTAAAGAAATCAACCCTGAATATTCATTCAAAAGACTGATGCTGAAGTTGAAGCTCTAATACTTTGGCCACCTGATGCAAAGAACCAACTTATTGGAAAAGACCCTAGTACTGGAAAAGATTGAAGGTAAAAGGAGAAGGGGATGGCAGAGGATGAGACGCTTATCAAAATAGCATCACAAACTCAAATTGACATGAATTTAGGGACATTCCTGGAGACAGTGGAGGATGGGGGACCCTGATGTGCTGCAGTCCATGGGGTCACAATGAATCGGAAACAACTTAGCGTCTGAACAACAGCAAATCTTTTCCATTCCATTAATTTTCTCTTGGATAGCAGACTATATGAAGTCTCACTGCTTTGTCGGTCTTAGCTACCATTTTAGGGCATCCCCCTAAATAAAATGATGACGACTGACTTGGGCTAAAATACTTATCCCTCTGGTTTGCTTGGAGAAGGCAATGGCACCCCACTCCAGTACTCTTGCCTGGAAAATCCCATGGATGGAGGAGCCTGGCAGGCTGCAGTCTGTGGGGTCGCGAAGAGTCGGACACTACTGAGCGACTTCACTTTGACTTTTCACTTTCATGCATTGGAGAAGGAAATGGCAACCCACTCCAGCATTCTTGCCTAGAGAATCCCAGGGATGGAGGAGCCTGGTAGGCTGCCATCTATGGGGTTGCACAGAGTCGGACACGACTGAAGCGACTTAGCAGCAGCAGCAGCTGGTTTGCTATCAATGCCACACTAACTGGCCGTTACTCAACTCTAATTTATCTTTGATAGATATCACACTTCTCTCCATGTAAGACATTTATCCTCTGACCCCAAGTCTACATTTTATCATTAAAGTTAAGGAAGGTCTCTTCCTCATTAGAAAAATCATCACTTAAGCTCTTAAGTGGTGAGGATATGTTCTTTCAGTCAGGACATTTTCTACTTTTTTCTGAGTTGGAGGGAAATACATGAGTTGCAATACTTAATGTGGACATAAAACTGAAAAGCCTAATTGGCAATTTAGCAGTATGTAATAACTGATTTCAAACAAAATTTACTTTGAATGAGTTCTGGCCTCCCAAGTCATCCACCCCTTCTCATGTTTGCTATATTTTTGGTTGTCTCCATTGTTAAGTATCTCAAGTTATGGGTCCTAGGGCTGTCAGTTACAAAATCATCTTACCATTTTCCAGTTACAAATTAGCTCATCTTATAAATATAGCACCTAATTACCAGATTTTAGTTGTACTTTTGCATAGTCTTATCACTCCCATTTTACTCAGATAGGTGGAGGTATTGAATTTAAAAGATCTGATTATGGTTACAAAGATAAAGACACACATAAAATATTTGCTTTGGCATATGATCCTCGTAAATAACTTGCAGCCAGGATATAAATAAATAGCATATGTCTAGGCCATGTTAGGGAGAAGATGGGGTCAAAAATGCGCGCTTTTTAAAAGTGGCTCCAATTCGTAAATGTGATTCTACCCTTATTGGAGAAATGAATAAAGCTTTATTAAGTCAGAGGTAAAATTAAACAGTTTCAAAACCTAAACAGTTACTGAACAGTATTTTCATCTATTGTAGCCTGACAACACACAGGAAGCTGACAAACAACTTAAGGGAAAAACCAGAGGAGGTCCTTTCCTTAGGAATCTGAAGTATAAAGAAGGTATACAACTTGCCCAGGGCACACCCTGAGTAGCAGAAAGGAGATCCATATATGCAAATCTAAGTACAAAATCCATACTTTTCCTGCCTTACAAATTAACTTTTACAGTGAATATAAAATTTCTTACTAAATCATATAATGCTTCAGTTCAAAATTGTAAATGTGTTGATGGCTTCAGTTTGTTAGGTAGTTAGAATAGGAAAAAGGAGTCCAGAATGAAGGTGGCTAAAAGGCACAGAAGGGAAAAGCCCAAGAAAATAGAACAAAGGAAGATCTGAAGACAAGAGTGGGGACCTCAGGTAAAACAGCACTCCTGGCTAGTTCAATCTACATAGGGCAGGCTCAGGAGGAGGAGAAAAACATATAAAAAGAGGAGCCAACATTGAGCTGGGGGGTTCTCTTCTTTTGAGTCTTTTGGGTTGACCTGCCCTCATGCCTCGAGGATGTATTTCCTTTGCTTTCTAAATAAAACTGAGCTATAACACAGGGCAGTAACACTGATCCATCTGTCGCTTCAACTTTTTGCTGCAGTGAGACAGAACCAAGAAAACTGCACACTCCCTTGACATATATGGTGCCATTTCTCAGATTTAACCCAGCTGAAACAATCTGGTTTGGCCCCTGGAAGGTGGAAGCCAAGCACAGCAAAAGCCCAACTTGGTGAAAGCTCCTGTGGTGGAAGCTGAAGGCAAAAAAAAAACCACCCAGTGCACAGGAAGTGACAAGAAGCCCAGCGTGCAGGAAACCGAGACAGCAAAACAAACTCGGCAGAAATCTCATGCGGCTCAGTCTCAGATTCCAGAAGGCCTTCGGTTAAGGTATGAAGTCCTCGCTCCTATGGCTGGAAGAACATATGGCGAACAAAGTCTTAATTTCTTTACAACCTCTAGTTTCTTATTTCCTTGAACCCCCCCTTAAACAGGTGAGCACCAGTGGACGCAAATGCGGGACTCTGGCAGGGGCTTAGTAGCTGTTGCCCAAGGGGGTTGAGCTTCCTCTGTCCTTAATCTTCTTTGTGGCAAAGATCAGGCCAATGAAAACTGTGAGCACAGATCAGGTATTTAGCAGATTTTCTGACAGGTTATGAAGGGGATTCCTAAGCACATTTTGCCCACTTCATTTTCCTCCCGTTCTTCAGCTCCTCTCTCCCAGGACTTGAGCCTGGCCAAAATCCATGGTGTCTGGCTTTAGGACCTAATGGAGCTCAGGCTTTTGATGTCTTGTTGCAAAAAAAAAAAAATCAGTGACAGACACAGTGATAGGTGAAAGGTGGATTTGTTCAGATTTAGAGAGAAGCACATTCCAAAAGGTACGGGCCATGGCAGAGGGTGAGTGTGGTGACCATGGAATGTGGTGTGGCTAGCTCTTGCAAGCTGAGTGACTTCCTATGCTAATGAGTGGGAGGATCATTCCAACAATTGGGGAACCACCCCCTCCTCTGTCTTTTGACAGTTCCTTTTGGAAATGTCCTGGCACCTCTGGGTGTGTCATTTAGCTTGCAGATTGACGATAAAGGTCTAGTTGAATTTGACTTGTCATCTTGGACCCATTTGATTATTGGTTTATGTTATGCCCTTGGGCTATGACATTCTTTCAAAAGGTGTGCCCTGCCCCCTTCCCTCCTGTTTCATGCTCTTTTCCTGAGCCCCATCTGGACCCCAACAATTTTGCCTCTACAATCTTCTGGAGAGACATCCAGAAAATAGCTGGCCCTTGGGAGGCAAATACTGTATAACCCAATCCCTCTAGATATTCAGGCCTTCATCTTCCATGTTTCCTACAGCATGTGCAACAACAGCATCTCTCAGTGAACCTGCTAGGGCGGGTGACAGGCACACAGTGTCTGCTAGAAGTCCATCTGTTGGTGACATCCCTTCAAGGGCTTCTAGGGATAATGTTTGCCACTTTGGGAATTAGCCCTGCAGGCTGTTTGGGCCCAAACCCTTGCCTTCTCCTAGAGTTACAAACATACCCCTGAATCAAATCTTCACTTATATGGAACATCTGGTCTGTTGTCTCTTACCATTTTTTTCTTAAGTCACTTACTAACTCCTACAATCAGAACCCTTACCCTTTATAAGCAACATCGCTCCACCCTACTTCTTATTTTTAAAATACTCCTAATAAGAGAATCAGATAATCTGCTCCTTTGTCATTACTTCTGTTATTACCTAAAGTGGGTCTATGACAATGAGATGTTTACCACTGGAAACACCCTAAATTGTTCTTACGGAGGACTAGGGGAGGAAATCAGTGACTTATATTCCCTCAGAGCAAGAAGAGGATAAGGCTTATGGCTGTTTTACCAGGTTCCCCGTCTCAGGGCACAGGCTTAGATTGCTTTACATCATGGTATCTATTCCCATCTGCAGTGGACAAATCAGTAATGAGTTAGGATTCAGTTCAGTTCAGTTCAGTTCAGTCGCTCAATCGTGCCCGACTCTTTGTGACCCCATGAATTGCAACACACCTACAACTCCTTAATCCTACCCAGTACTAGTCATGCTGGAGACCTTGGGGATGCCCAACTCCAGCTTGCAGACCCCGAAAAGAAAACCTGCCTTGACCTGCCTAGGGATCTGGTCCTCAGAAGGTTGTCACACCTCAACCTGCTCAGGGATCCACCAGTCCAGGGGTCCCAGGAAGTCAACATGCCTCAAACTGCCTGGGGATTCTATCTCCAGGAGGCTGTCATTCCTTAGCCTGCCTGGGGATTTGCACTCTGAGCTGGGGATGCCTGGCTCTCAGGTTGCAACAGTACTGGTATGATAAACTTCAGAAAGATTCACCCCTAAGGAAGTCCACCCATGGAAGTAGAAGGAAGCTTATTAGTTGTGGGACTGTGCCTAGTCTCAGCAATAACTCAGGAGTCCAATGAGAACCCTATTGTCATTCTGGAAAGTCTAAAAGAGGCCCTCCAAAAGTTTACCAATCTGAACTTAAACTCTTACAAGGGACAGGTGATTTTAAAGGACAAATGCCTGTCCCAGTGTGCATCAGACATCAGGATAAAGTTACGAAAGCTCCATCAGCAGGATCCTGATGCCTCTTTAGATGAGATGGTCCAGACAGCCATCAATACCTTTTATAATAGAGAACAGGAGACGGAGGCCAAGGCTCAGGAAAGGGAGAAGAGGAAAGAGACAAGGCATAGCCAGCTGCTGGCCGCCCTCCAGGAAAGCCCTATGGTAACCCTGAGTCCTTGAAGGACAAGGCACAAGGCAAATGCCTAATCTGTAGACAGGTGGGACACTGGGCCAAAGAGTGTCCAAACCACGACAAGTCTCCTAAAATGGCTTGCTACAAATGCCATCATTTGGGACACTGGGCAGCACTCTGCCCTGTGGAATCAAGGGCAGAGTGCCAAGCCTCAAGGTCAAGTGCCAAGACTTCCCTCACAGTGGTTCAACAGGACTGAAGTGGCCCACTTCAGCCTGCCCACCTGTCACAGATAACCATCACGGGGCTGGGGCCAAGGGTGCAACTGGATGTGGCAGGTAGGTCCGAGAATTTCTTGGTTGACATAGGCTCTACCTACGCCCTCCTGACCTCTTTCTCCAGAGCCTTCTCCTCACAAACCCGTACCATTTTGGGTGCTACAGTAAAAACAATTACAAAAAGATTCACCTAAGCACTTCTTTGTTGCTGGGATGGACAAATATCTCCCCACAAGTTTCTGGTCATCCCTGAGTGCCCTACTCCCTTGTTGACAAGAGATATACTCACTAAACTGGGGACCACCTTATGATAGGATGCTTTTCAGCCCCTAGAACCCTACAGCTTCTGGTTGCTACTGAGGAATCCATTAACCCTCTCCAATAGGGAGGGACCAAAAACTGTGGGAAGACAAAATTAACCCCTGGTGTTGGATCAGGGGACTCCTGGATGAGCCCACCAAGCTGAATCGGTTGTCATTGTCCTCTGAGATCCCATTCAGTTTCCAAACCAGAAACAATGCCTTCTCAGAAGAAAAGCTCAGGAAGAACTACAGCCTCTAATAAATTAATTCCTTGCCTGTGGGCTATTGGTCCCCACCAGTTTGCTGTGTAACATCCTGATCCTCCCTGTAAAGAAAAAGGATGGAACCTGGACAACGGTTCAAGATCTCTGGATCATAAATGAAGCTGTAGTACCCCTCCATCCCACAGTACCTAATCCCTATGTAATCTTGAGAGAAATCCCACCCAGTGCCAAGTGATTTACAGTCTTGGATCTCAAAGATACATTCTTTTGCATACCACTGGCTAAAGAACCCCAATATCTTTTTGTCTTCAAGTGGGAGGTCTGTCTAGTCAAGGCTATGGTTTTTCCAGCGGTCATGTATGGATGTGAGAGTTGGACTGTGAAGAAAGCTGAGTGCCGAAGAATTGATGCTTTTGAAGTGTGGTGTTGGAGAAGACTCTTGAGATTCCCTTGGACTGCGAGGAGATCCAACCAGTCCATTCTAAAGGAGATCAGCCCTGGGATTTCTTTGGAAGGAATGATGCTAAAGCTGAAAGTCCAGTACTTTGGCCACCTCATGCAAAGAGTTGACTCATTGGAAAAGACTCTGATGCTGGGAGGGATTGGGGGCAGGAGGAAAAGGGAACGACAGAGAATGAGATGTCTGGATGGCATCACCGACTCGATGGATGTGAATCTGAGTGAACTCCGGGAGTTGGTGATGGACAGGGAGGCCTGGTGTGCTGCTATTCACGGGGTCGCAAAGAGTTGAACACGACTGAACTGAACTGGGAGGCTTGAGGAGAAAAACACCAACAGATGATTTGGACAGCATTACCTCAGGGGATCAGAGATAGCCCCCACCTGTTTGGGTAGGCTCTTAGCCGGGATCTCCTAGATCTGGATATGGGACTTAATGGGAAAGCATTACAATACATAGGTGACTTACTAATCTGCTCTCCAGATGAGAAAAAAGCCCAGCAACACGTAATTCAGGTTCTAAATTTTTGGCAGAGAGGGGATATAAAGTCTCCTGTGCTAAGGCACACATGGCCGAGACAAAGGTCACTTACCTGGGAGTTCATATTACATATGGGCCCAGGAGGTTGTCCTCTGATCAAGCACAAGGAATCCTCCAGTTACCTTCCCCCATGACTTGAACACAATTGCGAGCTTTCCTGGGGCTAACTGGGTATTGTTGAAACTGGATACCTGACTATGGTCTAATTGCCCAGCCCTTATATGAAAGCATGAAGGGAACGGGATGATTCAATCCCACTGAGGTGGGGAACTCCTCAAAAGAAGGCAGAGGCAACACTAAAACAAGCCTTAACTCAGGCACCTGCCTTGAGGTTGCCAGACCCAGAAAAAGCATTCCAACTTTATGCCCACAAAAAGGAAGGAATAGGCTTGGGAGTGTTAACTCAAAGGTTGGGACCAGAACCCCAGCCTGTAGCTTATTTATCCAAGAGGCTCAACCAAAGTGCCTGAGGTTGGCCTTCCTGCCTTCGAAATTGTGCAGCTATTGCAATCCTAATAGAAGATGCTTTAAAATTCTCTTTGGGGGGCAAATTAACTACTTTTACCAGCCACCAAGTGAGTTCAGTTCAGTTCAGTCACTCAGTTGTGTCTGACTCTTTGCGACCCCATGAATTGCAGCACGCCAGGCCTCCCTGTCCATCACCAACTCCCAGAGTTCACTCAGACTCAGGTCCATCGAGTCAGTGATGCCATCCAGCCATCTCATCCTCGGTCGTCCCCTTCTCCTCCTGCCCCCAATCCCTCCCAGCATCAAAGTCTTTTCCAATGAGTCAACTCTTCACATGAGGTGGCCAAAGCACTGGAGCTTCAGCTTTAGCATCATTCCTTCCAAAGAAATCCCAGGGTTGATCTCCTTCAGAATGGACTGGTTGGATCTCCTCGCAGTCCAAGGGAATCTCAAGAGTCTTCTCCAACACCACAGTTCAAAAGCATCAATTCTTTGGCGCTCGGCCTTCTTCACAGTCCAACTCTCACATCCATACATGACAACTGGAAAAACCATAACCTTGACTAGACGGACCTTAGTCGGCAAAGTAATGTCTTTGCTTTTGAATATGCTATCTTCCAAGGAGTAAGTGTTTTTTAATCTCATGGCTGCAGTCACCATCTGCAGTGATTTTGGAGCCCCCCAAAATAAAGCCTGACACTGTTTCTACTGTTTCCCCATCTATTTCCCATGAAGTGATGGGACCGGATGCCATGATCTTCGTTTTCTGAATGTTGAGCTGTAAGCCAACTTTTCCGCTCTCCTCTTTCACTTTCATCACGAAGCTTTGTAGTTCCTCTTCACTTTCTGCCATAAGGGTGGTGTCATCTGCATATCTGAGGTTATTGATATTTCTCCCGGCAATCTTGATTCCAGCTTGTGTTTCTTCCAGTCCAGCATTTCTCATGATGTACTCTGCATAGAAGTTAAATAAACAGGGTGACAATATACAGCCTTGATGTACTCCTTTTCCTATTTGGAACCAGTCTGTTGTTCCATGTCCAGTTCTAACTGTTGCTTATAGAAACAACTGGCCTGCATACAGAAACAACTCCTAAATGGGAGAGGCCATTTATGGATGTCTTGATATCTCCTCAGATATCAAGTAGTGCTGATGGAAAATCCAGGCCTGCCTATATTCCCTTGTGAGGTTATTAACCTTGCCACCCTCCTGCCTACACCTGAGGGTTCTCTTTCCTTTCACTCTTGCCTAGAAATCTTGGACTACTGGACAAAATCCTGAGAGGGATTGTCAGAAGATCCTCTGATCAATCCTGAGGAAATCTGTTACATTGATGAAAGCAGGTTTGTCTTGGATGGAAAAAGAAGAGCTAGATATGCAGTAGTCTCCAATTTTGAGACCCTAGAGGCTAAACCTTTGCCACCAGGTACTTCAGCCCAATTAGCTGAGCTCATAGCCTTGACTCGAGCTTTAGAGCTGAGAGAAGGAAAAAGAGTAGCCATTTACACTGACTCCAAGTTTGCCTTTCTGGTGCTATATGCACATGCTGCTATTTGGAAAGAATAGCCACCTGACCACCTGAGGGTCCCCAATCAAATATGGTGATAAAATCCTTAGGCTCCTGGAGGCAGACCATCTGCCCACTGAGGTTTCAGTCTCCCACTGTAAAGGACACCAAAAAGGGAGCACACAAGTGGCATGAGGTAACCAAGCAGCCAGTCAGGCAGCTAAGAGAGCAGCATTACAGAACAATGACTTAATAGGGGTTGCCACCTTAGTTCCACAGACTAATTTGCCAGAAACTCCTTCACATACTGAAGGTGAGACTCTTAAAGCTAAGAGTGAGGGCTTTTAAGATGATAAGGGGTGGTTACAAATGGAGAGACTCCTTTTTCTGCCTGGGAACCTTCAGTGGAAGTTGGTTAACTCCTTACATGCCACAACTCATTTAGGGGAGAAGGACCTTCAAAGATTACTAGGAAGGTCCTTCAAAGGAGCAGGTCTCCAAATGACTATAAGGCAAGTGGTATCCTCTTGTTCCACCTGCCAATTAAACAACCCCCTAGGAGCTCGAAGACCCCAGCTGGCCCAACCCATCCAACGACATGGGGCCTACCCAGGAGAGGACTGGCTGATAGACTTCATGCAGATGCCAGTTTCTCAAGGGTGTAAATACCTATTGGTCATGATTGACACAGTCACAGGATGCATTGAAGGCTTTCCCACCTGGACTGAGAAGGCTGAGGAATTGATAAAAACAAACAAAAAACCCCACAAAACTGCTCCATGAAATCATTCTGAGATTTTGTCTGCCCAGGTTATTACAAAGTGAAAATGGGACATCATTTACTTCTAAGGTCACCGAAGGGGTCTCTAAAGCAGTGGGCATTACTTATTATCTCCATTGTGCCTGGAGGCCTCAGTCTTCAGGAAAAGTAGGAAGAGCCAACCAATTCTTAAAATCAGCGATAAAGAAGATAACCCAGGAGACCTCCCTGGGATGGAAGGAGGCTTTACCAAAAGCTCTCCTCTGCACCCATATTGCCCCTAAGGAACAGCTTGGTCTTAGTCCTTATGAGATGCTATATGGGAGGCCTTTTGTTTATGTCTATGACCTCTTTCTAGATCCAGAGTCTCAGACCCTCCAGTCTTATAACATGGCCATTGGGCAATTCCAACAAGATATATGCTTGTGGGGTGTCAACCAGAACCCAAAAGATTCTAAAGAGCAACCCACCACTGTATGCTCCAGGGACTCAAGTCCTAATTAAAGTCTGGAAAGATGGGTCCTCAAAGGCTCAACTCAGTCCACATGGAAGGGCCTCTATCCTGAAATACTTTCTATCCCCACAGTAGTCAAGGTACCAGGACACAACTCCTGGATTCACTTCTCACAAGTCAAGCCACACTTAATACACCTGTGAGGCCCTGGGAGATCTCAGATACCTGTTCAGGACTACAAAGGAGTGCCATTCTAATGACTGCCCCCAAAATTAAGTTTTGGGGGATAGCAGTCAGACATGACTAACTGACCTGAACTAAACTGGGGATAATATTTCTCAGGAGAGCTCTAAGGAACCAACACGTCTTGGCAGGGGTTGTATTCCAAAATAGATGGTAGATAGATATCTTCATCCCTGAACAAGGAGGGACTTGAGTCATATTGAATGAGATGTGTTGTTTCTGGGTAAACACCTCCAGCTAAGTTAAAGAAAGTCTGAAAACATTCAGATCCTAGAGGATTTCAAGAATGAGCTGGAGAGTTCTTGGGATGGCTACAATCTCTCTTTGGGGATTCTTCTCCTGGTGAGGGGGAATTTGGAGTTGGCCAATGCCCCTACTAATCCCTGTTATGACCATAATGATGCTGCTTATGATTGCTCCATGTAATATCAATTGTCTAACCCATTTTGTGTCTTCCCAGGTCAATAAGCTACAACATGCAGTGCCAGTTCAACAGGGATGTATAAAACTACAGCCAACCATGGACAATATCACTCACCTTTAGATGGACGCCACTATAAGGCCTCTGAAGCTTGAAAGTAGCAAGAGGGGGAGTGTCAGGAAGCGTTTAACAGGAGGCTTCCTGTGTGCTGTTTTGGATCTGTCAGGAATTCTCTGTTCCTTATTAATTCCTGAAATTCAGGAATTAAGAGGAGAGGCAAGCCTTTCCCAGGGGCTGAGGAATCCAGGCATTTCTTTCGTTAGTGTTTCTATATGGTTATAAGTACCCTCTTCCTTTTTATGAACCCTATGGTAAAAGTGATTATTTACAACCCTCTCTCTTTCATATGGATGACCTCATGTTTCCTTGTAAGTTTTGATTTTATCTCTGCTGAAAATAGCTATCTTGTAAGACAGTATATATGCCCACACCATGTTGATTAAAACACCTTTGCTCCATCAGAGCTTTGGTTCCTGTGTCTTGCTCTCTCTCTCTGTCTTTTTCAGGCTGATCCCCTGGAGCTCGGAGACTCTCTGAGTTCACTTTCCTGCCCGAGCTTCTAAGACCCTCTCGAGAAGGCGCTCCGCACCTTCACCCCGTCGAGAGGGTGCCTGAGGCCTTCGTGAACAGAGCAAGCCCTGTGCAGGGGCTTTATTGGCTCTCTGCATAAACCAAGGAATATCAGCCTCTTTCTCTCCTTTACTTTCTTATTGTCGACTCTGGACCACCAGGTTCCATTTCATTAAAGAACCTCAACAGGGGAGGCCCAATGCCCCTCGCCATACCAATTCAGCAGAAAGTAGCCAGAGAGACCTCAATGATCCCTATTCCCAAAGAACTGGGCCTCCCATCTCTTGAGGGGGAAATGTTAGGTAGTTAGAATAGGAAAAAGGAGTCCAGAATGGTGGTGACTAAAAGACAAAGAAGGGAAAATCCACAAAAATAGAACAAAGGAAGGTCCGAGGACCAGAGTGAGGACCTTGGGTAAAACAAACAACCCTCCTGGCTAGCCCAATTTACATAGGGCTGGCTCAGGGGGAGGAGACAAAAAAACATATAAAAAGAGGAGCCAAAATTGAGCTGGAGGCTTCTCTTCTCTTAGAGTCTTTTGGGTCGACCTACCCTCAAGCCTTGAGGATGTGTTTTTCTTTGCTTTCTAAGTAAAACTGAGCTGTAACATGGGGCTGTAACACTGGTCCATCCATCACTTCAAGAGTTTGCTGTGGCAAGACAGAACCAAGGAAATTACACACTCCCTTGACAAGTTGATCACTCTGTTTTCCCAGAGTCTCTGTGATTCTTCACTTTGTTTCTAGGATACAACTTCTCTGGGTTTCCCTCTTGCCTCAGGAGTCACTCTTTCTGTCTTCCAAACTTCCTGTTCTTGTAAGGCCGTGGACCTTAGCACTTTCAACAATTCATATTAAACACTTATTTCTTTGGCAATCTCATGAAATCATGTGGTTTTAAATATAATCCATGTGCCAATGGCACCAAATTTATACCTATGTTTTATAACTTTTCCTTGAAATCCAGACATATATTCAGCTTTCTACTCAATATCTCCCATAACAGACATCTCATATTCAGCATGCCCAAAACTGAACTCCTAACTCTGTCTCCCCACCACAAACCTGCTCCACTTCAGTCTTCGTCATATTAATGGGAACTCTGCCCTACAGCTGTTTAGACTCAAGTCCTTAGCATCCTCTTTTACTTTTTTCTTTCTCTATACTTCATATCTAATTCGTTAGGAAGTTGGAATGGCTCTACCTTCAAATATTTCCAGGCTAGACCACCCCTAAACATTTCTTCTGCCCCTACAATTATTTCCATAGTGCCACCATCTCCTGCCTGGATCACTACTGTCACCTCCTAACAGTCTTCCATTTTCCATTGTTGCTTCCTATAGTCTATTCCCAGCAGAGCCGCTGGCTGATTCTGTTTTACCACAGACTGTGGAACAGTTCTACTCAAACTCTCCAGATTTTCTCCAGATTTTCTCAAATTCTCTATTTCTAAGAGTTAAAACTATAATCTTTAGAGTCCTTCAAGGATCTATCGGATTTGAACTTCTGTTCCTCAGCGATCAATGCAAAGAAATAGAGGCAAACAACAGAATGGGAAAGACTAGAGATCGCTTCAAGAAAATTAGAGACACAAAGGGAACATTTCATGCAAAGATGGGCTCGATAAAGGACAGAAATGGTATGGACCTAACAGAAGCAGAAGATATTAAGAAGAGGTGGCAAGAATACACAGCAGAACTGTACAAAAAAGATCTTCATGACCAAGATAATCACGATGGTGTGATCACTCACCTAGAACCAGGCATCCTGGAATAAGAAGTCAAATGAGTCTTAGAAAGCATCACCACGGACAAAGCTAGTGGAGGTGATGGCATTCCAGTTGAGCTCTTTCAAATCCTGAAAGATGATGCTGTGAAAGTGCTGTACTCAATATGCCAACAAATTCGAAAAACTCAGCAGTGGCCAGAGGACTGGAAAAGGTCAGTTTTCATTCCAATTCCAAAGAAAGGCAATGCCAAAGAATGCTCAAACTACCAGACAATCACACTCATCTCTCATGCTAGTAAAGTAATGCTCAAAATTCTCCAAACCAGGCTTCAGCAATATGTGAACCGTGAACTTCCATATGTTCAAGCTGCTTTTAGAAAAGGCAGAGGAACCAGAGATCAAATTGCCATCATCTGCTGGATCATGGAAAAAGCAAGAGAGTTCCAGAAAAACATCTATTTCTGCTTCATTGACTATGCCAAAGCCTTTGATTGTGTGGATCACAATAAACTGTGGAAAATCTGAAAGAGATGGGAATACTAAACCACCTGATCTGCCTCTTAAGAAACCTATATGCAGGTCAGGAAGCTACAGTTAGAACTGGACATGGAACAACAGACTGGTTCCAAATAGGAAAAGGAGTGTGTCAAGGCTGTATATTGTCATCCTGCTTATTTAACTTATATGCAGAGTACATCATGAGAAATGCTGGACTGGGAGAAACACAAGCTGGAATAAAGATTGCTGGGAAAAATATCAATAACCTCAGATATGCAGATGACACCACCCTTATGGCAGAAAGTGAAGAGGAACTACAAAGCTTCGTGATGAAAGTGAAAGAGGAGAGTGAAAAAGTTGGCTTAAACCTCAATATTCAGAAAATGAAGATTATGGCCTCTGGTCCCATCACTTCATGGGAAATAGATGGGGAAACAGTGGGAACAGTGTCAAACTTTATTTTGGGGGGCTCCAAAATCACTGCAGATGGTGATTGCAGCCATGAAATTAAAAGACACTTACTCCTTGGAAGAAAAGTTATGACCAACCTAGACAGCATATTGAAAAGCAAGGCATTACTTTGCCAACAAAGGTCCGTCTAGTCAAGGCTATAGTTCTTCCAGTTGTCATGTACGGATGTGAGAGTTGGACTGTGAAGAAAGCTAAGTGCCAAAGAATTTATTCTTTTGAACTGTGGTGTTGGAGA
>SJYX01014681.1:114809-140228 GCA_006410675.1 Oreotragus oreotragus
TATTCAAAAGCAGAGACATTACTTTGCTGACTAAGGTCCGTCTAGTCAAGGCTATGGTTTTTCCTGTGGTCATGTATGGATGTGAGAGTTGGACTGTGAAGAAGGCTGAGCGCTGAAGAATTGATGCTTTTGTACCACAGCTTTCTTATCCATTCATCTGCTGATGGACATCTAGGTTGTTTCCATGTCCTGGCTATTATAAACAGTGCTGCGATGAACACTGGGGTACATGTGTCTCTTTCTATTCTGGTTTCCTTGGTGTGTAAGCCCAGCAGTGGGATTACTGGGTCATAAGGCATTTCACAATGGAGTATTACTCAGCCATTAAAAAGAATACATTTGAATCAGTTCTAATAAGATGGATGAAACTGGAACCGATTATACAGAGTGAAGTAAGCCAGAAAGAAAAACACCAATACAGTATACTAACACATATATATGGAATTTAGAGATCCAACCAGTCCATTCTAAAGGATATCAGTCCTGGGTGTTCTTTGGAAGAAATGATGCTAAAGCTGAAACTCCAGTACTTTGGCCACCTCATGTGAAGAGTTGACTCACTGGAAAAGACTGATGCTGGGAGGGATTGGGGGCAGGAGGAGAAGGGGACGACTGAGGATGAGATGGCTGGATGGCATCACTGACTCGATGGACGTGAGTCTGAGTGAACTCTGGGAGATGGTGATGAACAGGGAGGCCTGGCGTGCTGCAATTCATGGGGTTGCAAAGAGTCGCACACGACTGAGCGACTGAACTGAACTGATGGTTGTTACTGTTTCCTTCTTGTGTCTATCTGATTTCTTTTTTTTCTTTTTGTTAATATAAATTTATTTATTTTAATTGGAGGTTAACTACAATATTGTATTGGATTTCTTAAGATAAAAAAGTATTTAAAAAGACTATCTGTGTATATATTTTACTTTTTCTTTTAAAAATATCATCTAGCTATTTTCTCTTCATTAGTTTATAGATATTATTTGTTTATTCATTCTTATGTTAAAATTAAAAATGTACAGCTACCTGTGATATTTGGGATCTGGCCAATAGTTTAGAATCCAATCACTAGTTAAAGCTGCAGCATCTGATAGTGATCTGGTCTCAGATTTGATGAGATAATTCTATCCAAAATTCTTTTTCTGCATTAGGATTTTAAAGTAACCCCTTCAGACCAAAAATGTCTATGTTCTATTTTGAGAACTTGAAACTAACCACACTCATGCTTAGACTGTGTTTGTAGACCATACGTAGCTCCCTCTCTTCCTTCTGCTCTTTGTTGATACCTGTGTATTATTTGTGTATATTCCTGAATCTTCTTAAAAGTATAGAAACTATTTCTTCTCCTACCCAATTGCTAGCCTAGTATTTTGTATGAAATAGATGCTGAACCCATTTGATTAAATACATTACAGGCAATTTGTGAAATGAATAGAATTAACATTACACTATTTCTGCTAAAATTTATAATGCTTCAGCATGTTGCCAAATGGCCACGTCTATTCTTCATTGATTTCCTGTCAATAATTAAACACATATTTTATTGTTCCATTTTACTTAATTGTTCAGAATTTCCCATTTCACCCATAATTTATTACTTGTTCTATGTTATTTAGGCCTGCTTTCTGGTTCTAAATGACCACAATATCATTTTACAGATATAATTCATATTAGATAGAAAGCTTAATATAGCTTCTCAACATTTGATCACTTCATAATGTCATGTTTTTGGATTAATGGTAGACTGGATCCTATTTCACTAAGTAGAAATGAGGATCTAATAAAAATTATAGTGCCTAGTAAGTATAATTTTATTAAAATAATTGAGAGAATATATATCTAGAAGTCACATTCCCCTTAATTGGTCACTGTAGGAATGTTCTGATGCTGCTGTTGTTGACTGGATGTCACTGTCAATGAATGTGAGGTAATATAAAACAGAATTGATAGGGAGATGTCAACTGAAACTGACTTTTCCAGAATCTTCCTGGCTTATATGTCTTTATTGGAAAGAAATGTATGAGTAGCTAATTTTTCAATTTCATATAAACCTTTTCATTTGTAATTATATCATTTTTGAGAAACCACTGTCTTGAATCACATTTTTTCCTATTTTGAGTTGTTGGCTGTTGACCTAAGCTACTCCATGGTACTGCTGCCTTGACATGCATTTTTTTTGGCCAAGTGACCTGCAGGGATCTTAAACTGACACAGGCCGCTCATGCAAATGTATGCCCTAAATAAGAACTCAAAGAGTCACAAGCAAATGTTAAGTTCCTGATTTGCCTCCTCCAAGTGCCCTTGTAATTAACAGTCTGCCAGTCTCTCAGGGCCTTCCCCTTGTGCTTAGATAAGACCCCCATGCAACTTACCACAGCTGTGCTCTTTTGGTTTCAATTGACCTATCTGGCCTTAGCCTTGGAACCCCAAAGCGGTCTGTCCCCAGACCATAATAAAGGCATGTGCCCCAGATCCTATGTCTCTGACTGTACTCTGCCTTGATCCCCCATGTAGCCACTTTAGGCATGCCATGCTTCCCTCAGGACTGTGAGTAATAAACTTCTATTTCAATTTATTTTTTGGTCTGTTGCTAAACTGTGATTTAACATCTGGCACCCAATGCTTCTCTTAACAAATATTGATTTAACAAAATCAGAACATGGGCAAATTCATTTGCTAAAATACAATATAAATATTAAATTGAGCAAATTCAGTCAGATAGTTTCTTTTAATGTACAGAAGCTCAATAGACATTAAGCCCCTTAAAAGAGAACTATAGTTCCAGTGTGAAGAAATATATTGGACTACATGATTATAGAAAAAAGTATGAAAACACTTAAGCAAGTACAGAATGGTATGGAGAAAACTTAGCATGGATTAATAAAAAGAAAGGTGAATGTCAAGCTTAACAAACCAATTAACTTTCATCAGGCAAGAGAGTCAATGAGCTCCTGACAGGGGTAAAGCGATAGACATAATTTGTTTACAGATTAAAAAGCCTCTTTGACATGCTACCACATCATAGACAAGTACTTGAAATTAACAAGTTATTTATGGAGAAATTATACGTTGAATGAAAAAAAGTGCACAATGGTGAAGAACATCGACAGGCATTCCAGATTACATAGAAGGAAGGACGAAATGGAATGAGAGGGCTGCAGTTGTGCCCACACATAATGCCTGCTCAGAGAGACGTCTGTTAAGGGGAACAAAATTCAAAGTTGGGAGAGAACTAGCATTGCCAATCAAGAGTACTGATTCAAAGAAATTAGGTCTGTATTAGAAATTTATTTCCTTGATATTTCGCTGGCTTGAATTTCTTAGAAAACATGAAAGAATTTTTCATCAGCAATAGCTGTATCTTTTGTGTCAAAATGTGTCTCACACACTAATGAATGATTAGAATATTCTGTTTGAAGGACATATACAAGCAATGGCAGAGCAGATCTTCACTGCCTTCCTTCAGTCATATATTTAGACATAATTTCTCCTTTTTCTTCTTCACTTCACGTTTTCCTATGCCTATATACCCATTTCAACATAGCATTATGTCCCATACATTTTGTATATTCCAATAAAGTCCCATTTTTCATATTTTCACATCAGTATATCAGACTCCAATATTTTTATACTTTATATATTTTAATAATTTTCCAAGATAAGATAAATTCTTGAGTATGTAACTCCAAACCTGGCTCACTTGTAAAGAATCTGCCTGCCAAGCAGGAGATGTGGATTTGATCCCTGGGTTTTGAAGACCCCTGGAGAAGGAAATGGCAACCCGCTCCAGTATTCCAGTATTGCCTGGGAAATCCAATGGACAGAGGAACCTGGTGGCCTACTGTGCATGGGGTTGCAAAAGAGTCAGACACGATTCAGTGACTAAACAAGAACAACGAAAACTGAGTTACTGACATAATCCCCTGAAGTTTAATTTTGACACCTCCTTTTCTTCTCCTATCCAGGGGTTTCCTTAATATGTTTATATTTTCTTTTCTTCATTATTCTCAAACTGATTTTATTCAAGTCTCTAATACTGCTAACCTATATTATTTCAATTGGTTCAAACAGTGTCCAATTATATCTTTATTCTTTAAAGCATGCAACATGCTAACTGTTTTATAAGCATTATTTTTCATAATTTTTATAGTGCTATGTCAAGAAAGGCATTACTATGCCAGTTTTACAAATAAGGGGAAGGAGACTTAGAAAGGCCAACAAACTTGCCACAGGCCACTCAATTGGTTAGAGAAGGATCCAGGATTCAAACGATACTCTAAGGACATGTTTCTGTGATACTTCCTGTAATTTTTCCCATCTGTTGTCCTTGCTTTACTTAGTAGATCCTTTATATTACTATAAAAACCTTTTTTAAAAAGTTATTTGAATTTGAATTTAAATCCCTTCAGTGCAGTCCCCTCTTCTCAGCCATATTGCCTTCTGGATAAAGTCCAAACCCTTAGCATATCATATCAAGTTCCAATCTGGCCTTTTAGGTCCCATCTCCCCTCACTCCCCACCTAACTGCTCCAGCCATACTAAACTACTAAATTCCTTTTGACAAGTTCTTGTCCTGACCTTTAAGTCATTACAGTTCCCTTAGTCTCCTCCCTCATTATCCACTAGGTGATGTGGATAATTTCATCTTCTCTGCCATATTCCATTGTTTGCGGGTAAGCCTCTTTCAGGAGAGTGACTTACTCTCCCAATGCCTAGCACACTGACTTTCACATAGGAAATGCTCAATAAGAAACAGCTGAATTAATGTACAGATATATCCCAATGATTTCCCTCTGTCTTACTGTATGAATTTTTAATAATTTAACTTAGATTTATACTCAGAATTTTTAAAANAGTAACCCCTTCAGACCAAAAATGTCTATGTTCTATTTTGAGAACTTGAAACTAACCACACTCATGCTTAGACTGTGTTTGTAGACCATACGTAGCTCCCTCTCTTCCTTCTGCTCTTTGTTGATACCTGTGTATTATTTGTGTATATTCCTGAATCTTCTTAAAAGTATAGAAACTATTTCTTCTCCTACCCAATTGCTAGCCTAGTATTTTGTATGAAATAGATGCTGAACCCATTTGATTAAATACATTACAGGCAATTTGTGAAATGAATAGAATTAACATTACACTATTTCTGCTAAAATTTATAATGCTTCAGCATGTTGCCAAATGGCCACGTCTATTCTTCATTGATTTCCTGTCAATAATTAAACACATATTTTATTGTTCCATTTTACTTAATTGTTCAGAATTTCCCATTTCACCCATAATTTATTACTTGTTCTATGTTATTTAGGCCTGCTTTCTGGTTCTAAATGACCACAATATCATTTTACAGATATAATTCATATTAGATAGAAAGCTTAATATAGCTTCTCAACATTTGATCACTTCATAATGTCATGTTTTTGGATTAATGGTAGACTGGATCCTATTTCACTAAGTAGAAATGAGGATCTAATAAAAATTATAGTGCCTAGTAAGTATAATTTTATTAAAATAATTGAGAGAATATATATCTAGAAGTCACATTCCCCTTAATTGGTCACTGTAGGAATGTTCTGATGCTGCTGTTGTTGACTGGATGTCACTGTCAATGAATGTGAGGTAATATAAAACAGAATTGATAGGGAGATGTCAACTGAAACTGACTTTTCCAGAATCTTCCTGGCTTATATGTCTTTATTGGAAAGAAATGTATGAGTAGCTAATTTTTCAATTTCATATAAACCTTTTCATTTGTAATTATATCATTTTTGAGAAACCACTGTCTTGAATCACATTTTTTCCTATTTTGAGTTGTTGGCTGTTGACCTAAGCTACTCCATGGTACTGCTGCCTTGACATCCATTTTTTTGGCCAAGTGACCTGCAGGGATCTTAAACTGACACAGGCCGCTCATGCAAACGTATGCCCTAAATAAGAACTCAAAGAGTCACAAGCAAATGTTAAGTTCCTGATTTGCCTCCTCCAAGTGCCCTTGTAATTAACAGTCTGCCAGTCCCTCAGGGCCTTCCCCTTGTGCTTAGATAAGACCCCCATGCAACTTACCAAAGCTGTGCTCTTTTGGTTTCAATTGACCTATCTGGCCTTAGCCTTGGAACCCCAAAGCGGTCTGTCCCCAGACCATAATAAAGGCATGTGCCCCAGATCCTATGTCTCTGACTGTACTCTGCCTTGATCCCCCATGTAGCCACTTTAGGCATGCCATGCTTCCCTCAGGACTGTGAGTAATAAACTTCTATTTCAATTTATTTTTTGGTCTGTTGCTAAACTGTGATTTAACATCTGGCACCCAATGCTTCTCTTAACAAATATTGATTTAACAAAATCAGAACATGGGCAAATTCATTTGCTAAAATACAATATAAATATCAAATTGAGCAAATTCAGTCAGATAGTTTCTTTTAATGTACAGAAGCTCAATAGACATTAAGCCCCTTAAAAGAGAACTATAGTTCCAGTGTGAAGAAATATATTGGACTACATGATTATAGAAAAAAGTATGAAAACACTTAAGCAAGTACAGAATGGTATGGAGAAAACTTAGCATGGATTAATAAAAAGAAAGGTGAATGTCAAGCTTAACAAACCAATTAACTTTCATCAGGCAAGAGAGTCAATGAGCTCCTGACAGGGGTAAAGCGATAGACATAATTTGTTTACAGATTAAAAAGCCTCTTTGACATGCTACCACATCATAGACAAGTACTTGAAATTAACAAGTTATTTATGGAGAAATTATACGTTGAATGAAAAAAAGTGCACAATGGTGAAGAACATCGACAGGCATTCCAGATTACATAGAAGGAAGGACGAAATGGAATGAGAGGGCTGCAGTTGTGCCCACACATAATGCCTGCTCAGAGAGACGTCTGTTAAGGGGAACAAAATTCAAAGTTGGGAGAGAACTAGCATTGCCAATCAAGAGTACTGATTCAAAGAAATTAGGTCTGTATTAGAAATTTATTTCCTTGATATTTCGCTGGCTTGAATTTCTTAGAAAACATGAAAGAATTTTTCATCAGCAATAGCTGTATCTTTTGTGTCAAAATGTGTCTCACACACTAATGAATGATTAGAATATTCTGTTTGAAGGACATATACAAGCAATGGCAGAGCAGATCTTCACTGCCTTCCTTCAGTCATATATTTAGACATAATTTCTCCTTTTTCTTCTTCACTTCACGTTTTCCTATGCCTATATACCCATTTCAACATAGCATTATGTCCCATACATTTTGTATATTCCAATAAAGTCCCATTTTTCATATTTTCACATCAGTATATCAGACTCCAATATTTTTATACTTTATATATTTTAATAATTTTCCAAGATAAGATGAATTCTTGAGTATGTAACTCCAAACCTGGCTCACTTGTAAAGAATCTGCCTGCCAAGCAGGAGATGTGGATTTGATCCCTGGGTTTTGAAGACCCCTGGAGAAGGAAATGGCAACCCGCTCCAGTATTCCAGTATTGCCTGGGAAATCCAATGGACAGAGGAACCTGGTGGCCTACTGTGCATGGGGTTGCAAAAGAGTCAGACACGATTCAGTGACTAAACAAGAACAACGAAAACTGAGTTACTGACATAATCCCCTGAAGTTTAATTTTGACACCTCCTTTTCTTCTCCTATCCAGGGGTTTCCTTAATATGTTTATATTTTCTTTTCTTCATTATTCTCAAACTGATTTTATTCAAGTCTCTAATACTGCTAACCTATATTATTTCAATTGGTTCAAACAGTGTCCAATTATATCTTTATTCTTTAAAGCATGCAACATGCTAACTGTTTTATAAGCATTATTTTTCATAATTTTTATAGTGCTATGTCAAGAAAGGCATTACTATGCCAGTTTTACAAATAAGGGGAAGGAGACTTAGAAAGGCCAACAAACTTGCCACAGGCCACTCAATTGGTTAGAGAAGGATCCAGGATTCAAACGATACTCTAAGGACATGTTTCTGTGATACTTCCTGTAATTTTTCCCATCTGTTGTCCTTGCTTTACTTAGTAGATCCTTTATATTACTATAAAAACCTTTTTTAAAAAGTTATTTGAATTTGAATTTAAATCCCTTCAGTGCAGTCCCCTCTTCTCAGCCATATTGCCTTCTGGATAAAGTCCAAACCCTTAGCATATCATATCAAGTTCCAATCTGGCCTTTTAGGTCCCATCTCCCCTCACTCCCCACCTAACTGCTCCAGCCATACTAAACTACTAAATTCCTTTTGACAAGTTCTTGTCCTGACCTTTAAGTCATTACAGTTCCCTTAGTCTCCTCCCTCATTATCCACTAGGTGATGTGGATAATTTCATCTTCTCTGCCATATTCCATTGTTTGCGGGTAAGCCTCTTTCAGGAGAGTGACTTACTCTCCCAATGCCTAGCACACTGACTTTCACATAGGAAATGCTCAATAAGAAACAGCTGAATTAATGTACAGATATATCCCAATGATTTCCCTCTGTCTTACTGTATGAATTTTTAATAATTTAACTTAGATTTATACTCAGAATTTTTAAAATGATTTGATTATGTGTGTTCATATTTAATTTCTGCTCTTATGTATACAAAATTCTGTGGTGTGAATTTTTCACTTAATCTCACTTATTTAAAAATAGATATTTAGATAGTAACATATATTTTTCAAAATTATGCTGAGACAGATGTATAATATTACCTCTATTTGGTGTGCTTGACTATTTCTTTGTCATTGAGAATTAAGACAATGTTACCCATTATGGATAACATGGCAATAAACATTAAAGTGGGAATATATATTTTTAATATATTCTTATCAGTATCTCATTTTCACTTAATCTCACTTATTTAAAAATAGATATTTAGATAGTAACATATATTTTTCAAAATTATGCTGAGACAGATGTATAATATTACCTCTATTTGGTGTGCTTGACTATTTCTTTGTCATTGAGAATTAAGACAATGTTACCCATTATGGATAACATGGCAATAAACATTAAAGTGGGAATATATATTTTTAATATATTCTTATCAGTATCTCTCTTATGGTGCATACTCAGAAATAGGGTTAGTGGATTAAGGCAACAGTTTTCACATGGCTTTAAAAAAGTGTTCAATAAACTAGTCTGTGGGCCACGCTTGACCCACTGCTTATTTTTATAAATAAAGTTTTATTGTAACACAGCCACACATTCATTTAGGTATAACCTATGGCCTGTGTCACATTTCAAGGGCAGAGTTGAATAGTTCATCCCCTACAGATGAAATCTTTCTCACTCTTTGCAGAAAAAGTGACCACCTTCTTCTTCAAGACACATTACTCAACTTATTTCTGAGAGGCAGTTTTTATTACCAACAAAGTAAGAGCTGACTGATTTCACCATACCTTCAACTGCGATGAGAGTTATGATTATAGTAAAACATTTATGAATTGCCTTTTCTCCATGATGGTCTCACACTTTGTACTGAGAGGAAGGATGAGAGATGGAGACTTTGTACCAAGGGGCTTGGCAGCTTAGAAAATTGCCCTGAAGCTTGGTTATATATGCTTCCAAGTCTATTACTTTGGGAGTCACCATATTAGTACTTCAGCGACTGCCAGGTGCTTCCTTTCTCTAGTTAATGAGTTCTATGGAGGGCTCATTCTCATCTAGTTTGCAATGCTAACAAATCCAAGAGAAATGTAAGAAATCTACCCCATCAGACTTTGTGATATTGTCTAGTTTAGCATGCTGAACTGTCGCAGATGTTTTGCATTCTAAGGGTACAGTTTAACATATACAAAATGCCTTAAAGCAAAATTTAGGTTATTGCATAAAGCTCTGCTGACTTGCAGCAGCATGTCATTATGCTGAGATTGCATGCCAGGTGCAAAAGGGCTATTAGGTTTCATCATTTCTGAGTTGCAAAATCAAGTAACATGGGTATATAATAGGTCAGATTACCTTCTTGTAATACAATGTGACCCAATTTGCCAAATAAAAATGGAATGAAAACAGCAGCTTGTAGCAACACCTAAAATATCTTCTGAGTCATTATCTCTTTAATGAAAAGCAACACTGGACAATTTCAACGCATATTGTGGTTTAGCATCTCATTAACTGAATAATGGCTTTTACACAGGATGCATTTCTAAACACTTAAAGTGTTACAAAAATGTTACACCAAAATGAGTTAAGGCTCTGCTTCTATCCATCCTCAGATGACAAGTAAGATCTTTCTGTCCTTCATTATTTTACAATAATAATTTGTTTTTTCTGTTATCTTCTACAGATATTAAGTAGAACAGAGTAAGGTTTCCAAGCAGCCTATTTGCTTTATTTCTATGTATTTAGATATTATTTCCACTGTGGATTGTGTGGATATTTGATTCTGACTTAACATTTGATGGATATACTTTTTTCTTAGGAGACTTAGGGAATCTAAAAATAAAAGAGGAGTTGACTTTGTGTATGAAAGTTCTCTCAGGACATAAATTTCTACTGGGCGTGTTCTAATCTGTCCTTCATTATTTTACAATAATAATTTGTTTTTTCTTTTATCTTCCACAGATATTAAGTAGAACAGAGTAAGGTTTCCAAGCAGCCTATTTGCTTTGTTTCTATGTATTTAGATGTTATTTCCACTGTGGATTGTGTGGGTATTTGATTCTGACTTAACATTTGATGGATATACTTTTTTCTTAGGAGACTTAGGGAATCTAAGAATAAAAGAGGAGTTGACTTTGTGTATGAAAGTTCTCTCAGGACATAAATTTCTACTGGGCGTGTTCTAGTGCCCATAAAACAAATCTTGCAACTTTTTAATTGAAGCCTACTGATACTAGTATGTCTCTATTTTTTAGTTCATTTAAAACATCCCTCTCCAGAAGTGGTATTTTCCTTTCAGTAATCAAGCAATTACTAGGCTGATTTCACTTCTTTTGAAGAAACTCTGTCTTGTGTTCATCAGCCTGTTTCTTTCACCCTGATAAGCCCTGGCTACTGGGGCTGGAATAGCTGTTCCATACCAGGCTTGAATATCTGCAGGCATTTTCCTCCTGTTTCACACTGAGTTAGCAATCAATCCCATCTGTTCTTTATCATTAGGATTTCACAGTGTGCTCTAAGCCATTCTTCAAATAAGGTCTTAAACTTCAAGAAAGCTTTCTAGATAGATCTATACATGCATACACACATTTTTTTTAATATTCTATAATTCCTACATAGATTTTAGATAATATGGATACATAGACATCTGGACATAATTATTTGCGAAAGAAACCTCACTTTTATATGCTCATCACTTTATCATTCTCCATGAAATAGTATTGGATGACTAACTGTTTCATATACCATGTTTATACTATTAGTAAAAGACAACTTGTATTTCTTTCAAAACACTCGTGAATCAGGCCACATAATCAAGTGTTAACACTCTTTGATTTTTATTTTGAGCAATTCTTCATNCGAAAGAAACCTCACTTTTATATGCTCATCACTTTATCATTCTCCATGAAATAGTATTGGATGACTAACTGTTTCATATACCATGTTTATACTATTAGTAAAAGACAACTTGTATTTCTTTCAAAACACTCGTGAATCAGGCCACATAATCAAGTGTTAACACTCTTTGATTTTTATTTTGAGCAATTCTTCATCGACTTATATGATATTCTTGTATTTGATATATTGTCAAAGTCGAGAATATTCAGTACCCAATTCCTCACAGTCCATATTGTTAGGATATCAAGGTTAAAATATAGCAGTGTATAAATTGGCTAGTGTATGACATGTTTCTCAAAGACACACACACACACACAAAAGTACCCAAGAAAGCCCTACAAAATACTGTCTTAGCAGAAAATAAACTTCACTTAATCTTTACTTTAAAATATGAATGAGCTGTTATGAATCCTTAAGAGTGCTGTTTTATTGTGTATGGTGTGAAGGCCTTTTAACCCAAAACTTTGCTTCACATAGTGAAATTTGACTACTTCCATGGACTAATACTTTCAAGTAAATACAATTATTTAATATGTTTAATGTATCTCAAATGCTATCTAATATTTGATCCTTCATCTATCTCCTGTCTCTGAAACTGTTTTGATCAAAATACTAGATCTGTTTTCATTAGAGATTTGATGATACTTTTATATAAAATATACTTACTTATTTTAATTTTCAGTATTTTAGTAACATTATAAAATCCACTCATACCATTTATTAGAGTATAACAAGATGCCCTAAGTTTTTGAAAATAAGTTCAAAGAGCTATATAAACTCCTTGAAACCATGAACAATGAAGTATGGAAAAATCCAAAATCTATCTATTTTATACAAATTATATTTTCTATCACTTAAGAAACTCCTATAATAAGCATCAACTTTAATATATCAGTTTTGAAATGTAATTTTTCTGCAAAAAAATGGAAATTAACTAACTACACTTTGCCTAGTAATTGTTATGTGGGACTTGCAAATGTGTCTCATGAAAGGGAGTACGTTTAAAAGCTCTTGAAATAAGATGATAACTTTTTAAAAGTATGCCTTTTGCTTTAGTATTATTAAAGCATAATTACTGGAACCATTAAAAATCAATGTACCTGAGAAAGAGCATTATAAAGGCATGAACAGGGATGACTTATAACATTACCATCTTCATTGGTGATGCAGCTCTATAGGGCAAAAGAGATTTTTGTGTATACTTTCTTTAATATAGCATATCCACATCCACTATATAATTTCTTTGGCATTTTTAAAATTGATCTTTTAGACACTTTACAATACTGAACTCAGGNAACAGGGATGACTTATAACATTACCATCTTCATTGGTGATGCAGCTCTATAGGGCAAAAGAGATTTTTGTGTATACTTTCTTTAATATAGCATATCCACATCCACTATATAATTTCTTTGGCATTTTTAAAATTGATCTTTTAGACACTTTACAATACTGAACTCAGGAAAAATGTGATATGAAAGTACAGAGGCATGTGTCACACAAACGTTTATTAGGGGTAATTAAAGTTTCAAATTTTTCTTGAAATTTCATTGGGGGTGGAATAGGTCAGAGAAAACTAAAGGGAAGAATAGAGGAAGCATAGCTGAAGCCATATGCTTTGTTTAGATACCTGAAGACAGAGGAGAAGCAGCCTGAGATGACATTCCCTTGTTTTTCCCAAGTTCTAATGGAGAGGAAGTCAATGAAGTGTACCTTGTTTTTCTCCCTAGTCTGTGACACTTTGTTTAACTATATTTGTTGAAAAACTCTTACCTTTGAGTTTCAGTTTGAGATAATCATCCAGCCTCTACATTTTGGATAAGATGTGACTCATTCCAATTTTTTTTTTAAGATCCAATTAGTCAATGGAGAGGAAGTCAATGAAGTGTACCTTGTTTTTCTCCCTAGTCTGTGACACTTTGTTTAACTATATTTGTTGAAAAACTCTTACCTTTGAGTTTCAGTTTGAGATAATCATCCAGCCTCTACATTTTGGATAAGATGTGACTCATTCCAATTTTTTTTTTAAGATCCAATTAGTCACCAAATTCTATCAGTTATTCCTTCAAGATACCACTGATCCAAGTTCTTTTCACTTTAATTCATTGTCAACATCCTAATTCACAGTTTCATCACCTCACACAGAGATGAATCAAAGAGCTTTGTAGGTGTTCTAACTTCAGTCTCTTCCATCTGCTCCATCCTACACACAACTGACAGATGAACCCTGCTTAAATCCTTTTTATAAAAATTACATCATTATCTACACACGCTTCACAATGAACTTCAGCAGTACATTCTGTAAGGTTTCTCTATCTCCATCTAAACAACCAGGTATTATTTTTCAAAGATAACAAGCTAAACTCATAAAAGCCTCTACATGTCAGGGTTTATATATCTACTGGAACTTGGTTGGATTTAGCCCATGAATTGAGCTTTAAATACAGAGATAAGATACCACTACTAAAAATGTTCATTTTTTTTCTATTCTCAGATTTTTCAAGTTATATCTTTTTTTGATATAGTGGCTGCAATATTTGTTTTTACAGTGATTTTCTAGTTTTTGATTTAGAACTAATGACTTATTAGTTATCTATTTCTCAGTTAATATTTTTCAAGATATAGGTATATTCTAATTTGTATTACAATGAAATAGAGATGTTAAGTTGTTACAAATAGATCAATACAGAAAGGATATTTTTGATTCCCAATTATACAAATGTTAAACTTTTTTTAATAGATGATTTTGCATTATAAGACAGGAATAAGTATAGCTATTCCCTGGGCTCAAAATTGGAGAAGGCAATGGCACCCCATTCCAGTACTCTTGGCTGGAAAATCCCATGGATGGAGGAGCCTGGTAGGCTGCAGTCCATGGAGTCGCTAAGAGTTGGATAGGACTGAGTGACTTCACTTTGACTTTTCACTTTCATGCATTGGAGAAGGAAATGGCAACCTACTCCACTATTCTTGTTTAGAGAATCCCAGGGATGAGGGAGCCCGGTGGGCTGCTGTCTATGGAGTCACACAGAATCGGACACGACTATGCGATTTAGCAGCAGCAGCAGCAGGCCCAGAAATAGAGGAAATCAGGATGTTTAATTGAATTCATTTGAGTGAAAGTTTTTCTAGTTAAACAAACCCTGATGATATTCTTCCTTTGGAATTTTAGGAAAGAAATTCAATTCATTAAGATCAAAATATCATTATAGATAATCTGTTATTTTTTGTTGAAAAAAATTAAGCTAAGCATATCAAAATAGATTTCTGTTACAGGTTTGATTGTGTCTGCCAAAATGATACATTTGAAGTCTCAACTCCCAGTACTTGTGAATATAACTTTCTTTGGCAATAAGGTCTTTACAGATGTAACCAAGTTAAGATCACACTGAATTAGAGAGAATAATCCAATGACTAGTGTCCTTATAAGAAGAGAGAAATCTGTACATAGAGTAAATAGAAACACTGGAAAGAACTCCATGTGACAATACAGGCAGAGATTAGAGAGTATCATTTAAGTGGCTCAGACAGTAAAGGATCCACCTGCAATTCAGGAGACCTGAGTTCAATCCCTGGAGAAGGCGATGGCACCCCACTCCACTACTCTTGCCTGGAAAATCCCATGGATGGAGGAGCCTGGTGGGCTGCAGTCCATGGGGTTGCTAAGAGTCAGACACGACTGAGCGACTTCACTTTCACTTTTCACTTTCATGCATTGGAGAAGGAAATGGCAACCCACTCCAGTGTTCTTGCCTGGAGAATCCCAGGGACGGGGGAGCCTGGTGGGCTGCTGTCTATGGAGTCGCACAGAGTCGGACACGACTGAAGCAACTTAACAGCAGCAGCAGCAGCAGAGTTCGATCCCTGGGTCAGGAAGACAACCTGGAGAAGGGCGTGGCAACTCACTCCAGTATTCTTACTTGGAGAATCCCATGGACAGAGGAGCCTGGCGGTCTACAGTCCATGGGGTTGCAATGAGTCAGACACAATTGAGTGACAAACACTTTCACTTAGAAGTCAAGGAATTCCAAGGATTGCCAGAAACCACCAGAAGCTAGGAGAAAAGCACAGAAGGAAATATTTCCCAGAGCCCTCTGGAAGGAACCAACTTCGCGAACATCTTGATTGTGGATGTCTAGCCTCCATAACTGTGACAGAATAAATTTGTTTTTCTCAGCCACCCAGTTTGTGATAACCTCACAGTAACCTTAGGAAAAGAAAACAAAAATGTCTGTGTATTAATTACTGGTCGACTGAGGGACTTCACTTTCACTTTTCACTTTCATGCACTGGAGAAGGAAATGGCAACACACTCTAGTGTTCTTGCCTGGAGAATCCCAGGGACAGGGAAGCCTGGTGGGCTGTTGTCTATGGGGTCACACAGAGTCGGACACGACTGAAATGACTTACCAGCAGTATACCGATCTATCTATGCACCCATCTATCTCTCATCATCAGCAATCAAGCTACTCAAATTCTTTCCATCCATCCATCTGTCCATCCATTCTAATAAAGAGAATAAATTTCAAAAACAGTCAAAGCCAAGCTGCAAGATTCTCAGATAGTTCTTAGTTTTTCAAAGCCTCAGTTTTTTCATCTGAAACATGAATAGGTTTTGGAGTAAATAAAGCTAAGAACAATACCAGACATATTAATAAGGACTCAATAATTAAACACACACACACACACAGAGAAATACATACACAGATACCTATACACACACATTGTCTGTTTATATCGATAGCCCCTTTATTCCTACACAATATCTATCTAGCTCACTATGTGTTTTTCTATATGTCTATATGTGTGTATGTATATATATATACACACATACAAATGTATAAGTGGTTTTTTAGCAGAAACTGTTGGTTGTCCCCCAGTATCTACACTTTCCTCCTTCCCTCAGAGCTTCAGTTGTGTACATAGAAATATGGAAAAAAATGATTATTTTCCAGCAGCCCAAACTCACAAACTGTGACCACAAAATTCTGTTCTACCCATTAAATGTTAAAATGTTGCACTAACTCTCAGTGAGAATGCTTCAGATGAGATGGTACATCTTTCTTTATCAGACCAAATCAGAGCCTACTTGCTGGCATCCTATCAATGTGATTAGTTAGAGTTCAGGTAGTCATTTTGACGATCAGGTGGAAACTGCATGTAGAGAATGCTAGAGTAAAAGATAGAAAAAGATTAATTATAATTTCTGTCATAGCTATTTCTAACAGATGTTCATGTACTAATAACTTGAGAATATTTAAATCTCAGTGTAAAACTTCTCATAAAAAAAATGAAACATATAAATAGGTTGACTATAGAAGCTCCTGCTGCTGCTGCTGCTGCTAAGTCACTTCAGTCATGTCCGACTCTGTGTGACCCCATAGACGGCATCCCACCAGGCTCCCCCATCCCTGGGATTCTCCAGGCAAGAATACTGGAGTGGGTTGCCATTTCCTTCTCCAATGCATGAAAGAGAAAAGTGAAAGTGAAGTCGCTCAGTCTGTCCGACTGTTAGCGACCCCATGGACTGCAGCCCACCAGGCTACTCCGTCCATTGGATTTTCCAGGCAAGAGTACTGGGGTGGGGTGCCATTGCCTTCCCTGATAGAAGCTCCTATATGAATCTATTTCTCATTATCTCCATTATTACTACCCTAGTCCATGAATTTACCACCTTTTCACCAACCCATTTCAATTTCCCCAAACGGTCTTCCTGCTTTCACTTTTTTGCACCACCATGGGCTACTATTTTCATAGTAATTTGTTTTTTCTTAAATAATGGGTCAAGTTATATATTTCTCCTTCTTAAGATGTTCCAGTGGCTTCCACTGCACATACATCAAACTCCTTAAAATTTACAAGAAATTCCTTTTTGGTCTGACCTGGTTTTATCCTTTCATTTCATGCAACATGCAACACTATCCTTAAACCCAAAGTGTTCAGTTCAGTTCAGTCACTCAATCTGTCCGATTCTTTGTGACCCCATGGACTGCAGTACACCAGGCCTCTCTGTCCATCACCAACTCCCAGAGTTTACTCAGACTCATGTCCATTGAGTCAGTGATGCCATCCAACCATCTCATTCTGTGTCATCCCCTTCTCCTCCTGCCTTCAATCTTTCCCAGCATCACGGTCTTTTCCAGTGAGTCAGCTCTTTGCATCAGGTGGCCAAAGTATTGGAGTTTTAGCTTCAACATCAGTCCTTCCAATGAATATTCAGGACTGATTTCCTTTAGGATGAACTGGTTGGATCTCCTTGCAGTCCAAGGGACTCTCAGGAGTCTTCTCCAACACCACAGTTCAAANAGTCAGCTCTTTGCATCAGGTGGCCAAAGTATTGGAGTTTTAGCTTCAACATCAGTCCTTCCAATGGAATAATAATAATATTCAGGACTGATTTCCTTTAGGATGAACTGGTTGGATCTCCTTGCAGTCCAAGGGACTCTCAGGAGTCTTCTCCAACACCACAGTTCAAAATCATCAATTCTTCAGCACTTAGCTTTCTCTATAGTGCAACTCTCACATCCATACATGACTATTGGAAAAACCATAGCCTTGACTATATGGACCTTTGTTAGCAAAGTAATGTCTCTGCTTTTTAATATGCTATCTAGGTTGGTCATAACTTTCCTTCCAAGGAGGAAGCGTCTTTTAATTTCATGGCTGCAGTCTCCATCTGCAGTGATTTTGGAGCCCCCCAAAATAAAGTCTGCCACTGTTTCCACTGTTTCTCCATCTATTTGCCATGAAATGATGGGACCGGATGCCATGATCTTTGTTTTCTGAATGTTGAGCTTTAAGCCAACTTCTTCACTCTCCTCTTTCACTTTCATCAGAAGGCTCTTCAGTTCTTCTTCACTTTCTGCAGATGTTGTGTCATCTGCATATCTGAGGTTATTGATATTTATCCCGGCAATCTTGATTGCAGCTTGGGCCTCATCCTCATGGGTCCATTCAGCGTTTCTCATGATGCACTCTCCATATAAGTTACATAAGCAGGGTGACAATATACAGTTTTGACGTACTCCTTTTCCTGTTTGGAACCAGTCTGTTGTTTCATGTCCAGTTCTAACTGTTGCTTCCTGAGCTGCATATAGGTTTCTTAAGAGGCAGGTCAGGTGGTCTGGTATTCCCATCTCTTTCAGAATTTTCCACAGTTTATTGTGATCTACACAGTCAAAGGCTTTGGCATAGTCAATCAAGCAGAATTAGATGTTTTTCTGGAACTCTCTTGCTTTTTTGATGATCCAGCGAATGTTGGCAACTTGATCGCTGGTTCCTCTGCCTTTTACCCAACATGTACTCACTCTACATTTATTTCCTTTTATCAAATACTTAAGGCCTATGTCATGTTACTTTCATAAAGAGAACTCCTTATCCAAGATTATATCCCTCTCACATATACACACCCTACCAGCAATCTCTGTGTCAATGATATGTTTTATATTCAGTTCAGCATCTTATGGAAAAACCTGAATTAACTTTTCGGTCAACCCAATATTTTCTATGCTACTTCAATACAGTCTAAAATTACCTTGTATATGTATGTTTGTACATACATGTATAATTTTTATCAGCCCTAACTAGAACAGAAGCTTTGTGAGAACAGAAACTTATCTATCTTATTTATATCTGTATCAAAGTTCTCAGAACATACCTGCTGTATGAGGGATGCTCAATAATGAACAAATAATGATTAATGAACAAATAAATGAAGTAAAAATTAAGGCCTATAGAAAATACTTTTAGAAGCTGCACATGGTTATCCTGAACAAAGAATGATTCAGGGGAAATATTTGAGTAGCTGTCATGAAAATAAGGAGAAGGCAATGGCACCCAACTCCAGTACTCTTGCCTGGAAAATCCCATGGATGGAGGAGCCTGGTGGGCTACAGTCCATGGGGTCGCTGAGAGTCACACACGACTGAGCCACTTCACTCTCACTTTTCACTTTCCTGCGTTGGAGAAGGAAATGGAAACCCACTCCAGTGTTCTTGCCTGGAGAATCCCAGGGATGGGGGAGCCTGGTGGGCTGCCGTCTATACTCTTAAGAGTAGGATATGTATTTTGATTTAAGAGAGCTAAAAACATTCTAAAAATCAAAACTGTGGGAAGATAAAACGGGTTGTTTGTGGAGTTTTTTGAATAAAATCTGGATGAGTACAGGGAGGGTTTTTATAGAAAGGACTATCCAACCAGTCCACTCTGAAGATCAGTCCTGGATGTTCTTTGGAAGGAATGATGCTAAAGCTGAAACTCCGGTACTTCGGCCACCTCATGAGAGTTGACTCATTGGAAAAGACTCTGATGCTGGGAGGGATTGGAGGCAGGAGGAGAAGGGGACGACAGAGTATGAGATGGCTGGAAGGCTTCAAACTTGATGGACATGAGTTTGAGTGAACTCCAGGAGTCGGTGATGGACAGGGAGCCCTGGCGTTCTGTGATTCATGGGGTTACAAAGAGTGGGACACGACTGAGCGACTGAACTGAACTGAAGGCTCTGTATAGATAATGTAGCTGCTTTATATACATTACATCTTCTTATACTGAGGAGCTGCTTCCTCTTTAGTTATCATAACCCAATGTGCCATTATGTTATCTTAGAAGATGATGCAAGTAATCTAATTAAATTGATTTTACTTTCCTCATCAAGCAAGCGAGTTACTCTGAGTACTATGTCTCAATGGTATATGGAGATTTACATAGGTTACAAGAAATCCAGATCTTCAAAAGAGTTTTTAATAACTTATTCCTACTTTTGGTCCCCTCTCAACCTATCACCATGATCACGGAATCATTTTTCTGATGAATGTGGAAGCAATATTATTAGAAGAGGCAGTGTGAATCATCCTGGCACTAGGATTATTATCATTTTTTCTAAGTAGACCCCTTCCATTTCTTGTTTTTGATGCTTTATCATATTTAGCACATGACCACATATACTGGGGAAGATAGGTGCACCCACTCCAGCACTCTTGCCTGGAAAATCCCATGGATGGAGGAGCCTGGTAGGCTGCAGTCCATGGGGTCGCTAAGAGTCGGACACGACTGAGTGGCTTCACTTTCACTTTTCACTTTCATGCATTGAAGTAGGAAATGGCAACCCACTCCAGTGTTCTTGCCTGGAGAATCCCAGGGATGGGAGAGCCTGGTGGGCTGCCATCTATGGGGTGGCACAGAGTCGGACAAGACTGAAGCAGCTTAGCAGTAGCAGTGCATTTTGATCCTTTGTTCTTAATAATAAGCAGTATTAATTGCCCAATAATCAAATGGCAAGCCTAGCACGAGAGTTAAAGGTGCTCTGTCATGTCCAACTCTTGGCAACCCCATGGAATTACAGTCCCTGGAATTCTCGATGCCAGAATACTAGAGTGTGTAGCCTTTCTCTTTTCCAGGGTATCTTTGCAACTCGAACCCAAGTCTCCCACTTTGCAGATGGTTTCTTTATCAGCTGCACCACAAGAGAAGCCCAAGAATATTGAAGTGGATAGCCTATCCCTTCTCCAGCTGATAATCTATGATCTGAGGGAAAGGTGAAAAGCATGAATGAAAGTGGATATGAAGACTGTTCCTCAACAGCATGGTCTGAAGGTAGAAGATAAGGAACTTCAAGCTGGGGTATCTAATAGTGCTGCACATAATGAAAAGAAACAGAAATACTGACTAGACTCTTAGCTATAATGAAATCATCTAAAATAGCCAGAGTAGTTACTCAGATTTCAGGCCCTGCAATCAACCCTTACAGTCTGACTCTCTGTTTTACCACTTAACTAGCTGCAAGACTTTGGGCAAGTCACTTAAATTCTCTCATTTTTTTTTCATTGTAGAAATGAAGATAATTATGTCACACACATAATAGAGTTTTGGGAGAAAACATAAGTTAATTCACATAAAGCCCTTATCAAAGTGTTCAATGCATCATAAAAGGCCCACAAACATTAACACTCTGGTTCTTGTTTTATATTTTATGTGCTTAATAGCCTCTGCTTTCCTAAGCCTTCTACCTTTATCCTTTCTTTGAACATCTATTTGTTAACTAGCTGGAAATAGAGACAAAATTATAGAACTTAACAGCAAAAATTAGGAGAGAGGAACTCAAAAGAAGAAGAAGAGAGAATAAAGGTTGGGTACTACAGAAGCATATCTTGTGACTATAAAGTAATGAGGTTCACAGTTTTCTTCCGCAGGAAATTCCGAAGGCAAATTCTTAAGAAGAATTTCATTTCAAAATTGCTCAGGGCCAAGACAGCGAGTTTGGATACATTCTGTCACTGCAAGGGATTCCTTTGAAATAGCACACTTGTTTTGGTTATGTATCCTATAAAACATACTAAAATTAAAAACCACTTGGCATTTTATGGACAGTCTATTTAATCCGTAAAATTGCAGGAGAACAACTTGTAAGTTAAAGAAATATGTACATATGCACATTCACCCATCACATACAAGTTCTTGTCTAGTAATTGCAGAAATCTATATCATAAGGCAGAGTTCAGAGTTAAGATGGAAGCACCTTTGATGTTAAGGATTAGGATCAGATTACAGCCAGCTTTTGTGCTTGGCCACAGTCAAATAGCAGCTTTGATACTTCGGGTCAGTTGAACATACATTTATTATCTACTCTATGCACGCAATGCAGGAGGAGAGTCCTTCTATGATCTAGTGATCCATTAGACATATCGACAGCTGAAACAATGCTGCTGACAGTTTCCTGTGGTAGAAATGGCATATGAGTACAAGAAAGTATGAGGGGTCTGTTCACAAAAAGCATGTTGGTAAAAAAGGATATGAAGTTTTCTTCAAGAAGGATAACTTAAGCTATGCCTTGCAGAATGAGCAAAACTCTGGTAGCTGCAAAAATTTAGGAAACAGGCTCTAAAATGAAGGGTTTAAAAGCCATGTTTCCCTTGATTTCTTAGTCACTTGACAACTTTAATTCTTATCTCTGATGCCTTCTGGTGCTAATCCTAGATTTCCTGTCACCCTGTTATAGGAAATCTACCCAATCACTGATTTCACCACACCCACATGTTTTTCACAAGCATGTTTTTTGAAATATTTGAACTGACCGATGAATAAATAGTCAAAGGNTAAGAGACAGTTCTGGTGCTAATCCTAGATTTCCTGTCACCCTGTTATAGGAAATCTACCCAATCACTGATTTCACCACACCCACATGTTTTTCACAAGCATGTTTTTTGAAATATTTGAACTGACCGATGAATAAATAGTCAAAGGCCATTTTGGGAAGAAGACAAGTTCAGAAAAAACGTTGAACCTTAGATGAAAAAAAAAAATTGTATAGAAGACACTGGCACAAACTCTCCAAGATCAGGGGAGAGAGAGACCTATGCATCATCTCACATGTTCTGCACCACTACCAAATTTATTTTAGTAATTCGCCTGGATGTTGCATCATCAATGACTGTATAGCAAACCCAAGCAAAATGGGCTGCTCAGTTATTCCCTGATGCTCCGCCAGCGACAGCCTGAACTTAGAATCGACCCTGCTGCACACACAGGAAGTTCCTATTATGCAATGGCTCATTCTAATTTAAAGGAATACATCTCCTACTTGAAATGGCAGACAATTTTTGTGTATTTTTCATTTCGGTAAACCATAGGGAGGAAAACTCATGTGGACTGAGGACATAAAGCATGGAGATAGTAAGACCATTTTATTGCCCTAGGAATGACTGGAAAAGATGTAAAAGATCAATTAAAAGGTTTGATAAGAAGGGACAACTAAAAGTTCAACCAACTGGCAATTTGTCATTTGATTGAGTCTAACGGAAAAGCAATGCAGTGAATGCCATGACAATATTAAGCAACAAAATAGTGAATGATTAAGAAGTGACAAATTCAGGAAAAAAAAAAAAAAAAAGGTACAAAGATTATTTGACAAAATTTTCCCCCCAAGAGTAAACAGAGTATTTTTTCTCTGCCTTAGTGGAACAATGTAACATAAGGAGAGTCATTCTATTGTCAAATAATTTTGAGTGAAGTAATTTAACTTTTTATATAATTTCAATAATTAAGAATTGCAAATATATATATAAAGAATTTGGACTTTTAATGATGTAAACTATATGAAAACTGTGCAACTTTTATTCAGAGTGCATTAAAAGTAGAAAAAAGCTGATGAGTAAATTTCCAAGTATAAATAATATATGATATATTTTATTTATCAAGATGGAACATTAATAAAGTATATTTCACATTGAATATAGTTGGATAATTTTAGACTATACATTTTACAAAATTAATATGTCTTATTGGACTTATAATTCAGAATATTTTAAAACTCTCTTTCCTCTTACTTCTTTTAAAAGGAAAATTACGTGTAATATTTTTTATTGACTTAGATCATTATAGTGGAACATCATGGAAAGATGTTGGCCTTAGGATAGCTGGTCATGGATTCAAATCCTAAACACTATTATTTTTCCATCAATGTAGGCTTGTAGTTTCTGAAGTTTTCTTGAGTTTCCTAAGACCCAGTTTCCTTATAGTCAAACGTGTTTGTGACAAAAACAAACAGAAATACAAAGCCTACAAGAAAACTGCTGCTGCTGCTTAATTACCTCAGTCGTATCCGACTCTGTGCACACCTATGGGCTATTGCCTGCTAGGCTCCTCTGTCCATGGGGATTCTCCATGCAAGAATATTGGAGTGGGTTGCCATGCCCTCTTCCAGAGAATCTTCCCAACCCAGGGATTGAACCCAGGTCTACCACAAAGCAGACAGATTCTTTACTGTCTGAGCCACCAGGGAAACCCAAGAGTACTAGAGTGGGTAGCTTATCCCTTATCCAGGGGATCCTCCTGACTCAGGAATTGAACTGGTGTCTCTGGTATTGCAGGCAGATTCTTTACCAACTGAGCTACCAAGGAAGCCCTACCAGAACACACATCCACAGAATTAATTTCCTCAGGTCGTTCCATTACGTCATCACAGTTCAGTTCAGTTCAGTCGCTCAGTCGTGTCTGATTCTTTGAGACCCCGTGAATCGCACCATGCGAGGCCTCCCTGTCCATCACCAACTCCCGGACTTTACTCAAACTCATGTCCATCGAGATGGTGATGCCATCCAGCCATCTCATCCTCTGTCGTCCCCTTCTCCTCCTGCCTTCAATCGCTCCCAGCCTCAGGGTCTTCTCCAATGAGTCAGCTCTTGGCATGAGCTGGCCAAAGTGCTGGGGGGTCGGCCTCAGCATAAGCCCTTCCAATGAAACCTAAACATGAATTTAGGATGCACTGGTTGGATCTCCTTGCAGTCCAAGGGATTCTCAAGAGTCTTCTCCAACACCACAGTTCAAAAGCATCAGTTCTTTGGTGTTCAGCTTTCTTCACAGTCCAATTCTCACATCCATACATGACCACTGAAAAAACCATAGCCTTGACTAGACAGACCTTTGTTGGCAAAGTAATATCTCTGCTTTTTAATATGCTCTCTAGGTTGGTCATAACTTTCCTTCCAAGGAGTAAGTGTCTTTTACTTCCATGGCTGCAATTACCATCTGCAGTGATTTTGGAGTACCAAAAATAAAGTCTGACACTGTTTCCACTGTTTTGCCATCTATTTCCCATGAAGAGATGGGACCAGATGCATTGATCTTCGTTTTCTGAATGTTGAGCTTTAGGCAATCTTTTTCACTCTTCACTTTCACTTTCATCAAGAGGCTTTTTAGTGCCTCTTCACTTTCTGCCATAAGGGTGGTGTCATCTGCATATCTGAGGTTATTGATATTTCTCCCAGCAATCTTGATTCCAGCTTGTGCTTCTTCCAGCCCAGTGTTTCTCATGTACACAGCATATAAGTTAAATAAGCAGAGTGACAATATACAGCCTTGACGTACTCCTTTTCCTATTTGGAACCAGTCTGTTGTTCCATGTCCAGTTCTAACTGTTGCTTCCTGACCTGCATACA
>SJYX01014681.1:167561-178503 GCA_006410675.1 Oreotragus oreotragus
ATGGAGTTGGACCCACCATATTTAGTTTTTAACTGACTGTGATATCTCAAATAAAGCTAGGGTTGAGAATTAAGTATCAGATTAACAACATAAATGTCATTGGTTCTTGGACAAGAGTCCTAACTATGGAGCTTTGGGGTGAAAGTCCAACTGAAATGCCTTAAAAGAGAGAATTAGAGGAAAGAGATGGAATAAAATTAGTATAGCAAGCTCTTTTGATGTGCATTATGGTAAAAGGGAAGCAATCAATGAAATAATAGTCGGAGGTGGCAGTATAATGCCACCAGTATAATGGTGTTGAGAGCCATCTTTAAGGAAGGGATACATAGCACCATGTTTTCATGCTGACATGAATGATTCAGTATTGAGGAAGTGAATGTTCATGTCAGAGAACTCTTCAGTGATATCCTGATTTGTCTACAGGAGTCAGAATCTACAGCTAAATGCAAGTGAATATGGGCAGCTGACTTGCTCACAGAATACTTAAAAACTAAAGCAGGTGTGACAAAGTATATCTGCATGGAGAAGATTTGTTACTTAAGTATGAACACAGGTGGGGGTGAGAGTTTTCCCTTTAAAAATGTAAAGAGGTGAGATATGGAAAAAGAGGTAGTTAAGTAGTTCACAATATTCAGAGCTTTTATATGAAAATCTGCTTTACATTCAGAAATAAGAAAAGTTTATTATTGAGAAATTACAATGTGGAGTGTGCTCCACAGTATTATTTATTTTATTTGAACAAGTGGTAAACTCTAAGGGAGATAAAGCCAGTACTGTGGAAGACCCCAAAACTCTGCTATGATTTTATAAAATCTTAAATAATCAACCATCATCATACCTGGTGAAGAACAAGCTGCTTCTTCTTCTTTTTTTTTTAATCATTAAGATTTTACTGTCATTACATTGGGGATGAATCAGTAATGCAAATTCCCTGAAGTTTAATCAGCATGATCCAAAAAACTAAAAAATTTCAACACATACCAAAAAAAAAATCCTCTAAGGGAGAGAAGGATTAAAGAAATAACAGTGTTTCCATTTCATCTTTGGCTTTTCTTTGGAGTTGGAATCTACAGCTAAGTGTAGGTGAATATGGGGAGCTGACTTGCTCACAGAATACTTAAAATCTAAAGTGGGTTGTGACAAAGTATATCTGCATGGAGAAGATTTGTTACTTAAGAACAAACCACTTAATTTTAAGTTGAACATTTATTTTTGAATATAAAGTGCCAAATGCTGTGACGCAAGAGCAGATGAGGACATTTCCCGGTCTTTAAGAATCATATACATTAGCAGAAGTCAGGGGAAGGCAATGGCACCCCATCCCAGTACTCTTGCCTGGAAAATCCAATGGACGGAATAGCCTGGTGGGCTGCAGTCCATGGGGTCACTAACAGTCGGACAGACTGAGCGACTTCACTTTCACTTTTCTCTTTCATGCATTGGAGAAGGAAATGGCAACCCACTCCAGTATTCTTGCCTGGAGAATCCCAGGGATGGGGGAGCCTGGTGGGCTGCCATCTATATGTCTCTTATACACATCTAGATGTGTATAAGAGACAGGTGCNTGGGGTCACTAACAGTCGGACAGACTGAGCGACTTCACTTTCACTTTTCTCTTTCATGCATTGGAGAAGGAAATGGCAACCCACTCCAGTATTCTTGCCTGGAGAATCCCAGGGATGGGGGAGCCTGGTGGGCTGCCATCTATGGGGTCACACAGAGTCGGACACGACTGAAGTGACTTAGCAGCAGCAGCAGCAGCAAAAGTCACTCCTATAGACAAATAATATAATAACAATAATATTGCGGTACAGATCTCGCAACTGTGCAGAGATAAACTATCAAATTTAGTAAAAAGAAAATGCATTGTAACTTGTAAAAAGAAAATGCATTGTAACTTGTAAATATGTGAATAGAATGGTAGAAGTAGGATTTGAATTTAGTTTTAATTTAGTTCCAAAACTTACTTCTTTTCTTTAATCCATATTCCCATTGACAGTCAAATAAAATAGAAACAGTATGTATTAGTGATCTATTGTTTCGTTGTAAGTTACCTCAAAATGTAGTGGCTTAAAGCAACATTTATTACCTCAAATATTCTATGGGTCAAGAATCTGGAAATAGCTTTGCTGAGTCCTCTGATTCCTCACATACTGCAATTAAGTATCAGCTATAGCCACAATCATCTCTAGGTTCTACTGGAGGTGAAGGCACCTCTAGACCCACTTATGTGGTTGTTGGCAGGATTCAGTTCCCCTCATGTAGCTAGACAGAGGGTATTGAGTTATTAGCCAGAGACTTATCTTAGTTCTCTGTGACATGAGCCTCTCCATGGAGTATCCCACAACATGGCAGCTTTCTTGATTAGAGTGAGCAAGTCAGAGAGCAAAAGAGGTCTAACAAGATGGAAGTCTTTTTGCAAATTAAATGGGTGTGACATTTCATCCCTCTGGCTATGTTCTATTCATTATAAGTATNTCTTAGTTCTCTGTGACATGAGCCTCTCCATGGAGTATCCCACAACATGGCAGCTTTCTTGATTAGAGTGAGCAAGTCAGAGAGCAAAAGAGGTCTAACAAGATGGAAGTCTTTTTGCAAATTAAATGGGTGTGACATTTCATCCCTCTGGCTATGTTCTATTCATTATAAGTATTTCAGTTCACATTCAAAGAGAAGGGATTACATATAAGCATGCATACTAGAACTCAGACATCATTGGGAGTCACTTTAGAAACAGTCTACTATAAAATATATAGAAAATACAACAGTAGCTCAGAGGAGGAGTTGTAAAATCTTTTCAAGTAGGGGAAGGTTTAGAAAAGAAGCAATATATACCTGAAATGCATATTGAAGATCTTACAGTAGTTAGGCAGTAATTTTGTTTTAGAGGTTTGTTTGCTTATGTAGAGGAAGTGTGCTTAAAACAAAGGAGTAGGGGAAGGGCATACTCAGAAGTTATAATAACATGGGAAAATACGTTGAGTCATAAAGCTGTGGAAGCCAGTTGGAGATGAAATTGAGAAAAGTAGACCTTAAATTTGGCAGTGGCCTTGATCAATTTAAATAATTGATGAAAAATAATTATAATGTTCTCAGAAGAAATTTGACCATAAATATAATATTAGTTGCTTTTCTAAAATTATCTGTAAATCCAAGTTAAAAACTAACAAAATCTCCATAGTTAATCCAGGGAAAATTTTAAAGGATATACTTACTAGGAAATTGGGATTTTATCCTACAAGGCAACAGTCAGTTTCTGAAGAAATTTTAAGCAAGAGAATGAAATGATGACATTCACTAACAGTAGGTGGAGTGTCACTAACTGCTTACAGGAAACAAGCCATATTATAACGTTACTTTAGTAACCTAGGCAACAAAGAGATCTGACTGGAGCTGGGATGTTTAGGTAGAGAGAAAGATTAATCTCTAGGAGATACAATCAACTGGACTCATTGACTAATTTAAAACTTGAGGGATACAGAAAGGAGAAGGATTTTAGATTTCTGGTTTTAGAAGCTGTGTCATGTGAAAAGAAAATCACAGTAGAGTAGGTATTGTTAAGAAAGACTGTAAAATTGAGCTGAGAGACCACTGTGGAAGTGTGACTTAATGTATGTCTCAGCCCAGATGGAATCTAAACTTTTGACCATGTATTGTCTTAACCAGGCATCCAGAACATCTGCCAGAAACTCAAGATACTTACTGAACACTTAGCTAAAGTAACTTATGACAGCCTATTCCTTAGGGACAAATATTTATTTTCCTGCATCACAGTCAATCTCAACTCCTGCTAAATGACTTTTAAGAACCATGCAAGTTTTTTTTGTACAATCCCCTGAATCTTTCTCTTCTTCAGAACACTCTTTCATTTTCACCCAAATCAATGTCCCTGGAATTGCAATTTTTACGACTTCAAAGAAAGTTCTTTGTTTCTCTCAGCCTTGACACTGATTATTGTTCAACAGTGATAACATTTAGAGAGAATTAAAAAATCCTTATTTCTTTCCTATGGAGGGAGAAACCCAGTTCTTTACTATGTTTTTCTTCTCTGTGAGTCCTCTTTACTATTTACACAAAACGTTTCACTTTTGACACCTCTGGTCACCAAATGTGTGGGGATTTTTCCTCCATAAGTAGAAGCAGGTCTCCAGGACACAAGCTGGTTGCCCTACAATTTAACTTGATCTTAAACTATCCCACTGGAGAAATGACAGCTCCTACAGGTTAAGGCTCAGTCCCACAAGACTGCTCCCACCCCCACTTCAGATGACAATCATAAGCCTAGGTCATCACCTATACTTCTGGCAAAACAGCTGTAGGTCGACGATTCCAGTGACCTCCACCTCAGGTTTGATCAACTTGCTACAGTGGCTCACAGAACTCAGGCGAAACACTTATGTTAACCAGTATGTTAAAGGATGTGATAAAAGAATCATATAAGCTCAGATGAAGAGATAGACAGGGTGACATCTGGTTCTGGGTGCAGGAGCGTCTCTGTTCCTGCGGAGTTCGGGTGTGTCACCCTCTTGTATGTTCGCCAACGTGAAAACTCTCTTAACTCACGCTTTTGGGGTTTTATGGTGCCTTCTTCATGCAGACATGATCAATCATTAATTCTATTTCCAGCCCTCTCCCTTCTCAAGAGAATGTGGAGTGGGGTGCTTCTAATCATGGCTTGGCTTTCCTGGTGAGCGGCCCTCATCCAGGAACCCACCCAGAGTTGCTGACTCACTAGAACCAAAGATACTCCTGCTGCTGCTGCTGCTGCTAAGTTGCTTCAGTCGTGTCCAACTCTGTGAGACCTCATAGATGGCAGCCCACCAGGCTCCTCTGTCCCTGGGATTCTCCAGGCAAGAACACTGGAGTGGGNGCAACTGAACTGAACTGAACTGATACTGACCCTTGTAGAAAAATTTAACAGTGAAAAAATGCCATATGAATTCTTATGTTCTTTCATCTGATCTTTGGCCTAACGATAACTTCAATTTAATACACTAAGAATGTTAGGGTCATTTGGCTGAACCATCAACAGTAAAACACATGTTTACTGAGTTCCTATGCATGGAATACAGGAATGAATATAATATATTTACAAGCTATAGTCATTCTATTTAATAATTATAAACCTAGGAGAAGTCCTGAGTATATAATTAATTATAAAGAAAATAAAATTTATAAACATGACACTGTTAATATAAAGTATTCTGAAAATCCAGAGAAAGAGGTCATACATTTCAATAAGAACTCAGAACTATTTCATTTAGTAGGTGGCATCTTAGACAACCTATAAGCAACCAGTAAGACTTTTGAGAAGTAGAAACAAAGCAGAAGAAATGGGAGAACATACACTCATGAGATTTCAGGAAATCTTACTGTTTATTGAAGTTTTTCCAAGGAAAATAAAATGAACTTAGAAAGATATAGTTGAATTAAAATTAGTTTAGGCTTGTTACTAAAACTATTTATTGATCTCTGTTACAAGAACTGGCTGGCTGTTTACCAATCTTGTTTTTTTCTTCCTACCTTGCATAGAGAAAACTTGCATTTACTAGCATACTTTGCAGTTGGGTGTGGCCAAGTGACTGAATTTTGACAATAATGCAAAGTGTGCTACTTACAGAGGTGACCCATAAAAGACTGAATGCAAACCTCCATGTTTTTTCCCTTCAGAACAAATTTGGAATACTCAAATTACCTGATTTCATGACTTGGATTAGTCAAGAGTTTTTACCTAAGGCACCGGAACATGATATATAAGATAAAAACTGCTAAATTAGACATCATCAAAATTGAAAACTCGTGGTCTATGAAAGAACTGAGAGAATGAAGAGAGAAATCACAGAGCCTGAGAAACTATTTTAAAATCAGATTTCTGACAAAGTTTATAACTAGAATGCATAAACTTTTCTAAAAGTAAAACAATGAAAGAAAACTCAATATTAAAAAGCAAAAGATTTGAACAGACACTGCATCAAAGAAGATATTTTGATGGTGTGAAAGCATAGGAAGAGATATTAAAGAAAGCTAATCATTAGGGAAATGTAACCTATAGTTACACAAGATACAGGTATATACTTATTAAGATTGCTACAATGAAAAAAATTATCATATCAAGTGATGGAGAGGATGTGGGGCAACTGGAACTCACATCTTGCTGGTACAAATATAAAATGATACAACTGCTTTGGAAAAGAGTTTGGCAGCTTCTTGTAAAGTTAAACTTACACTTGACATATGATCCAATAATCCACCTCCTAGGTATTTGGCTTAGAGAAATGAAAATGTATAATCACACAAAAGTATGTTTCTGAATGGATATCAGCTTTTTGTTAATCAGCAAAACTGAAATCAAACACTATTTCTGTTGTTGAATAAACAAATTTTGATACATCAATGCAATGAAATTTTACTTGGCAATAATAGGAATAAATTTTTGATTCATGCAATAATACAGATATATCTCAAATACATTTTGCTAAGTGAAAGAAGTTAAACACTCAAATACATTGAACAGCAGAGGAATTCTACAATGATAACCACTTCTAAAATAAAAACAAAAATAGTATTTTCAAGTTCCTGAGTTTATGAACCTCTGTATTCTGCTACATCATACAAAATAACATAGGAATTTTTTAAAAAAAGAATATTTCTATATATTTTTATTTTTAATGCTCAAAGTATTTTAAGTAACTCTCATCAAAATAGCAAACGGTAAGTTAGAAAATTAGAGAATAGTTAGATAGTAGGGTAGTTTATATGTATTTGGTTAGGGAATTAAGCTTTTATTTGTGGCCCAACCACAAAATTGCAAGTTTGACATGTATTATTAGTATTAATAGCAATACTTCTACTTGCTTTTATTTATTACTGCAACTGCAAAGTTATATATTTCACTGAACATTATAGTTGATTACATATCAAACTTTAATATTCAGATGATACTCTGGTGATAGTCTAAATATAAATACTAACGCAAAAAGAAGTAACAAGATCTAAAAGAATAGGCAGACTTTGTTAGTAAAATGCTTTCTGGCATACATTTGTCTTTCTTTTCCTAAAACAAATATATATGCATTTCAAACCTATTTCTCAGAAAATAATTTGTATCAACTTCATGCATAATTCAACAAGGTAAATTCTGACATTTTAAAACTCATTCTGTAGGTGTTAAAAATGTTTTCAAGAAATAATGTTACCAGATACAGGAAGAACACAATCATCACTTACTATTAGAAACTCTGCATGTTCCACATTCCCCCACAAGCATGAGATATAAACAAAGGAAATGAAAATCACATATTTTACAATTTCTAGATTTGTTATTCTTATTCATATATGCTAACAGTTATAGATTTTTTCATTCTTTAATAACACTAAATTAGAAAACATGAAAAAAAATTTTAACTTACAGTCTTTCTGTACTACTCATTAGATTTAAGAGAAAGAAGAGAGAGTAAGAGAAGAAAGGAGAGAATGACTGAGAGGATTTGGGGAAAGAAGAAGGAAAAAGAAAGAAATCTAAATGAAAACTTTAACATCCAACTCTAAGTTGAATTTTGATTTAACCTACTAACATTTTGATTGAAACTAAAATGCCCATCACAAATATGAATGTCTTTTGCTCCCAACAATTTACAGCACTTTATGGCCTATTTCATTGCATCATAAATGTCATAATGACCAAATGTTCCATGAAATGTCATAAAATGACATGAATTACAGCTATCATCTAGTCTGTGTCTGAAAAGAATGGGATACTGGCCCCTGCTCAGGTAACATTGTGCTTTTTGTGCTTGAAATCTCTGTGTACCGTGACACTGAGTTAATTAATCTTATCATCCAAATGTAATGTTGTCCTCTCTCAAACAGTACTTCCTTAGTCTGGAGAGTACATACATAACTGGATTAAGCATCTTTCAATTATAATACTGTTATTTCTTTAAATATCAGCTATTTAAATATTCTTAAAAATCTCATCTTAACAAAGCTCTCTGGCATGACAATACTTTACAACTAAGGTTTCATTTTCAATATTAGGACGTTTGCTGCTCTGGGAGTTACTAATGTGCATGAGATTTTATCATACTGTTCAAATTCCATAATGAATGCCATGTTCTTTGGCTACCCCATTTTCCCATTATTTTGTGCATGCCAGAGTGCAATTTAATAGTTTCCTAAATGTGAGTAAGGAAAAAGAGAAAAGACTATAATGATGCTATTCACACACTTGTGCTGCTTGTACCTGTATTACTAAAACTATTTTTCACAATTTGGTTTTACTATTCAGCTTTGATCCAGCTGGAAATTTAGCTTGCTAGCTATAAAGCAGTTTTTGAAATGTTAATTTTCAATTTATATCAATATTTCTTCTCTTTTTTCTTAATCCAAATAGAGAAATGATATAACTCTTAGACTGTACCTAAGAGTACATTTTAATGTACCTGTTTATTCAACAAGTACTTGCTGAACCCCTTCTGAATCTGGGTACTGCCACTTAGAGGAAGAAATAAACATGGCAATTGCTGTTTCTGCCTTCATGACACTTATCCAGGAGCTCAGAAAACAAATATGTAATTGTGCATCCAATTCTAAGGGTTTGACTTTGGTAAGCTAAGGCATCTTCTACAGAATGCCGTTACTCCACATCCATAGAGGAATAAAAATTGAAACACTTGAACCAGCATTTTCAATTCTGCAATCTATTTCTTTTCTTTCTTAGTGAATTTCCCCTGCACTTTTCCATTGAGTAGATTATAAGCAAACTAATGCAATCCCTCATTCTTAGGAGTGCATATTTGTGGACAGCCAAGGTAACTGTAATAGTGGACGGGTTACTAGTCTTGATTTTCCAGTCTCATTCAGTATATTTCTGCTGCTAACAGGAAGTAGTGAGTAACTGAATATCCTGAGTAGTAATGAACATCCTGGGCCTCTGAATCTATCTAGTTCTCTCTCCTCCTCTTACCTTCCTTAACAAAACATTTGTGTCTTAGTTCTTTCAACACCCAATTAGTTCTTTACCAAGTGGTAATTGCCAATCCCTACCCTGACATATAATAGTCATTCAGTAAATGACACAACCCTGAAATAAGCTACAGAGAGTTTAAAAAATATCTGCACAATCATGGTTCATTCCATTTGGCATGATATTTTTAGCTTGTGTTTTCCTTAAATAATTACTTCTGTGCAGAAAGAAGCTAAAACAATGCTTTAAAATTTTTGTCAGGGTTAGACAAAAGAGCCATAAAACAATGGAATTTGTCATATTGGAGGCTTATGTGATTGGACAATGAATTTTAAGGCAAATACGGTTATCATAATACCCCAAGAGAAAATCCTAAAGCCCAGCTCAGAAACAATAGTCAGAGTTTACATAAGGCAATTTACATATTCCAAGAGAGGAAATCACTGCAATGCTTGGGGCACTTCATAATGTGGAAAAATACAGTGAGAAAAGCTGTGAGCCTAATGTTTCAATCACACTAAGTATATATGGGAATAATTTCCTTGACTTCAATTTTTCTAAAGTGGCTCTTAATCAACAAAGAAAAAATTGGGAGGAAAATGCCTGCTTAAGTTTTCGTAAAGTTCTAAAACTTGCATCTGTGTCCTTTGTGTAAAATCTGCCTGTTGTTTCAATACAATTTATAATTTTTTTCAAGGAATTTATTTTTCAGTTTGGCATATCATGAGAAATCTCTGCATTTAGAAAACTATGCAGACAAAGTATGAACTACCTGTGGTTTTCTAATAATTCCAATTGCAAGAACTTCTGACTCAGGAAAAATAAAATCTGTAGGAACATTTAACTACTTGGAAGAGAGGTGTTGAATAATGATAAATGAGATATTTGGCTTTGCATGACTAAGTCAATGAGGAACATTACAATATATTACTTTAAGTTTGCACAGGCAATCATATTTCCTATATGGTTTGCTAGGTTCCAATATACCTTTTAAATTTTCCATCTAATTTGGTTTCTTAATTTCATTATTTTATATTGGTATATTTCTGGTGACATTTAAAAAGAAAGTTTAAATGTATTTAGAGAAAGTTTTACTTCATGAGTGATGTTATGCCAGGCATATTAAAAGATATACTATGCCATGAAAGCGTTTAAGCAGTCTATAATGAGGAAAACTTGGTCCATTTATAGAAGAAAAATGCATAGTAGAATATCGTAGGGAAATGTTTTGAATATTAAGTATTTTTCTCATGATTTCATTTACAAGGGTACACTGAAAATCTCAATTGTTAATAATAGCAGAAAAAGAAAAACATTGAGGGTTGATTTACAAAACATGAGTAAGAAAAATATGTGCATTCATTACAGTCCCACTCTTGTTCAATTCCTTTGTTTTTGAAAGAATAGAACACAGGTAGAAATTTTCAGGCCTTTAGAAAAAGCAGAGGAACCAGAGACCAAATTGCCAACATCCGCTGGATCATGGAAAAAGCAAGAGAGTTCCAGAAAAACATCTATTTCTGCTTTATTGACTATGCTAAAGCCTTTGACTGTGTGGATCACAAACAACTGTGGAAAATTCTAAAAGAGATGGAAATACCAGACCACCTAACCTGCCTCTTGAGAAATCTATATGCTGGTCAGGAAGCAACAGTTAGAACTGGACATGGAACAACAGACTGGTTCCAAATAGGAAAAGGAGTACATCAAGGCTGTATATCGTCACCCTGCTTATTTAACCAATATGCAGAGTACATCATGAGAAATGCTGGAATGGAAGAAACACAAGTTGGAATCAAGATTGCTGGGAGAAATATCAATAATCTCAGATATGCAGATGACACCACTCTTATGGCAGAAAGTGAAGAGGAACTAAAAAGCCTCTTGATGAAAGTGAAGGAGGAGAGCGAAAAAGTTGGCTTAAAGCTCAACATTCAGAAAACGAAGTTCATGGTATCCGGTCCCATCACTTCATGG
>SJYX01014683.1:0-10619 GCA_006410675.1 Oreotragus oreotragus
ACAGTCCATGGGGTCGCAAAGAGTCGGACACGACTGAGCAACTTCACTTCACTTCACTTCACTTCAATGTCAAGTATGGAGAAGATTTGGTTAAAAAATTAAAAAGCATCAAGAACAAAAATTTTGACTTTTAGTCCCAGATACACTATTCAAAGTATTACCTTATGGAGAAAGCATGAAATATTTGTATAACATAGAGAAAGAAAAGAGACCTCAAAAATGTTTTCTTTGCCAACATAGTCCTGAGGAAACAATTTTTTTTATTAATAGTAAGATTCCTCCCAATGCATCATTTGTCTAGATAAATGTAGTCCAAGGCTATAAAAACACATTCTTAATAATGTTGAAATGAACAGTGAATATGCTTTCTTTATAATGCTCATATTTTTCTAGTAATTTTTATTTTCCTATCATTCCCAACATTTCTAATTTCCCATGTGCCCAGAACAGAATGTGAAATTAAAACAATTAAACCAAATCTCCATTGAAGAGCTTTCTGGATAAGCACAGCAAAGGTTTGCTGATTTAACAGGCAAACATGTTTATAACTTGCTGGTGGTATGAAACTCACTCACTACTGGGAAATTCTGACATCTAAGATCTACATATTGAGATGCTGGAAGAGAACTAAAAGGATGTCTATGATTTTGATTTACTTATCCTATTTAGAAAAAAAGTCACTTAAGTCATCCTGGCTCACTTTTCTTACCATTAGTCACACTGCATTTCCTTAAGCCTGTGAGTGTGTTTCTATGTAAATAAACTATGTAGTTCACTTGGGGATAAAAGTCACAGTATTTAGAGATTATAAAGACCTATTAGATCATCCGGTCTGGCCCACAAGAGATAGTCCCTAGATAGGGAACGTAATTGTTGATCTTTGCCAAGAGGCCAAGAAGAAACAGTTGGCAAAAATATTTTCCGTGCTTTTTTGGTTTTAACTTATCTAACAGTGCTTTGGTCACTTTCCAAGTGGACTAATAAAATTATCATTAAACAGTTTCACTTATCAAGGAGACACAAAGTTTAGCTTAATCTCAGTTCACAGTGTTTCAACCCCCTCCGTTTGTTGAAGAAATGATCTTGTTTTCAAAATATGAACAGTGAGGAGTCTGCTCTTTGAACCAGGCAGTTTCCCTTCTTTGGAAGTCCAAAGGCAAATTCTTCCAAACTGTTTTTCCTATTTTCACAAATTTTGGAGCAATTAGATGTTAAAACATTGGTTTGAGCAAAGTAGGAAGTGAATACAGTAGAATACAATATGATAACAGCTTATTACTTTCAGAGTCAAAGCGCTTTCTATTTCTATATTTGCTATGCTTCATAGAATTGGGAATAATTTTGAAACAAAGTATGGAGAGGTCTTGCATTATGGTGAAAGTCAAAGAGTAAATTGGCAATGTGAACTACAAAGAAACAATGAAGATACCTGTTCTGGTAACTATTCTTTTTATTCTGCAGTTCTTAAGCCCTATTTTAACTGCACCAGGCATGTTCCTTCTACCTACATTATTTTCAGAAAACTATCAATACAAATGAAGAAGTAAAAGTCATATAAACAAATATACAAAAAAATAACACAAATAGGAAAAAATAACAAATGGTAAGGAATGATAATGTAAAAGAAAAATTAAATCTAAACAATTTAAACATAATTGTTTCTCATCTACTAAACACAAATCAACCTAACCCATGGAGTAAATCTTCTGTATTTATTTAGTATTTCATTTAGGTACAGTGTTTGTATCACATGAGAGTATACTAAAAATGTTGAAAAAAAAATGTGGTCCTTGACTTTCTGAAGTATACATCCTACATTAAGAGCTTACAATCCATTTTAAGCCAATAACAAATTTAAGGATCCCAGAGGAACTCAGTAAGACTCTCTGTGTTCACTAAGCATGCACCATGGGCTAAGCCCTAACACCTAGGTCAACCCCCAGGTGTTGCTGAAAATTATCAAGGGCGTTAGACATGGCCCCTGCCCTTCCAGAGCTTATAGTATTATGGACAAGATACATATCTACTCTGCCATCCCTCATGTCCCACACAGGGTGGGACGTAAGGGACTAATTTCTATTATCTAGCTTGTAAAGACTTAGCTGGAAAATCAGACTCTGGACAGGAGAATGGTAGACTGATAGGGAAGCAAAGGGAAGTTAGTCAAAGTATTATTAGCAAAGATCAAGCAGAGTTAAGAGAGATTGAAAAGAAATGGCAAGGTATCTGAGGACTGACAGGTAAGGAAGTCATCAGCCACCTAGGTCTGAGAGAACAAGACCACAGGGTTGAGGTGCACTAAACTGACCTGCATGCTCCCTTGGGTCTCCTGCTGGTGCTTCCATCTCACCAAACACACGCTGAAGCCAGAAGGCAAGAGATTGTTGAGAGAGCCCATGAAGGCCAACTTTCAAGAGCACAGAACAGGAAAAAGGTAGACAGGACATCTGGCAAGGCAGAGACTAGCCAAGAGAACTGGCTAAATTTAGAACCATCCAAGATCACAGGATAACGTCTATGCTGTATTCATAACTAAGAATTGTGGTAGATTGGTTAAGAGGAGCGTTTCATTTGCAACAGAGAATTTTGGCACTTTTCCATTAGATGAGCTCACAGTCAATATTAACACATGTTTCCAGCTTAAGCTGTGGAACATAAATGGTGAAATCTAATTTAACCAGTATTTTGCCAATGTGAGGTCTGTAACTGGCACGTCTACACATCAACTATTAAATAACTATGCAAGATAATGGTGGTCTTGAAGCATACTGAATTCTAAATAACTTATAAATCTTCAGGAATATCATATTTAGAACAACCTTAGCCTTAAGCAGAATATAATCTTTAGTTTTTAACTTGGCCATTCAGGAACCTCATATATGGTGACTTTGTTGAAAACTATATTGTGTGTGTGTTAATCACTCAGTCGTGTCTCTTTGCGATCCCACTTACTGTAGCCTGCCAGACTCCTCTTTCCATGAGATTCTCTGGGCAAGAATACTGGAATGGATTGCCATTCCCTTCTCCAAGGGATCTTCCTGACCCAGGGATTCAGCCTGGATCTCCTGCACTGCAGGTGGATTCTTTATCATCCAAGCCACCAGGGAAGTCCCCCAAACTCTGTTGGTTAACTGTGCTTCTTGGTGGTCATGAAAGGTAATAGAAAGTTTACTCTCCCTACTCAAGCCCACCCCACCCCACCCCACAAAGTTTAATCCCCATAAGTTCACTCTGCACCTTTCTATTCAGTCTTTGGGGCTCTATGTTCTCCTTGAATTATGCTTGATTTAACGTGTTTTGCACACAGATTCCAGTGTATTAGCAGCACTTCATTACTCAGTAACAAAAAGCTACAAACAGATTACCGAGGAACCCTTTAGAGGATTCAGAACACACAACGTGAGTGCCCCATTTATGCTTGGAAGTTGCCTATTAGCAGCTGAACAACAACAGTTTGTTATAACCCTGCAGCCTCACAACTGAGCATGATCTGCTCCAATTTGGAATTCAAGTTATGATTTGGATTCTATACATTTTCTTCAAATGTTAAAACAGCAACCACAGAACACTTGGGGCCTTATTCATTAAACAATGAGCCATTCTGAAAGTTCTTTTCTTGTTTCCCAGACTTGATGAACTTTTATACATGAAAGTTGGCTGCCCTGATGCAAAAGAATCAACAGAGTACTGGTATTGAAGGATATCAGCCTGGTTTGAAAACGCATCCCAAAAGTGTCCAGTCCAATGCAAAAGCTGGGTGCAAATACTCTTCCCCTCCCAGTGGAGTCATCTAACTGAATCGAGTGGTAATCAGTAATGTATATCCTTCAAGTGCTTCAAAAACTGTGTGTGTGTTAGTCACTCAGTCATGTCCAGTTCCTTGCAACCCCATGGACTGTAGCCCGCCAGGCTCCTCTGTCCACGGGATTCTCCAGGCAAGAATACTGGAGTGGGTAGCCATTCCCTTCTCCAGGGAACCTTCCTGACCCAGGACCCAGGGATTGAACCTGGGTCTCCTGAACTGCAGGCAGATTCTTTACCATCTGAGCCACTAGGGAACTCCCTCAAAAATTATACATAATGTTAAAATTTTGATAATTATTTCATACATCTAAACCTGTGCAGATACCCTCCCAAAATAGATTCTTGACCCAGAATTTTTGACTACAGACTGAAAAGTCTTTAGGTCCTAAAGAATAGAACACCCCAATTTTAGCTTCTGATCACGATTCATAAACTATAAAACAAACTTCTTTTTAAAGTTCTATAGGAACGAGAAGTAGCCCTGACTAGGATTTTCCCAAGTGAATGGATAATAAGATCACGCTGATCTTTATATGGCCATATAAAACATTCAATCTACTTTCAGGTAATTTTTAACTAAAAATCTCAGCGTAATTATAATGTGGGCTTGGGGTTTGTTGTTTNCTTTTACCAAGCAAACTCCCATTCATCCTTCAAGCCTCAATTTAAAGAGTTCTTTCTCAATCTCATGATTTCATACACACACTTCAAATGTAGGCATACACCATTACATTATCACGTCTCTGCCTCCTTCACTAGGCCTGGAGCTATTTGACGATGAGGCCGCACTCCTCACCTTTGCAATCTAGTGCCACCTGCATGCTTACTATCTGCTACATAGTAGGGACTTCAAAACATGTTCATGAAAACAAAAACGTATGAATGAATGGATTAAGTGAGGGTATAAAGCAACCTAAAGTTAAGGGCTAGGTGATTTTTTATTTTATGTCAGGTTCCCTGTTCTTCCACTTACACTGCAACTGCGATCACAAGAAGGTGGATTTGCTATCAAGATTGCAGAGTGGGGGAAAGTGCAGAATGACTGTATTCAACCTGGCAAACATGCCTTAAGTCCTGGATCTCATATGGAGATTCAGGAAGTAACTCTGAGTCCTCTGCCTCTAGATCTTAACTTATGCATATAATTTAACATCCACTGGGACACGAAAAGAAAACAGAATTCATTTTCTCTCCTTTGAATGTGAATTTCCTTCAGTTTCCTTGCACCGACTGATCATTTGCCTGATTCAATAAACACAGCTAGGATATAACTCTTATAAATGGGAAACAAGGCAGTGGAAGGGCAGGTGAGAGATAGTAAAAGAAGATACAACAAAGAGAGGGTCAGTTTCAGCGTGCTAGAATGCTAGTATATTCACCTAAATGTATAGCTTACAGAGCTGTTAAATATTTGGAAACGGAAACATTCATCCTTCTCCATGTACATTCTTCTTCTAGGGGTCAAAGATAAAAAGATGTTGCTCTTAGAATACTAATGGTTTTCAACGCCCTGCTCTTTTGGTTGTGTGAATCTCCTTGTTTATTTACACTGATTTTAGCCCATTATCATGTATTAGTGCAATTATGGCTCATTACATAATTAGTGTAAATATTTGTAGGCATGTAATAACAACATGCAATTATGATATGGAATGATGTCATAAAAGTCTTATTGAAAAGAAAAGGAAAAAATAAAATAAGTAGCATTTATAGGAGAAAGTAGTTACATATCTTTAGGTACAGAGAATCTATTGTGCTCCTTAACTTTAAAAAATACGCCTTAAAGGTTTTCTGAATACATACAGACAGACTCTCAGACTACTGAACATTGAGGTTTGAAGCACTACCAGCAGCAGTCTTCTCAAATGAAGGGAGAATGAATCTTGAACAATGTCTGAGATTATGGAAAAGCAGGGACTCCCCACGAGTATTCTGTACTGATTTGGTGTTTGGAAGTTGGACAAATGTTATGATTAAAATATGTGATTCATTACAGTATGTGTCAATATAGCTGACAAGCAATTGTGCCAGGGGACTCCTGACCAGATAATCAGTTTTTTGGTATCAGAGTAATATCTTCAATCTCTAGCAAAGTACTGAACACAAAGTAAGCATTCATAAAGGTTTGTTGAGTGAATATACCTTATAAATTGTCCAGCCATATGGTTACACTGAAATTAAACGTGGCTTTATTCCAACTCATACTTTACTGAGCAACATGTTAGGTGTTAGTGTGTGTGTGTGTGTGTGTGTGTGTGTGTGTGTTCAGTCTCTCAGCCATGTCCGACTTTTTGCAACCCCCTGGACTATTGCCTGCCAGGCTCCTCTGACCATGGAATTTTCCAAGCAAGAATACTGGACAGGGTTGCTACTTCCTACTCCATTAGGTGTTAATAAATCTTTGCAAATTTGGAAGAGGCATGCATACTGAATTCTTTGTAAAATTGCAGCTCTATTACAGACATAAGAAACTTTTAAAATCTCAATTAGAGAGGCTAGGTGACATTTGATGGAGTTAAATAGTATAGCAGGCAAAGATCCAGAGTATATAATAAATGCCGAGGAATGATTGGTTAAGTACACTGAAAAATAAGAAATCATATTAACTTAATATTTAAAGTTAACTCTGTCCTATAAATATCATTGTCTTCCCATGAAGATAAATCCACTTATTAATTTAGAAATGCAAATAAGAAACCCTTTCAAAATTAAATATCAGTTCCCCCACTCTCCCCAAACTCTGGTGCTGTAGGGTGAATTGCTTTATCAAACACAGTTCTTGGAATAATAATTTTTTCTGTTAAAAAAAATCTAAACTGTATCCTGGTGTTATAGCTTCATGAATATATTTTGATAATGAGAATTTGAGAATTTTAATAGAACAAGTTCATTTTATACCCACTTTCTCTATACCCTCATGCAGCAATGACTACTGAATATATACTTTAGACTCTAAAATTTAGAGGCTTTCTGAGGAAAACCTGAAGTTATTTTACTTTCCGCAGTTTCCTGTAAAATATCTAGTCCACTCTGAGAGAGTCCCAAGGGAATAATTAATAGCTACAGAACCATTCATTCATGAACATAGAAGAAGGGAAAAACACTGAATTTCATCATCCTGTAAAATATTTAATATCCTGTTTTTTGTGGCCAGTGTCCAGGGGCTTTGGGCTTTCCACTAGAATATTTTCTAGCCAGGTGAATCAAAGAATCATATCCTAGGCCTTTTAGAAACTTTGAAAAGATGGACTACTTTGCATAATCTTTATTCTTAGGGTAATGGGTTTTTAAGACCCCCTTAAAAGAAATGACCTGATAGTCACCTACTAGTCACCCTGCAGCCTTAACATTGTTCCTATAGAGGGAATTTAGACTGCTCAGCATCCCCTGGATTCATGAATGTACTACCGGTCCCACTGGTAGCACGTTTAATAGCAGATTAAAGGGATGAAGTGTAGAGATGTGATTTTGCCTTTATAAAACCTAAGCACTTATTCAGGGAAGGTACAGGTTTAATTTGCTAGCAGCCTATCCATCCTAAGTCAACCGCTTCAAAGGGGTATGTAAAACCAACTAAATAGATTGTTGCTTATGGGTAGATAAAGGCCTTGGGCAAACAATTATACATGCTACACACCAATGGGGACAGACTTTTTCTTCGGGGTATAATGTTCCGTCATTCTAGAATAAAGCTCTGATTTCTTGCCACGCTGGAAGTTGAGATCTACAAACTGCCTTCCTCAATGCTCTGCAGAGCAAACACAAAGGAAACACGCACAGACAACACCCTCAGGTTGTCGCATGTGTAGAGCTTGGTATTCTTTAAACAACGTCCATCTATATCCAGGCCTTCCTAATTCTGACATACAAAATCTCATTTGATAGAAGAAAGAGCTCTATCTACCCCTGAACTGTGTGGCTTAGGAGAAGACAGCATTTAGTGGAAAAAAAGAAAAAAGTATCCATTTGAATGTCAAACTTTTTGCTAATGCTAACTCAGTAACTAACTACTTCATATTGACTGTTTTTGTTAAACGAGGCTTCACCTATATATATATATATATATATATATATATCTTTAGGGGATTCTCAGTGCTATGTTTGACCAAAAGGGAATGCAGAAGTTTTAGAGTCATCCAAATCTGAGAAGCAACTTTTCACCCTGGGTTCTGTTTACAGACTCTTCAGCTCACATTGTTGGAATGAGACAAATATAGCCAGTTTTGCTTTGATCTGGAGTCAGTTTGGCTTTCCAATCCTGGCACAATGGTGACATTTAAGAGGCAAGGGGATAAAATTATTTTCATTCCAGCCTTTTAAACATGGTGAAGAGTTATAAAACAGCTCTGGACAAATATGAAGCTGGACCTAAATGGGCCATTTCTTTTTTATAAAAATAATTCTTTTTCTTACATGGTTGATCCCAAAGTATAAATAGTTAGGCACATCCATTCCCCTCGTTAATTTTACTTTTAAAGATAAAGACTGATTTGATGGTACTTGGAGCATGATGGGAGAAGAAGAACTGCTGTAAGGTAGAACCCGAAACAGGGTGAAACAGGTCTTGTACACAAGTCTCTGACACTTTCCAGAAAAGATCATAATAACTTTGAAAGCAATTAGGCAGGCTCATAGAAAACAAAACAAACCCTTATATATGTGTCTACTCACCGCTCGACAGTAAATTGTCTGAGTCACCCCAGTTTCTGCTGCCTCGCCTGCAAGCCCAGGTTCTTTGTTTGACAGCTTGAGAGGAGTTTGAAGAGAGAAGGGACTGGATAGCCCTATAGACTGATCACTGAAGGGCCTCATCCATTTCGGAACAAAAGGCCTCCTTCCTCCTCATCGGCCCCTCTTTCCACGTCTACCCCTTAGTGGAAACTAAGGGAAAGGGAGGCCGAATCAAGGAAATGGGAGGGACTTGGATGGGAGACAAGCAGAGCCCGCGGTCTGTGAGATCGCCCACAGACACATACCTATAGACACAAGCTTGTGTGCACTATCACCACAAGTTCGGATCTACGGGTTTGTGGCAACAGGCCTTAGTGTCTTCTCTCGTGTGGGGGTCTGACATGTCTGAAAATGAAACGTTAACATCGTTAGTCCAACCAAAGATTCTGCCACTCCATCGTATCATGCCAGAAATGGAAAGGCTTCGTCCTGCTCTTCAAAGCGCAAAAGTCGAGCAGCATCTTCTGTGTTCTCCCCCATACACTTCCCTCTCTTTTCACTTTCCCTCACAGACACAATGGGCTTTGGGGTCAATCTCATCATTTTACTGTTTCATATTACGGAAGCCTCATTCATTCAGACCTTAACACACAAACTGAACATAGTGCCATATGGATGGCAAAATAGCAGAATAAAGGAAAGTCTTTCAGTTACAGGGAGAGAAAGAGAGAAACAAAGGCGAGCCCAAATGCAAGTTCATTCTTTTAAATACCTGTAATTACATGAAAAAAAAGACGGTGAAATTTTCCTTTCCTATGTGCTTTCCACCAAACAGAAGCAGTAAACTAGCAAGCACCGTCAATAGGCTTTTAAGCATTTTCTGAAAAGTATGCGAGGGGATGTCCAGTTCTATTAATTTGGAAGATTCCTCTTCAGGAAAAGTTTATATTTCACCTTCACCCCACCCCCATTATTGGTCCAAACACCAACACTGAGCAAGTTTAGGCATACTTTATAAAATCCGAACCAGAAAAGAAATTTTACAGTGGCTCCCTGCATAACTGTTCCAGGTTGTGGGAATGAATATATTCCTAAGGACCTCTTATAAAAGGGTTTTGTCAACATAACATTCTTTCTTCAAAACCAATGTTCTACAGGTAAGAATGGGGCAGCCAAGACAATGATCTTTCATTAATGAATGGCTCCTTTTGTGAATTTTATTGAGGATATAGTCTTAAGCAATGAGTATTTCAAGGACAAATGATGGAAAGCAAAATCACCTCTCTTCTGAGGAGTTGGGGAAAACATATGCCTCCATCTCTTTGGAGGACCTAAAAAGAGATCTTTTCAATTTTTGTCAGCAATGTCTATAGATTTTGGTTCTCAAAGAAAAAAAATAGAACTTTGCCTTGATATATGAACATTTATTCCTATCTCAAGAATGTGGGAGGCTCTCCTAATAACAAAAAGACCGATGAATTTGGGAATTATTCAGAGAAAAGAGGAGGCCCCTAGGCACACAATTTAAAAGGTAAAAGCAGGAAACCAACAGTGGGTCAGACAGGGATGAAGAGGCAACCGTTCATAGACACTTGGTTGTCTGCTGTCTAATCGTGGTGGAGCCGCAGGCATGGCTGCGAAGGTTGCCAAGACGGGAGAATTTAGTCCCAGCTCCGTGGCTTGACTTTTAGATCCAAAGAAACAACAATCCCAAGTGGAAGCAGGCAGGATCCAAACCAGTCACTTCAAAAATGGTTTGGACTTTCTGTTATTTTAAAATGCTCATTTCCTTTATAAAATAAAAGATTTTAAAATAAACGCCAAGCCTCTTATTTTCCTTTGATCTCCCTGACAAGGGCATGGGGCCAGAGGTATTTGAGGATGGGCACTTTGAACACCGCTAAGGATGGCTGGAACGGGTGTGACACTGGAGCTCTTATTAAAATAAAAAGGAATAGGCTTAGGCGCGCAAAGTGATGAGAACTAATTGTTGTTATCATTTGTTAAAAATATAGCATGCAATGCTCGTCAGCGATGGATGAAGATCTGTCAAAGTATTACACTGAGTCATTCAAGAGCTAATCACCTTTGTAAATGTTAGTTATTAGTTTCAATTGGGGGCCTCTGTCTTTTTTTTTTTTTTT
>SJYX01014683.1:11407-24220 GCA_006410675.1 Oreotragus oreotragus
GTGAATTTTATTGAGGATATAGTCTTAAGCAATGAGTAGTTCAAGGACAAATGATGGAAAGCAAAATCACCTCTCTTCTGAGGAGTTGGGGAAAACATATGCCTCCATCTCTTTGGAGGACCTAAAAAGAGATCTTTTCAATTTTTGTCAGCAATGTCTATAGATTTTGGTTCTCAAAGAAAAAAAATAGAACTTTGCCTTGATATATGAACATTTATTCCTATCTCAAGAATGTGGGAGGCTCTCCTAATAACAAAAAAGACCGATGAATTTGGGAATTATTCAGAGAAAAGAGGAGGCCCCTAGGCACACAATTTAAAAGGTAAAAGCAGGAAACCAACAGTGGGTCAGACAGGGATGAAGAGGCAACCGTTCATAGACACTTGGTTGTCTGCTGTCTAATCGTGGTGGAGCCGCAGGCATGGCTGCGAAGGTTGCCAAGACGGGAGAATTTAGTCCCAGCTCCGTGGCTTGACTTTTAGATCCAAAGAAACAACAATCCCAAGTGGAAGCAGGCAGGATCCAAACCAGTCACTTCAAAAATGGTTTGGACTTTCTGTTATTTTAAAATGCTCATTTCCTTTATAAAATAAAAGATTTTAAAATAAACGCCAAGCCTCTTATTTTCCTTTGATCTCCCTGACAAGGGCATGGGGCCAGAGGTATTTGAGGATGGGCACTTTGAACACCGCTAAGGATGGCTGGAACGGGTGTGACACTGGAGCTCTTATTAAAATAAAAAGGAATAGGCTTAGGCGCGCAAAGTGATGAGAACTAATTGTTGTTATCATTTGTTAAAAATATAGCATGCAATGCTCGTCAGCGATGGATGAAGATCTGTCAAAGTATTACACTGAGTCATTCAAGAGCTAATCACCTTTGTAAATGTTAGTTATTAGTTTCAATTGGGGGCCTCTGTCTTTTTTTTTTTTTTTGAAAATATAGGACAGAGAAAAGTTATTCATTCTAAAGGCTTTGCAATGTTAAGTTTCAAATAATGTGGAGTTTTACCTTTAAAAAGTAAAAGAGAAATCAGAAGATGCTTAGGTTGCAGAAAAAAAAGAAAGTCAAATAGCGATCAAGTAGAAGAATGGTTTATTTGGGAAGAGACATTTTTCCTCCCAATATTAATTGAATACCTCCTTCAAGAACCTTCTTTGTGTTGAGCAGAAAAATAAGGGCTCTTTTCAGAGCAAAGTTTGGCCTGCTTTCTTAAGCAAGAATCTGCGGGGCTCTCGGAGATAGTAACAATTAAGTTGGGAAATGCAGGCTAATAGTTAAAAACAATGGTAAATGCAGGGTAAGGTAATTCATCAAGTAAATATATCATTTGTGTTATTAAACATATTTAAGTGGCACAAAGTCCTTCAACAGCATCGAACATAATCTACTTATATCATGATAGCTGGGCTCATATCTTTGTCACTGGACTTGTGTCAGCACAGTTTTATAAAATTCCAGACCTATAAGATTACTCATCTAGGACTAAAGTTAAAACATCAACCAATATGCAATTATTATGTTACAAGGCATCAATTATTATGCAATTTTTAGAGGCCATATCTTCCAGGAATTCAGAGCATACACTAAGCTTTTTAGAAGCAATCTTCTAATAGTTCTATTTCTAAGTACAATTACTGAAGATAGCCACAGAGTTTAAGAATGACACCTGATGGTTTCAAATGAGTTTTGCCTAAACTGTTGTCAAAAGAAATAAGCACTATTAAATAATAACTTTCAAAATATTTTTATGAACTCCAAAGAATTGAACGTTCTTTTCATTGAATATTATAAAGCTGGTTGCTATTGTCAGAAAAACAAAGCTTAACATGCAGCTAATCTTCATAATTAAATCATTCAAGCATACTCTAAAAACTTGTAATAACTTGAGAAAATGGAAGGCTTGGGAGAAATTTTAGAAAAATGTAGTTACCTGAAAAAAGGAACTTCTTATGAATCCTGGTTTTTAAACCTGTTGCCATCTTGCTAGGCCAGCATCTTCAAACCATTCACCCGCGTCTGGAAAATAAAATTATTTTAAAAGGATCAAGATTCTTTGCTTGGTTTGTGGTTGGTTTCTTTTTGTCACCCAACTCTTTTACAAAGCTAAACTAGAATTAATGCCAAAGTGAAAGTAAAAAGGAACACCAAAGACTGAAATAAAAGTAACTCTAGAAAAACACTGGGCTGCGTTATGCTTTCTTCATTTCCAGAACTACACACGATAGAAAGGTTCTGCAAATAAGTCACTTTCATAGTTTTCCTGGAATTTCCCTGGCTACCGATGAAGCTTGAGAACGATTTTACCAGAAAAATGATCAAATAGGAATGGGACGTCTCGGAATACTCCCAAATTCTGATGTTTTATACCAAACTGCTCATTTGCTAAACATGATTAAGAGATAGCCTATCAATAATTAAGCACGGTTAAGGTATAATCAAGTTGGGCAATCATTACCTGGCATGATGTAGCGTCACTGAGACATCATTTTAACTTTTTGATTCTGAAACGATTCAGGAGTCATTATTTCTCTCTGCTGATGGGGCCGCTAAAATAGAAGTAAAATATCTGATTGTGGTGGCTTCAGGAGTCTGTCCCCCGCCACCCCAGCAGGATTCTTGGCTTCCACTCCAACAGTTTTTCACTGGCCAGGTTTTAGATGCAGGGTTCGCTTTTCCTTCATTGTTCCTTCACTAAAGGAAGGAAAACTCACTGAGCAGCTGCTTGTAAAAGGGAAAATGTACTTGAGTTTTGCCTGCCTGTGGACTTGAACACCAAATGCATGGTGATGTCAGCAGAATGACACCGACAGAAAGATTCCCTGCCCTCCACCCTCCTTCTGTTTAGGAGGGATCTCTCAAACAGAATCCTAGCAGATCTCCTTTGTCCTGGCGGAAAAGAGCCATTCAACTGAAAAGAAAGAGCAATTTCAACCTGTTGTGAAAGAGAGAAAGAGAGGGAGGGAGGGAGAGAGGAAGGAGGCAAAGAGACAGAAAAACAGAGAGAATTAGAAAGTGAGAGATGGAGAAAGAAGAAGGAAGGGAGGGAGGGAGGAGGCAGAGAAGAAGAAAGGAGAGAAACTTAGAAAATGAGAGATGGAGAAAGAGGAAGGAAGGAAGAGAGGGAGAGAAGGAGGAAGGACAGGAGAAAGAGAGAGGGAGGGGAAGAAAGGTGGGGAGAGAGAGAGAGAGAAAGAGAGCGAGCGAGCTCAAGTCTACCCTTGGCAGTAACTCAACATAGCGAAGCAGGAGAGACAGCTACTCTTGGTCTCCCCATGGCTTTCCAGTTCTCCTGATGTCTTTTCTCTCACCCTCTGCAGCCCTTGCTCTTTGTAGAAAGATCCAATCACCTCAACAAAAGAGGTGCATCCAGCAAGTGCTGCTCCGAGAGTAATTCGTGGGTGCCCCACATTCCAGCACATTTTCTCCACCTGAGATCTGGCCACCAGGACACCAGGCTCCATGGTGGGAGTACCCTGGGCAGAGGCTTCCGGCACCCCGGCCAGCCAGCTTAGGTAGAAAGAATCCTTGTCTCCTCAGGAAAAACTGACCAGAAAGGGAGGGAGGAGACTGGCAAAGCAACGCCATGGTTCTCGCGTTCCTTTCGGGCAAAGGGAAAATTAGGAATTGCTATTTAAAACATTCCTACCAAACGCTCCCTGTATTTAAAAAAAAAAAGGAATATTTTACGTACAATGCAAAATGAAAGTGTGGCTAGGTCGGCTAAGGAACAAAGACATGAAAAATGGCGTGATAGGATAAAATAGATCGGACTAAAACAAAAGATGCCCCTCAGATTATTGGAGTAGTGGACTTTTTTGGCGGCAAGGGGGGATCATTTAAAAATGATCTTAAGCCCACTAAGCGTTCATTTACAACAGATGTATAACAGGGACCAACTACAGAAGAGTGAAAAGTTGGAAGCAAATTTGCTTTTGACACACCCGAGGAAACAAAAGGGAGAGACCTGCCAGTAACAAGTTGTTTCGTGTGCAGCTGGCTGAGAACGCTTTCACTTTTGAAAGCATTAAGTTTGCTCAGGATGGCAATTTCTCTTCCTCTTTAAAATGCAAGTAAGGATGCCAGCCTACAACTTCCTTTCTAGCTCTAGGTTAATAAAGCCAAAAGGCTTTTACAAGAATTAAAATTTTTAAAAACAGAGAAGACCCTGATTCTAGTATGGAAACATGAAGACATATTAAAAAAAAGAAAAATCAGATGTCTGTCATTTCTTGGGTATAAATGAATTATCTGCTGCACAAAGCTTCCTATATGCCAGGCTACTCTAACACACCTGCACGTTCAAAGCTGTTTTGCTTTTGAGAAAGCAGACCACAACTGGATTAGAAAGTTACAAATTAAGCAGGGGTACAGGGCGGCTAGGGCAGGGGGAGCCTGAAGTTTAGAGCACTTGGATCTTCAAGAAAGGAGATAGGCGATAGGTAAAGGGTCAGTATTCCTTAGAACCTTTGCTGTAAAATAAGGAGATTCTTGTTTTGGGAAAAGTACAAAAGAGCCTGGAACATCCACAGTGATGCTTACAAAGAGAAGAGACCAGCAGACACAAGAAACTAAGTTTAGCTGGAACAGGGACCTCTGCTTTACTCCAGGGCAGAGATACCTGCAGGGGAGCCTCCAGCCTTTCTCTCTGCACTACACCCCAGGAGGGCTTAGTTTTTCTCATCCAGGGCTCTTCACATCTACTGATCCCCACGTTTCTCTCTTCTTTTGGAACAACAAAAATCAACCAAATAGAATAGGATTTTATACAGTCTCCATCAAATTGAAGTTTGGAAAGAAAAAAAAAAAAACAAAACACTGCATCTATATTACCTCAACTTTTCCCCAAATCAATCTGGTTTTGCCTTCTGGCCCTTGATCTCCTCCCCCAACACACTCTTTCTCTCTCCTCCAAGTCTCTCTCTCTCCGCCCCCCAGCCTCCCTCCTTCTTCTGTCTGTCTCTCTCTCTCTTTTTCTCTCTCTGTCTCTTACACACACACAGATACACAGACACACACACGCTGCTGTCTGGTCCAATCTGGTGCCTGCTTAACAACAACAGAATGACAGGCAACATCTGTTTGTAAAAAAGCCAGAATCAAACCTTAACAGTTTTTTGGCTAGAATTCTTTTTTTTTTTTTTTACTTATTTCCCCTGACTCTAAAAGGAGAAAGGTCAAGAAGAAGAAATATGAAGATTTATATTCAACATTGGCTCCAACGAGGCAGCAATCATACTTCCCGAGAGTTATTTCCAGGTAAAGAGCTTGTAGGGAAAACTACTGCAGTATTTATGGTCGTCTCCCCTGAAGCAAGCCTGGGTCACATAAAATCCAACATATCAGATTCCTAAAAAGGCAGGGTTTTTTTTTTTTTTTTTCTCATAGCTTATATTCATCTTCTAGTTAGAATTACAGGATCTTGTATGGGTGTGTGTGTGTGTGTGTGTGTGTGTTGGGAGGTGATGAAAGACAGAAGGGAAATGAACAAGACAGAACAATTTTTTTTTAAATAGTTGAGATGGAAGGAGTGGTGCTGTTTCTCCCTTAGTTTACAACATGCTGGGGTGTAAGCAGGCACATGTACATGGATGCCACACAGGAGAGCAGGCACCAGGAGCAGCGGCTGCGGCAGAAACCCGCACAGCTGAGGCCATCAGACACTGGTCCCATCCTTCCCCCATGGAGATGGAGACGAGAATTTCTGGAAAGCTACCAACAGTCCACAGTCACAAAGCAGAGGATCAGAGCTACCTCGACGGGGGAGGGGCAGGCGGGCAGGCGCTGCTGGTGAAGGAGAGAAAGGCTCTGCTCACCAACTCAAGGATTTCACCCTCAGGGAAGGGGAAGGGTGGCGGGGGGGACTCAGAAACTCCACTCCCCTTTCACTCGGGGTTTGGAAGAAACCCACACACATTAAGGGAAAAATAAATTCAGACAAGTTGCTAAGGAGACTTGTGTAAACTCCAAGCACAGACATATTTCTTGGCCTTTCCCCCTGCACTCCATCTTGTATTCTGATCACGCTGCTCTGCGGCAACGTTGCACCAACCTTCTGCATTAATCTTGGCCTTCACTGCACACTGGCAAAGCGCGCTGGTTGTATATATCATCATTTTTCAAGCTTAACAAGTGAAAAGGGTGTGTGTGTGTGTGTGTGTGTGTGACTAGCTGGAGGGAGAGAGTGGGTGGGGTAACTCAATTTGGAATTTTAAAAATATAGGTGTTGAACAAAGAAGAGTATTTACACTGTGTGTTTTGGGGGCAGTGGGGAAAAGGGTAGGTAGAACACCTAACTCTGGAAATTTCTCTTTGCCTGTGATTTCCGTCCTCTCTCCACTCAGCTGGCCCCTTCCCACTGCCCACTCCCATCTCCAGTTAAAAGCCTATTTCTCGTGGCAGAGGTAGGCAGTGTCTGCACCCAGAAGGGGCCCAGGCTTCTGCAGGAAAGAACGCGTTCCCCAGCAGGGAACCCTGGTCCCTGCTTCCCTGCTCAGGAGGGCGTCCCGGAGAGATCAGCTTTTTAAAAACTAACTGGAACGATTCATGAAACCTCTAAACCAAGCCTGTTTAGATTCTAAACCAGTTAGCATTTCAGAGGACAGACTCTGGCCCAATACCCATCCTCTAGAGCAGAGACCTTCTCCCACCCATAGCGACACATCTTCGGCAGCAGCAGATAGATGTCAACATTTGATTTAGGGGAAAATTAACATTTTCTTTCAGGACAGAGATGTTTGTACTGTTGAAGCCAATATTTTCCTTTCTCAGTCTCCTGTATTAGAAATTCTAAAATCTTCTCTAGGACCTCGAAAGGGGAGAAAATAAATAGCCTAAATCATTGCTCAGGGTGCTAGGACACACCACAGTCATGTCTGTGTGCCTGTGTGTGTGTGTGTGTGTGCACGTGCCTGTGTGTGGGTGCCTGTGTGTGTGTTCTGGCCTCACTGTCACAAGATTAGGAAGACACACCAGAGAGTTGCAAGGGGGCATATGTTGGACCCTTCCCAAACGAGAGAAATTCACAGCATCTGCCCACCAGCCACGAGAAAGGAGTTCCAGTAAGGGGCAACCAACCAGGCCTGCTGCTGTGTTCATCACAATTTTCAGGAGAGGCCACGGGACAAGGGATTGCTAAGGGGATGGGAAAAGTTTCTGTGTTCAGTGCATAGGGCTGAGTGTGTGCCTTCATGCTCCAAGAAGGCTACATGGCTTCCGTCTCTCCCCTTTGCCAACCTGTATTTGGTTTTCACACTTCAAAGCTAAAGCAAGCTGTGCTGCCTCAGTTGAAATAAGACAGCCAGGCAACCCTGAAGCTAGCAAGATGGAGGGTTTGCTCCTGCCACTTGCAGAGAGAGACAGAGCCACTCAACCAGCGCTGCCAGCCCATCCTTTACAACAGAATGCATGCGAGCGAGCCCAGCATTTTAGGCAAGGGGAGATCCTTGGTGTCCTTTCTGACCTTTTCCCTACAAGGCACATCCTCAGATGTTTTGTGGCACTGAGCCATCATGACTCAATCAACATGAAAAATGAACCTGGAGGGAAAGGAACAGGGTGGGCCTCTCCCAGCGGGCAACTGGGCAATTGCCCTGTGACCTGCTTGGCCTGGGGGCAGGGGAGTGTCACCTGCATTTTTTCATTCCTTTAGGAAGCTGCGGTAGCCCAGACCCCAGGAAATCCAGCCTTGTCGCCTGTTGGCTATTTGTCCTGCCTGCCAGGAATCAGAGGACTGTCTTGCACAAATGTGAAGACACATTTGCTAGGATGCTGTGTGATCCTAGAGCATTCGCAAGAGGAAGACGAATTTACAAAATCAACGCACCAACCAGTCCTGCGATGGAGGATTCTTTTCTGTCTAGATTGCCAAAATAGTGCTTTTCCTTTATAAGTTGGCTTACTGCTTTCTCAAATTCCCCCAAGAACAGAAAACATATTAGATACCTCTCATTACAGCACCACCTGCCTTCCTCCAACCCTTCCAGTCCTTTGTGGGAAAAGGGAAAGATATCAGTAAACAAATGATCAACACAGCCAGGCTAGTCTGGAAGAAAGGTTATATCAGATGCACATGAAGCTGATTCAGATAGCATTCAGATTTTTTAAACATGGTTTTTCACATCATCTTGGAAAATCTTTAAGGAGTCTGTTCTTTGAGATGCAGAAAGAAAAACAGCCATGTTGACAGTGGCTGGCAAGCTAAAATGCTGCCTAGAGACACATCTCAATGTATAAAGTAATAAACTTAACATGGGTATAGGTACATGTTCACGTGTTCATATATAAACATACACACACCTGTATACATACATATATGCATGCATATATATATATAGGCACACACACACACACACACACACACTTGCCCTCTAAATCTCTCACCTCTAGCCCTGAGGTCAAAGACCACATCTTTTTCACATTTTGTAAACTGACCTTCCCTTATTCTACCCTGAAATTCAGTCTTATACCCTGCATGCAAGGTAAGGAAGAGAATGTTTGGCCTCTCCATCATATATGAGTTAATGCCTCAAACTGCAAAATGCTTTACACATCAGTAAGTCTAGTTGGTATTATCACTCCATATCACGGCAGAGAGGTGACAAAAAGGAAAGTTAAGTGTCTTCCCCAAGCTCATATATCACTGTAATGACAGCGTCAGAAGAAGATTCTTGCGGCCCCTAACCTAGTGAGAGGGTCCTAGGTAAGACTGATGGAATTTTATGCTTCCCTCCTCTCATTCTGCTTTGTTAGTCAGGCATTTGCATCACCTATAGTCCCCAAATACAGGAGGCCCTAGCCACATGTACTCTTGCAGTCACCATCTTGATTAACACCAAAGATTAAGCCACCAAAAGTTCATAGCGGGGTTTAATGTCAGAGGTCAACTAAGGTTGAGAAAGGTCTCCAGCAGCCTGTTCTAGTCAAGCTAGCCCAACTGTGTGGTCCTATAACTCTGATCTGGAGTGACAGATAACAGGTCTCAGGTTCCTGATTCTGCAAAACGGTTTTAGCCCATCTACGCCAGAGACTGAAGTCAATCTGTCCACCACCCGGTGTAATTGTTAGTGCTTGCTGAACTTCTGTTTGTTCAGGGCAGGACATAGGGCAGGACTGAGGAAAGGATGAGCTCAGGATTTGAAGAGAGGGCATCAAATGTACAGTGTCCTTATGAAAAATGTTGACATACTTTCTATATGTTACCAAGGCAGGTGGTCATCAAAGAATAACTGTGAAAGTTCTAGGGTCTCTCAGGAGGATTCAAGATGGTTAAGATGCTCTTCTTGGGTAGGATTAATATCCATAATATAATCACATCTCTATGTTTCCTTCTCACATAAATAATTAATTTCTGATATTTAATATGGACCAGACATCACCTCATGGATGGCTCATAAAAGCATGCTCATATTTCCTATTTCTTTTGGTGTGATATTTTTGGGGTGGCAGACAAGAATGGGTGGGGTAAGTGGAAAGTTGAGTTTTGAATCCCATCTAAATGATTGGTAAACAGAAAAGGCTGGCAAATGCCACAGATAGAGTCCAAAATCCCTTCTTGAAACATTTTAATGATGCCATGAAAAACTCAATATGCCACTTTTTTCTCTTTACAAATGAAACCGCTTGTGCCAACACAGACGGACTGGTAGAAGGTGTCTGGAGTACAAACTGAGGAGGAGTCCTAAATCCTGCTTGATCTCAGCAGGAAAGCATGTTTACGAGGGTAAGTTATCAATGCCACGGGAGAAGGAGGTTGATGATAAAACATACACTATGTATTTGCCATTCCTCACTGAGCCCCTAATCCTCTTGCATCTGCATTTCTTTGTCTTCCTCATGACAATGGGAGGGGTTCTTCAGCAACCTCTATGAGACCAAGTTTTGAATTCCTGTAAAGTTTAATTGTTATTATTATATTATCTCTGGACACTCTAGCTACTAAAGAAAGGAGTTCATGAGGAATTTCTATTTTGTATGTAATAGGTCTTACATATTTTATTCACACATTCAAAGTTAATAGAATAAAGTAGAAAAAAAAAAAAAGGCAAAACAGTTCCCATCCTCCACCCCCAATCACTGTGAGATACAAACCTCCTGACAAGTAAGTCTGCTGAAGACAAGGAAAATCATGACAAAGAAAAATTTCTGTGCAGACTGGGATGCCAAATCTATTTATCTTAATTCAGTTGTCCTCANAAAAAAAAAAAAAGGCAAAACAGTTCCCATCCTCCACCCCCAATCACTGTGAGATACAAACCTCCTGACAAGTAAGTCTGCTGAAGACAAGGAAAATCATGACAAAGAAAAATTTCTGTGCAGACTGGGATGCCAAATCTATTTATCTTAATTCAGTTGTCCTCAAAAGTTACGTGAGATGATGCATTTTGTAAGAAAGACCTCCCTCTGGGCAATGCAGCTGGTCCTGACTGGCATTACCATTTCTCCAAGCGTGGAAGGTTCCTGGTTCTAGGTAAGGGCAAGTGGGGGCAAGGATAAGACAATGACAGAGATATGGTTGTTTCCATCTTACCTTGTTGACTTTGCCAAGTTCCCTGCTGCTAGGACATTAGACATCGGTGATGAGACAGGACCTGAAATCAGGGGACTTGCCCTTTCTCCAGGACACTCAGCCACAGAGTTCACAGACATCCTTAGGCCCTGAGGAGGCGCCATCATTCTAAACAAGGTCTCACTGCATTTCATAGGCTCACTAATGGATGTCTATCCCTTCAAGAAGGCGAAACTTCTATGGTCCAAGTCATTAAACTCAAGGCACTTTCCAGAAATAGAAGTCTAAGGGGACCATAGCAGAGACTGTCACTTCTACTGATCTGTCTTTCTCTGTCAGACTTAACATTGTGGGCTATTAAATCCACCTTTCCAAGAAGCAGGGTGGGAATTTCCCAGAGGGCAATTAAGTATTGATTCCAACCTGTGGGGAGCCAACTTTATTTTCACATTTCTGTGATGTGGGAGAGGATATTTTCCTAGTCTCAACTCCGGGAACTCAGCCTCACAGCCTGTAAAAGTGGAGATCTTCCAGCCACGGGAGAGAGGTCATTGATCCTTTTTTGACTGAGCAACACAGACTCAGGGGTCCTCCCAAAGTCAGGCCATTACCTAGCCCATTGCTCGGTCTCCATGGAGGACCACAGATGGGCTCGCTAAGTTCCTCCCCGCTTCAATACATTTGGCAAAGGGACACAAAGGGTCAGGGCTGCCAGATGTTTTTCAGTGACCTGTGCACACGCAGTGAGGGATTAAGATCAAGTCACTGATGAGTTTTCCTTGTGGACCTGGAGCCCCAGCAAACGTGGTTACTACAGCAGTCAGGAGCCTCTTACCTTTGAGACTGGAATTTTCAAGGAGACCGAGAGGCTTGACCTCCAAAGGGAAGGCCCAGTTGGAGCTCAGAAATAAAATACAATAAAAACTCTGTCTGGGCCAGGTTTACACAGGATCCCCCGGGTAATGGAGAATTACGAGAAATTCCATCCGGGAGTTCAGCTGAGCATCTCAACGTCAGATTGTGCACATCTGTAAGTCCTATTAGTGCTTATGAGATCGACATGCCTGTGGGTTGATTTGGAACTGCAGTTATGCCAAAGAAGCCATGAGGATCTGAGTGGAACATATGGCCTCCTCTACCCCCTGCTCCTTGCAGGGGTGAGATAGGGGAGCACGAGATCCAGGGAACCCCTTGTCCTAAACAATACCCCCAACCCTGGCCAGGAGCGTAAGGGTGCATCTCCCAGCCTCTGCTCAGTTCCCGTGAGTCTGTGGATAGAAATGTTGATATGCTGCTGCTGAAACCAAGGGCTGGATTTTCTTCTTAGCTTGCTCACAGCCCCTCTAGATCCATGGCAGACAAAGGCACTACCAAATCCTCACTAAGCGAACATAAAAGCCCTGAGAAAGAGAAATGCTGGCTCCCTAACTGCCTTTCTTATAACATATGGCCTAATGCTAATGCTAATATGATGAAAGTCCTGCTTACACATCTCAGCCAAGGGCTCCAACATGGCCTGGCTCCACTGTGCTTGTTCTTTTTCTTGGTTAGATCTCTGCCTTTACTAGAGTCCCACTTCCCTACACACACATACCTCACAAATGGGCTGTGCCAGATGGACTCTTAATCACAGTAATCAGCTGGGAAATTAAACGTTAGAAAATCCAGCTAGTCTCCTGAATTTTCCCACTCGAGATCAGGGCCTGAGCTACTGCAATGCCCCATAGGAAAACCACGCTGCCTTTTCAAGGAAGGTCAGTGTGATGGGACCAGGGTGGACTTTAGGCTTTGTGGCCCTTTCTGGGTTTTTCTCAGAGAACTACAGTTCAGGTCAGTCAGTTTTGCCTGGGTTCAGATGGCTGCTATTAATACCTCTTATTTACAGAACACACACCTTAGAGGAACTCAAAACATTTACAGAAATTAACCAAGCTTTGCACCATCCCTGACAAGTAGGCAGGGTCTAGACAGTACTTCCTTCATTTCAGAGAAAGAAACAGAGTTATTAAGAGGGCACGTTTCTTTGCCACGCCACATAGAAAAGACCCCACAGCCCACTCATTTCCAGGGCTCTGCTGAAGCTGCCAAATGAGGTGGATGTTTGTTTATATTATGCTCACTAGCTTATTATTCTAGTATTTTTCTCATGCACATTTCACATAATCATGCTGCAAGATTCCAGTGTGCAAATACCATGACTTTTTTCGGTGGATCTCCACACAGTGTGTATTGTAGGTTTCCTTTAGTAGGTTGATCAGTACTTATGACTGACTGGTTTGCAATAAACCTGTACCTCCTTCTAGACT
>SJYX01014684.1:0-27866 GCA_006410675.1 Oreotragus oreotragus
TGTGACGAAATCCCATCAACAAAACCAGACCAAGTGTTTAGTGTTCAGTTTCTAGGTCATGAAACTTGCATTCATATGAAAAAAATAATCTATATACTGATTTTCATTACTGAATTATAGGTCTTCAAAAGCCTTTGAATTTTAACATTCATTTGTTTTGCTGAATTTTAACTTTAACATATGAAGGCGAAACAATGATACAAACAAACAAACAAAGAGAAAGAAAGCTACCAAACCCANATATGAAAAAAATAATCTATATACTGATTTTCATTACTGAATTATAGGTCTTCAAAAGCCTTTGAATTTTAACATTCATTTGTTTTGCTGAATTTTAACTTTAACATATGAAGGCGAAACAATGATACAAACAAACAAACAAAGAGAAAGAAAGCTACCAAACCCAACTATTGTGATATTTAAGGGCAAGTAAATCATGCACTGAAAAAAAGAAAGGTTATTTCTCTGAGAAAGGTAAACCTACTGTGCAATGTGTGTGATTTCAGCAGCTCTGGAGGGCTAGAGCTCACCCAGTTTTCACACACATTGTAAAACGCAACATTGTCAGACACTCTAAATGTTGTAGCTAAAATCTGTGACAAGAAAATCAGGGGTGAGTCAACAGCAAGTCAATTAAAGCATCCCTAATTGAAGCTGAGTCCATTTTTAGGCCTATTATCACCGCTGATAGGGGAGAAAGAGGAAAGCTTACATTCCACTTGCCCATAAAATACCCAAGACAAGAATGTCTTTGTCTCTACCTGTGGGTCCCTGAAAATCACTGTCAGTACCTGAAGAGTGATTGGAACATTTTTAGATATTTGGTTAGCTTGTGGGATTCCTTAAAAATTTAAACTGTTTCTCTAAGTTACGTAGAACCAATTTAAAGGAAAAAGAATTTGTTTTAAATGATCAAACTGGAAAGAATGACTAGAAAACCCCTCTGGTCTTTTTTTTTTTTTTTCCCTGTGTTCTCCTAACCATCATTTATGGGCCACTTGAGAGATGAAAGAAAGGATGTTAAAGGCCCTGGAGATATTGTAGTTGCATTAGCAAAGAACCAGAACACATGTAAAAAGCTTGTAAAGCATTTGGCACTGCAAATCTGACATACAAACTGGGCTACAATTATCTTCATTTCCTCTGGTCTCTGACTCAATTCTTGGTCTCTTATTCTGATGATAGAAGTGATGACCTGAAGGAAAATTAGAAAGCATTCTAACATGGAAGTTTCCTGCATTTCAGAATAATTGTACTAGGTGACATTTTTAAATGGAAAGAAAAGCTTACTGTGTCTTCATTGGCATTACTGAATGTAATGTTTTATTACGGCTTCTAAGTTACCTCATCCATGACTGTGATCTTACACATTTCTATGTAATCTGTCCTGCAACACGGAGAATAACCAGCAATAAAGATTAAGATATATAATGTAAAGGCATATTCCACTTTGTAATTTTAAGAAATGTGGAAGAATTGGCTGAAATTACTCAGGGAGATAGTGAAGGACAGGGAAGCCTGGCGTGTTGCAGTCCACGGGGTCATAAACAGTCAGAAACAATATAGCGGTTGAACAACAACAACGCACAATGATAAGGACTTGTAGAAAATGTGTTTCTTGATTCATGCCCTATGCAAATGCAATTGAATTGGTTAGTATTAACATCAACTATGTCCTGGTTTACCCAGTGTCTATCATCGTTAAATAGCCTTATGGAAAAAATAATTTTTATGTGAATCATGAGGAAAAATTAAAAACAAAAAGAGAAACTATGACTAATTTTGTTATATTCAAAAGTCCACTGGGACTCCCTGGCAGTCTGAGGTTAGAATTCGGAGCTTCCACTGAGGAGGATATGTGTTACATCCCTGGTTGGAGAACTAAAATCCTGAAGCTCTGCTAAAAATATTTTAAAAGTACACTACAGTTCACTTTCCTCCAGTGTTATTTGTACAGGTGCTTGAGTATCAACCAAGTTAATTCTGGGATATTGAGTACATCAGTTTCTATAAATGTGTAGATTTCTATTATTATTCAGTTGTGTGTGTGAAAACTAAAAAATAATCATTCATTGGAGACTCTTCTATAATCAGTAAAGTCTTACACTATAAATGAAGTGATTGCCAGATTTAATATATTTCATATTAATACATCACAAAATAATCGAGTTGCATTTTTCTACAATTATGCTTGGGAAATTACTTCTTTCATTCCTTACAAATATCTTAAGTTGCTGAGTGTTCTTATAATTATTAAAAAAAAAAAAGTACTCTTCAGGGAAGACACACAAGCCTATGATGGCTCATACTGTTGTTAATTTCTAAATATTTATACTTATTTGTATTTACATAAATATATTAAAATATCTTGTCATTGTTTAGCCGCTAAGTCTTGTATCTGAATATATCAATGTAAGTCTATATTAAATACATATGTATTTGATATATATTTAGATATTTGTAGTGATCAGCTGAAGAAATCATCATAAAGGAATAAAATAAATTCACTACAGAAGTAGTAATTATTTTCAATAGTTACCTGAATTTTGAAATTGAATATTGCAAACAAGCTTTAAATAAACATTCTAAAAGGCACTGAAGTACTAAATTGGTGGAGTTTACAAATATAAATAGCTGTTTATGGTTTGAGACAAAAATTAACAATTACAACACATAGATTTTAAAGCTATCATATCACAGACATATTAGAAGAAAATTAAAACAAGGCACAATAAAAATGTGCATTATAATTCAAAAATGGGCTCTAGAGATGACAATGGTTTAAGCCAAAGATAGAGGTCAAAACTTAAATAGATTAATTAATGCAACCTAAGAATAGGAATGGTTTGCCTTGGAAATGAACAGACTATTCTGTCATTTTTGAGATTGCATCCAAGTATTGCATTTCGGACTCTTTTGTTGACCATGATGGCTACTCCATTTCTTTAAGGGATTCCTGCCAAAAGTAGTAGATATAATGGTCATCTGAGTTAAATTCACCCATTCCTGTCCATTTTAGTTCACTAATTCCTAGAATGTCGACGTTCACTCTTGCCATCTCCTGTTTGACCACTTCCAATTTGCCTTGATTCATGGACCTGACATTCCAGGTACCTATGCAATATTTGCACTTTAAAGCATCAGACCTTGCTTCTATCACCAGTCACATCCACAGCTGGGTATTGTTTTTGCTTTGGCTCCATCCCTTCATTCTTTCTGGAGTTATTTCTCCACTGATCTCCAGTAGCATATTGGGCACCTACCAACCTGGGGAGTTCCTCTTTCAGTATCATATCATTTTGCCTTTTCATACTGTTCATGGGGTTCTCAAGAATACAGAAGTGGTTTGCCATTCCCTTCTCCAGCGGACCGCATTCTGTCAGACCTCTCCACCATGACCCACCCATAGTAATGCCGAAAAAGCTGAAGTTGAACGGTTCTATGAAGACTAAAGACCTTTTAGAACTAACACCCTAAAAAGATGTCCTTTTCATCATGGGGGACTGGAATGCAAAAGTAGGAAGTCAAGAAACACCTGGAGTAACAGGTAAATTTGGCCTTGGAATGTGGAATGAAGGAGGGCAAAGACTAATAGAGTTTTGCCAAGAAAATGTACTGGTCATAGCAAACACCCTCTTCCAGCAACACAAGAGAAGACTCTACACATGGACATCACCAGATGGTCAACACTGAAATCAGATTGATTATATTCTATGCAGCCAAAGATGGAGAAGCTCTATACAGTCAACAAAAACAAGACCAGGAGCTGACTGTGGCTCAGATCATGAACTCCTTATTACCAAATTCAGACTTAAATTGAAGAAAGCAGGGAAAACCGCTAGACCATTCAGGTATGACCTAAATCAAATCCCTTATGATTATACAGTGGAAGTGAGAAATAGATTTAAGGGCCTAGATCTGATAGATAGAGTTCCTGATGAACTATGGAATGAGGTTCGTGACATTGTACAGGAGACAGGGATCAAGACCATCCCCATGGAAAAGAAATGCAAAAAAGCAAAATGGCTGTCTGGAGAAGCCTTACAAATAGCACTGAAAAGAAGAGAGGCGAAAAGCAAAGGAGAAAAGAAAAGATATAAGCATCTGAATGCAGAGTTCCAAAGAATAGCAAGAAGAGATAAGAAAGCCTTCTTCAGCAATCAATGCAAAGAGATAGAGGAAAACAACAGAATGGGAAAGACTAGAGATCTCTTCAAGAGAATTGGAGATACCAAGGGAACATTTCATGCAAAGATGGGCTCGATAAAGGATAGAAATGGTATGGACCTAACAGAAGCAGAAGATATTAAGAAGAGGTGGCAAGAATACACAGAAGAACTGTACAGAAAAGATCTTCACGACCCAGATAATCATGAGGATGTGATCACTAATCTAGAGCCAGACATCTTGGAATGTGAAGTCAAGTGGGCCTTAGAAAGCATCACTAAGAACAAAGCTAGTGGAGGTGATGGAATTCCAGTTGAGCTGTTTCAAATCCTGGAAGATGATGCTGTGAAAGTGCTGCACTCAATATGCCAGCAAATTTGGAAAACTCAGCAGTGGCCACAGGACTGGAAAAGGTCAGTTTTCATTCCAATTCCAAAGAAAGGCAATGCCAAAGAATGCTCAAACTACCGCACAATTGCACTCATCTCACACGCTAGTAAAGTAATGCTCAAAATTCTCCAAGCCAGGCTTCAGCAATATGTGAACCGTGAACTCCCTGATGTTCAAGCTGGTTTTAGAACAGGCAGAGGAACCAGAGATCAAATTGCCAACATCCGCTGGATCATGGAAAAAGCAAGAGAGTTCCAGAAAAACATCTATTTCTGCTTTATTGACTATGCCAAAGCCTTTGACTGTGTGGATCACAATAAACTGTGGAAAATTCTGAAAGAGATGGGAATACCAGACCACCTAACCTGCCTCTTGAGAAATCTGTATGCAGGTCAGGAAGCAACAGTTAGAACTGGACATGGAACAACAGACTGGTTCCAAATAGGAAAAGGAGTACGTCAAGGCTGTATATTGTCTCCCTGCTTATTTAACTTATATGCAGAGTACATCATGAGAAACGCTGGACTGGAAGAAACACAAGCTGGAATCAAGATTGCCGGGAGAAATATCAATAACCTCAGATATGCTGATGACACCACCCTTATGGCAGAAAGTGAGGAGGAGCTAAAAAGCCTCTTGATGAAAGTGAAGGAGGAGAGCGAAAAAGTTGGCTTAAAGCTCAACATTCAGAAAACGAAGATCATGGCATCCGGTCCCATCACTTCATGGGAAATAGATGGGGAAACAGTGGAAACAGTGTCAGACTTTATTTTTTTGGGCTCCAAAATCACTGCAGATGGTGACTGCAGCCATGAAATTAAAAGACGCTTACTCCTTGGAAGAAAAGTTATGACCAACCTGGATAGTATATTCAAAAGCAGAGACATTACTTTGCCGACTAAGGTCCGCCTAGTCAAGGCTATGGTTTTTCCTGTGGTCATGTATGGATGTGAAAGTTGGACTGTGAAGAAAGCTGAGCGCCGAAGAATCGATGCTTTTGAACTGTGGTGTTGGAGAAGACTCTTGAGAGTCCCTTGGACTGCAAGGAGATCCAACCAGTCCATTCTGAAGGAGATCAGCCTTGGTTGTTCTTTGGAAGGACTGATGCTAAAGCTGAAACTCCAGTACTTTGGCCACCTCATTGGAAGAGTTGACTCATTCAGAACACTCTGATGCTTTCGAGGGATTAGGGGCAGGAGGAGAAGGGGACAACAGAGGATAACATGGCTGGATAGCATCACCAACTTGATGGATGTGAATTTGAGTGAACTCAGGAGTTGGTGATGGACAGGGAGGCCTGGTGTGCTGCGAATTCACGGGGTCACAATGAGTAGGATACGACTGAGTGACTGAACCAAACTGAAGAATAGAAAGTAGCACAAGCTGGAATCAAGATTGTCAGGAGAAATATCAATAACCTCAGATATGCAAATGTCACCACACTTATGGCAGAAAGTGAAGAGGAACTAAAAAGCCTCTTGATGAAAGTGAAAGAGGAGAGTGAAAAGCTGGCTTAAAATTCAACATTCAGAAAATGAAGATCATGGCATCTGGTCCCATCACTTCATGGCAAATAGATGGGGAAACAGTGGAAATAGTGTCAGACTTTATTTTTGAGACTCCAAAATCACTGCAGATGGTGATTGCAGCCATGAAACTGAAAGATGCTTACTCCTTGGAAGGAAAGTTATGACCAACCTAGATAGCATATTCAAAAGCAGAGATATTACTTTGCCAACAAAGGTCCATCTAGTGAAGGCTATGGTTTTTCCTGTGGTCACGTATGGATGTGAGAGTTGGACTGTGAAGAAAGCTGAGCACTGAAGAACTGATGCTTTTGAACTGTGGTGTTGGAGAAGACTTTTGAAAGCCCCTTGGACTGCAAGGAGATCCAACCAGTCCATCCTAAAGGAAACTAGTCCTGGTTGTTCATTGGAAGGACTGATGCTAAAGCTGATATTCCAATACTTTGGCCACCTCATGGAAAGAGTTGACTCATTGGAAAAGACCCTGATGCTGGAAGGGAATGGTGGCAGGAGGAAAAGGGGACGATAGAGGATGAGATTGCTGGATGGCATCACCAACTCTATGCACATGAGTTTGGGTGAACTCCAGGAGTTGGTGGACAGGGAGGCCTCGCATGCTGTGATTCATGGGGTCGCAAAGAGTCGGATATGAATGACTGACTCAATTGAATGGAACTGAAGAATAGGAAAAATGCCATTGTAACTTAATGTGTTACTCTACAGGATGTAATTATTAAATTTGTGTAATAAATAAAAACATCTAAAATTTTACTTCTTAGCTCTTCTTTTTGAAGTAATGAATAGCAGTTGCAATTTGACCTTGAAATACATAGTTTTATTAAAGGATTTAGTGAGTATGGCAGAGTATTATAAAGTAGAATGTTGTGGAAATTAAATTTAGAGAAGGGCGTTGAAATGAAAAATGACTTTGATATTCTGGGAAGTAGGCAGACATAATGGAAAATGCAACCTTTTAGTTAAAAAGGAATTCCAGAAATAAAGAAGAAGGAAAGTTGGACTTATTTGAAGATAATGTAAAACTGATCTTAGGGACAAAAGGTTAGCAAAACTAATATGAGTCACTGTGATGTTTTTTATTACTAAAATAGAACTTTAAAAACTTATTTTAAATTATCCTCCAAAGTGAATGTTACTTATTAATTAGGGGTCATTATTTTGAAAATCTAGTAAGAGTTACAATCTCTTCCCTAAAATACTTACATCAACACATCATTCAGCTAATAACTTCTGGAAGGTTCTAGTGAAGACATTCAGTCGTGTCTGACTCTTTGTGACCCCATGAACAGTAGCCTGCACCAGGCTCCTCTATCCATGGGATTTTCTAGATAAGAGTACTGGAGTGGGTTGCCATTTCCTTCTCCAGGGAATCTTCCCGACCCAGGGATCAAACCCAGGTCTCCCATATTGTAGACAGACACTTTACCGTTTGAGCCAACAGGGCCCAGGAGAGGAAAGTTCTAGGCCCAAGTTAAAAACTCCTGCTTTTTGCCTTCAAGTAATTAACATTCACTGGAGAATAAGGTGGCTTGTCTTCCCACCAAGCAAATTAGTTCTCTGTCCTGGCACTGAAAATTGAGAAACAAAGAATGCCATTATAGACTTTTTTAAACATACCAAAAAAAAAATTTCTTTTTAATTAAACAATTGGTATGAATACTAATTCTATTTCTGAATGCAGTTTTGTAACATATAATATTTAAGGTGAATTTTTTAAAACAAACTTTGGCAGACATTCAGCTTTAAAATTACTAACTCTCTGTTTTAAAAAGTTGTTTTATTTTTAATACTAACTTCTGGTGCCCTTGCATTGCTTTTAGAATATTACTGTTTTCTTTCTGACCAAACTAAAGACTTGGAAACCAGAAACTCTGTATTAGTTGCTGTAACCCCAGCAATTAAAGTGTGCAGTGTTTGCTTCCCCAAACATAGGCATAGTTGCATGCACCTCCTACAACCGCTTTTCCTCTGACCTCATCAGGGAGGTGTATTACCTTGATTCTCACACCCTTCACCCCACAGGCACTAAGAGCTCAGGCTTCAGAGGACAGCCATCCTTCTTCATACTGCTGCTTATTTTCGACAGTGGCTTCCATTAACTAGTAAAAGAAATATTAGAGTCCATCAGTACCCACCTTCCCAGAGTCCACCTTCTAATCTCCAAGTCATTTCCAGAGCATCTCATCATTACAGAGCAAGTTAGATCAATATCGAGTGCACATTTGATTGCAGTCTTTGATAGCTGAATGACTTCTCTGATAACAAAACTATTACAGGAAAAAGTCCTGTTACTTTATATATTATTAAAATATAATTTAAAATAATGTATGTATAATAAACTCTCTCCAGTAAGAAAACAGTAATGTGATCCAAAATGCCAAAATGCCAAAATGCCACAACGAAGTATGAAAGCATTTCAAAATATGATTGAGAAAGTAGGCTTACGAAAGGCTATTAAGAATTTTGAGAGCAAAATGATAGTGTTGGGTTTAATATCTTTATTTCAAATAAAGATTATTTGATTTGATTATTACTCTTCTCTTTGTGTGGAGAAGGCAATGGCACCCCACTCCAGCACTCCTGCCTGGAGGATCCCATGGACGGAGGAGCCTGACAGGCTGCAGTCCATGGGGTCGCGGAGAGTCGGACACGCCTGAGCGACTTCACCTCACTTCACTTCTCTGTGTATTCACCAAGTATCCTTAAACATTTTTCTTAGATGATTAGGCCTAATCTTGAGTGCTATAACTGACTAAAATTAACATGATTCCCTTAGACAGCAATTGGAGAAGAGATTTTTGAAACTCTCAAACACACAAAAGGGGGTTCAGTAAAGTATCTGGCACTCCTATGTCAGCATGACTAAAGAGCTGGTCTGAAGTAATGCACTTGTGTAGATATTTTGTCCAGGGTCCCAGTCTCAATTTTTCTCAATTCTACTCCTTCATCCTATCTTCCTCCTTCTTATTCAAGCACCAATACTCCCCAGCAATCTCTCAGACATCTCAAAACTCACTGCAACAGCCACCTCCACCTCCAAACACACATGCACTTAGGCACTTGGTGTTAATGCCTTACTCTTCTTTCTTACACAATGCATCATTAAAAAAAAAAAAAAATCAGATAACAGAAATTAGCCTAAATTCTTCTACCCAGGAGTTTTTTCCAATTTAATATAGATCAAAGCAATAATTTTTAAAAATTAAATTCTATAATTGTACTGCCCTAAAACTGCTCCCAGTGGGTAGTAGAGGCATTTGGGAGACAAAAGAGTATCCTACCACATACTACTATTCTTTTGTTCCTTTTTCTGTCATTAAGAATGACCCTCATTCTTAGGAAGAAAGTTCAACTTTAAAGAACAAGTGCTTTATTTGCATCTTATATTGAAAAGGATAATTATTGACATAAAGCAGCTCAAGTAATCACTGTGACTGGTTATACATTACATGAAGAGTGAGTATCTCTCAAAATATGAAGCAAGAGGAAATTACTTAAGTAATATTACATGTCATTTTATTTTTTTAATTTATTTATTTTAATTGGAGGCTAATTACTTTACAATATTGTATTGGTTTTGCCATACATCAACATGTCATTTTAAAAGTTCTCTCTATAGGCAAACAAGGGCTATTCAGGTGGTAGGTTTTGGAAATTTCAAAAGATAAGATATTATGAGAAATTAATTTTTGTCTTGAGTGGGTCCTTTATAGTTTTTTGTTTGTTTCATTTCTTTTTATTGGGGCATAGTGACTACCCAGGTTGCTCAGTGGTAAAGAACCCACCTTCCAATGAAAGAGATACAGGTTCAAATCCCTGCTTTGGGAAGATCCCCTGGAGAAAGAAATGACAACCACTCTAGCATTTTTGACTACAAAATCCCACGGACAGAGGAGCGAGGTGGGCTACAGTCCACGGGGCCACAAAGAGTCAGACACGACTGAGCAACTCGACAGCAAATAGTTGCTTTACATGTCGTGTTAGTTTCTGCTCATCTTGTGCGGGTTCTCGCCACCAGCACCTAGTAGGTGCCTGTGCTGTGAGGAGCCCTGAACTCTGAGTCTTTACCCCTCTGTCTTTACAGTTTGGGAAGGTTTCCAGGAAAAATTTCAATCTAGTTAAACTAATTAGCTACAGATTTTATATCTGATTAAATTAAACATTTTAGAAAGTTTTATTTCATCTTTCATCCTAGACAAGTGTATTTAGTTTTGTACCGTAGCTGCTAAAGTTAATTTTCTTTAACTTTAGCAGTCATTCAGAAAAACAATCATTTTTGAATATTTTAAGTTACACCTTTGTTATGGGATGACTTGTGTCCCCTCAAAATTACTTTATTGAAGCCCTGACTCATGAGTAACTCAGAATGTAACTGTATTTGAGATGGAGTCTTTAAGGAGGCAACTAAGTCAAACAAGTCTTTGTAGTGGGCCTTTATTCAGTCAATATGACTAGTGTCCTTCTGAGAAGCGTTTAGGACACAGTTCACAAGGACAGAGGGATGACTCTGTGAGGACTCAGTGAGAAGGCAGTCATCTGCAAGTCAAGGAGAGAGGCCTCTGCTGCTGCTGCTGCTCTAAGTTGCTTCAGTCGTGTCCGACTCTGTGCAACTCCAGAGACAGCAGCCCACCAGGATCCCCCATCCCTGGGATTCTCTAGGCAAGAACACTGGAGTGGGTTGCCATTTCCTTCTTCAATGCATGAAAGTGAAAAGTAAAAGTGAAGTCATTCAGTCGTGTCCAACTCTTTGCTACCCCATGGACTTCAGCCTACTAGGCTCCTCTGTCCATGGGATTTTCCAGGCAAGAGTACTGCAGTGGGACTTAAAGCTCACAGTAGTCCATATATCTTCTCCATGAAGTGAGAGGATGTGTCTCTGCCCTTGTTTCCCAGATTGATGAACTCCGAAGAGATAAGAGCTTTGAAAGGAGAGATAGCCAGGGAAGGACCTCTCTTGTGACTCAGTGGTCAAGAATCCGCCTGCCAACATAGCAGACAAGGGTTTTGATCTCTGGTTTGGAAAGATTCCCTGGAGTAGGAAATGGCAACCCACTCCAGTATTTTTGCCTGGAAAATTCCATGGACAGAGGAGCCTGGTGGGCTACAGTCCATGGTGTCACAAAGAGTTGGACACGACTGAGCAACTGAGCATGCATTCATGCATAGCCAGGGAAAGCTCACCTGCATCATCTAAACCAACCCAAGAAACAGAATTATCTGTACACATCTAGAAAGATTGCTTTATATGCTCCCGTAAAAACCTCTTGAATGAATACTAGTTCTCTCGGTTGTCTTACTTATTTTCCCTAATGTTTTGCATGTATTAGGACTTGGTAAATGGTTTAGTACGAAGGAATGGATAAACCATGGCCGTCATTTCTCTGTTCATGTGGAAGAGTAGATTTGTAAAGAGTAAGAAGAGGGGCAAGTATGTAAGGAATATAGTATTTGGCAAAACCAAATTAACAGTGTAGCTATTATACTCCTTACTGTGTTTCTTTAAAAAAAAATCAGAAAATAGTGAGCATGTTTTTCCATAGATTTACATGATTTCATATATTTTTATTTTTAGATATTTTCTTACAACATTAATTTCTGAAGAGTTTAGTCTGCCTGATTTAATTTCAGACGGCTTATCATTATTATAAAATCTGAATTGACACTGAGAAAAAAATGAGAGTAATATTCTACTTTTTATTTAAAAGAAAAAACATTGCTTTGTTACCAGACTGAATTAGAGCTTTTCTCTAATGGTACAGATCAGCTTACAATATTGATTTTAGAATAATTTGATAATGTGTACACAAACACATACATACTATACTATGTGTAATTTGTTGTTTCCATCTTTCTAAAATTTAAATTTTTGATGAAATAACCTTTGACCTTGAAGGCTGAATTCAAAGAAATATAGCTCATAACAGGGATAAAAAATAGTCATCTTTATTTTTTTCATTCTAGCTGTTTTCATACCATGCAGTTTACTTAAAGAAATAACCAACTGAGAATTGCAATGTGTTTTTCTGAGGACAGATCAATGACATATAAATACACCTCACAGCATACACTGGCTCAGATATAATAGAAGTATATAGTAGTGACTCTGCTCCATAACATAAAAATAGTTTATTTCTCCCTATTCTTCCACATGGACAAAATACTTCTCTTTTGTCATGGCCCAGAAGAGAACATGGACTCATTCTCAGGTCTGGAATGCATGAAGTCATATCATCAGATAGTCAAATTTAAATCACAACATTTAATTTACAGTATTACAATTCTGCACAAGTCATAAGCTTTGCCAGGACTTTTCACTGCCTTTTCTCTGGGAATGAGCATCAGAAAACACATTCCTGATACATGGATGAGAATATAAATCTTCAAAATAATTTAACCAGAATAAATCAAGTAATAAAATGAATTTCCAGATCTCAAAATGACATTAACCTCCAGAAATATGTGCTGAATTCCTATTAGTTTAATTCTTTGGGTGGTTTCTCAGAGTGATAGACTGATAATTGCCATCTATGACATATGATGTGGGAACCAGTTCAAAATACTTGCATCATCTCTACTTCTATAATGCCCTTGTTCACCTCTACATCTCTAGTGACCTTGTGTGAACAACTTCAAATTTTAATATGTCACTTTCACTTCCAGATAATACATTCTTATTCTAAAATATTTAAGGTCTGCAATGAGTTTGTGTGTGTGTGTGCAGTCACTAAGTCGTGTCTGAATCTTTTGTGATCCCATGGACTGTAGCCCACCAGGCCTCTCTGCCCGTGGAATTTCCCAGGCATACTGAGATTCCTAGAGTNCCTCCTACAACCGCTTTTCCTCTGACCTCATCAGGGAGGTGTATTACCTTGATTCTCACACCCTTCACCCCACAGGCACTAAGAGCTCAGGCTTCAGAGGACAGCCATCCTTCTTCATACTGCTGCTTATTTTCGACAGTGGCTTCCATTAACTAGTAAAAGAAATATTAGAGTCCATCAGTACCCACCTTCCCAGAGTCCACCTTCTAATCTCCAAGTCATTTCCAGAGCATCTCATCATTACAGAGCAAGTTAGATCAATATCGAGTGCACATTTGATTGCAGTCTTTGATAGCTGAATGACTTCTCTGATAACAAAACTATTACAGGAAAAAGTCCTGTTACTTTATATATTATTAAAATATAATTTAAAATAATGTATGTATAATAAACTCTCTCCAGTAAGAAAACAGTAATGTGATCCAAAATGCCAAAATGCCAAAATGCCACAACGAAGTATGAAAGCATTTCAAAATATGATTGAGAAAGTAGGCTTACGAAAGGCTATTAAGAATTTTGAGAGCAAAATGATAGTGTTGGGTTTAATATCTTTATTTCAAATAAAGATTGTTTGATTTGATTATTACTCTTCTCTTTGTGTGGAGAAGGCAATGGCAGCCCACTCCAGCACTCCTGCCTGGAGAATCCCATGGACGGAGGAGCCTGACAGGCTGCAGTCCATGGGGTCGCGGAGAGTCGGACACGCCTGAGCGACTTCACCTCACTTCACTTCTCTGTGTATTCACCAAGTATCCTTAAACATTTTTCTTAGATGATTAGGCCTAATCTTGAGTGCTATAACTGACTAAAATTAACATGATTCCCTTAGACAGCAATTGGAGAAGAGATTTTTGAAACTCTCAAACACACAAAAGGGGGTTCAGTAAAGTATCTGGCACTCCTATGTCAGCATGACTAAAGAGCTGGTCTGAAGTAATGCACTTGTGTAGATATTTTGTCCAGGGTCCCAGTCTCAATTTTTCTCAATTCTACTCCTTCATCCTATCTTCCTCCTTCTTATTCAAGCACCAATACTCCCCAGCAATCTCTCAGACATCTCAAAACTCACTGCAACAGCCACCTCCACCTCCAAACACACATGCACTTCGGCACTTGGTGTTAATGCCTTACTCTTCTTTCTTACACAATGCATCATTAAAAAAAAAAAAAAATCAGATAACAGAAATTAGCCTACATTCTTCTACCCAGGAGTTTTTTCCAATTTAATATAGATCAAAGCAATAATTTTTAAAAATTAAATTCTATAATTGTACTGCCCTAAAACTGCTCCCAGTGGGTAGTAGAGGCATTTGGGAGACAAAAGAGTATCCTACCACATACTACTATTCTTTTGTTCCTTTTTCTGTCATTAAGAATGACCCTCATTCTTAGGAAGAAAGTTCAACTTTAAAGAACAAGTGCTTTATTTGCATCTTATATTGAAAAGGATAATTATTGACATAAAGCAGCTCAAGTAATCACTGTGACTGGTTATACATTACATGAAGAGTGAGTATCTCTCAAAATATGAAGCAAGAGGAAATTACTTAAGTAATATTACATGTCATTTTATTTTTTTAATTTATTTATTTTAATTGGAGGCTAATTACTTTACAATATTGTATTGGTTTTGCCATACATCAACATGTCATTTTAAAAGTTCTCTCTATAGGCAAACAAGGGCTATTCAGGTGGTAGGTTTTGGAAATTTCAAAAGATAAGATATTATGAGAAATTAATTTTTGTCTTGAGTGGGTCCTTTATAGTTTTTTGTTTGTTTCATTTCTTTTTATTGGGGCATAGTGACTACCCAGGTTGCTCAGTGGTAAAGAACCCACCTTCCAATGAAAGAGATACAGGTTCAAATCCCTGCTTTGGGAAGATCCCCTGGAGAAAGAAATGACAACCACTCTAGCATTTTTGACTACAAAATCCCACGGACAGAGGAGCGAGGTGGGCTACAGTCCACGGGGCCACAAAGAGTCAGACACGACTGAGCAACTCGACAGCAAATAGTTGCTTTACATGTCGTGTTAGTTTCTGCTCATCTTGTGCGGGTTCTCGCCACCAGCACCTAGTAGGTGCCTGTGCTGTGAGGAGCCCTGAACTCTGAGTCTTTACCCCTCTGTCTTTACAGTTTGGGAAGGTTTCCAGGAAAAATTTCAATCTAGTTAAACTAATTAGCTACAGATTTTATATCTGATTAAATTAAACATTTTAGAAAGTTTTATTTCATCTTTCATCCTAGACAAGTGTATTTAGTTTTGTACCGTAGCTGCTAAAGTTAATTTTCTTTAACTTTAGCAGTCATTCAGAAAAACAATCATTTTTGAATATTTTAAGTTACACCTTTGTTATGGGATGACTTGTGTCCCCTCAAAATTACTTTATTGAAGCCCTGACTCATGAGTAACTCAGAATGTAACTGTATTTGAGATGGAGTCTTTAAGGAGGCAACTAAGTCAAACAAGTCTTTGTAGTGGGCCTTTATTCAGTCAATATGACTAGTGTCCTTCTGAGAAGCGTTTAGGACACAGTTCACAAGGACAGAGGGATGACTCTGTGAGGACTCAGTGAGAAGGCAGTCATCTGCAAGTCAAGGAGAGAGGCCTCTGCTGCTGCTGCTGCTCTAAGTTGCTTCAGTCGTGTCCGACTCTGTGCAACTCCAGAGACAGCAGCCCACCAGGATCCCCCATCCCTGGGATTCTCTAGGCAAGAACACTGGAGTGGGTTGCCATTTCCTTCTTCAATGCATGAAAGTGAAAAGTAAAAGTGAAGTCATTCAGTCGTGTCCAACTCTTTCCTACCCCATGGACTTCAGCCTACTAGGCTCCTCTGTCCATGGGATTTTCCAGGCAAGAGTACTGCAGTGGGACTTAAAGCTCACAGTAGTCCATATATCTTCTCCATGAAGTGAGAGGATGTGTCTCTGCCCTTGTTTCCCAGATTGATGAACTCCGAAGAGATAAGAGCTTTGAAAGGAGAGATAGCCAGGGAAGGACCTCTCTTGTGACTCAGTGGTCAAGAATCCGCCTGCCAACATAGCAGACAAGGGTTTTGATCTCTGGTTTGGAAAGATTCCCTGGAGTAGGAAATGGCAACCCACTCCAGTATTTTTGCCTGGAAAATTCCATGGACAGAGGAGCCTGGTGGGCTGCAGTCCATGGTGTCACAAAGAGTTGGACACGACTGAGCAACTGAGCATGCATTCATGCATAGCCAGGGAAAGCTCACCTGCATCATCTAAACCAACCCAAGAAACAGAATTATCTGTACACATCTAGAAAGATTGCTTTATATGCTCCCGTAAAAACCTCTTGAATGAATACTAGTTCTCTCGGTTGTCTTACTTATTTTCCCTAATGTTTTGCATGTATTAGGACTTGGTAAATGGTTTAGTATGAAGGAATGGATAAACCATGGCCGTCATTTCTCTATTCATGTGGAAGAGTAGATTTGTAAAGAGTAAGAAGAGGGGCAAGTATGTAAGGAATATAGCATTTGGCAAAACCAAATTAACAGTGTAGCTATTATACTCCTTACNCCCTAATGTTTTGCATGTATTAGGACTTGGTAAATGGTTTAGTACGAAGGAATGGATAAACCATGGCCGTCATTTCTCTGTTCATGTGGAAGAGTAGATTTGTAAAGAGTAAGAAGAGGGGCAAGTATGTAAGGAATATAGCATTTGGCAAAACCAAATTAACAGTGTAGCTATTATACTCCTTACTGTGTTTCTTTAAAAAAAAATCAGAAAATAGTGAGCATGTTTTTCCATAGATTTACATGATTTCATATATTTTTATTTTTAGATATTTTCTTACAACATTAATTTCTGAAGAGTTTAGTCTGCCTGATTTAATTTCAGATGGCTTATCATTATTATAAAATCTGAATTGACACTGAGAAAAAAATGAGAGTAATATTCTACTTTTTATTTAAAAGAAAAAACATTGCTTTGTTACCAGACTGAATTAGAGCTTTTCTCTAATGGTACAGATCAGCTTACAATATTGATTTTAGAATAATTTGATAATGTGCACACAAACACATACATACTATACTATGTGTAATTTGTTGTTTCCATCTTTCTAAAATTTAAATTTTTGATGAAATAACCTTTGACCTTGAAGGCTGAATTCAAAGAAATATAGCTCATAACAGGGATAAAAAATAGTCATCTTTATTTTTTTCATTCTAGCTGTTTTCATACCATGCAGTTTACTTAAAGAAATAACCAACTGAGAATTGCAATGTGTTTTTCTGAGGACAGATCAATGACATATAAATACACCTCACAGCATACACTGGCTCAGATATAATAGAAGTATATAGTAGTGACTCTGCTCCATAACATAAAAATAGTTTATTTCTCCCTATTCTTCCACATGGACAAAATACTTCTCTTTTGTCATGGCCCAGAAGAGAACATGGACTCATTCTCAGGTCTGGAATGCATGAAGTCATATCATCAGATAGTCAAATTTAAATCACAACATTTAATTTACAGTATTACAATTCTGCACAAGTCATAAGCTTCGCCAGGACTTTTCACTGCCTTTTCTCTGGGAATGAGCATCAGAAAACACATTCCTGATACATGGATGAGAATATAAATCTTCAAAATAATTTAACCAGAATAAATCAAGTAATAAAATGAATTTCCAGATCTCAAAATGACATTAACCTCCAGAAATATGTGCTGAATTCCTATTAGTTTAATTCTTTGGGTGGTTTCTCAGAGTGATAGACTGATAATTGCCATCTATGACATATGATGTGGGAACCAGTTCAAAATACTTGCATCATCTCTACTTCTATAATGCCCTTGTTCACCTCTACATCTCTAGTGACCTTGTGTGAACAACTTCAAATTTTAATATGTCACTTTCACTTCCAGATAATACATTCTTATTCTAAAATATTTAAGGTCTGCAATGAGTTTGTGTGTGTGTGTGCAGTCACTAAGTCGTGTCTGAATCTTTTGTGATCCCATGGACTGTAGCCCACCAGGCCTCTCTGCCCGTGGAATTTCCCAGGCATACTGAGATTCCTAGAGTGAGTTGCTATTTCCTTCTCCAGAGGATCTTCCCAACCCAGGGATCAAACTCACATCTGCATCTACTGCACTGGCAGGTGGATTCTTCACCACTGAGCCACCTGGGAATCCATATTTAATAAATCCATTTGAATCATATACTACTTTGATGTCTAACGTAGAAAAGATAATAGAGATTTCTGACAAAATTAATAAATTTCAACCCAAGACTAAGAAATTCTCTTTATCATCATCTTCACAGTCCTAGAGTGAAATCCACAGTCAAAATGCTGGCAGGGCCCTGCTCCTTCTGAAGGGAAACAAATCCCTCCTTGTCTCTTGCTGCTTTCTGGTTTGCAGTCCCTGACAGTTCTTGGCTTGTGGCAACACAACTCTAATCGCTGCCTTTCTTATCACCTGGTTTGTTCCCTGTGTCTCTCTGTGTCTTCAAATCTCTCCCTCCTTGTTAGTATACCCGTCCTGGTGTCACCTTAATCCAGCGTGACCTTATATCAGTTTATATCTGCAAAGACCCCCATATCCAAATACAAGCACATTCACTGGGGATTAGAAGTTCAATACATTTTTGGGTAAAACAATTCAACTCACAAAGGCCATAATCATAATAATCAGTAATATATAGAGAGTGCATCTATAGTGCTTCATAATCTATACACTTTACACACAGTTCATTTAATCATAAGGATGATTCTATAAGGTAGGTACTATCACTGTTGTCATAAAAAAAAAAAAGTAAAATAGGAATGTAAACCAGAGAGAGAGAGAGTATGCAACTCTCAGGGCCTCTAATCCAAAATTCAAAATCCTAGTTGAAGAGTTGGGTGCTTTGAACCACTACAGCCCACAGCCTCTCAAACATGATGAGACTGATATAATGAAGCAAATGTANAAAAAAAAAAAAGTAAAATAGGAATGTAAACCAGAGAGAGAGAGAGTGTGCAACTCTCAGGGCCTCTAATCCAAAATTCAAAATCCTAGTTGAAGAGTTGGGTGCTTTGAACCACTACAGCCCACAGCCTCTCAAACATGATGAGACTGATATAATGAAGCAAATGTATTTTGAATTCCTGTTCTGTAATAGAGGGAGTGCTTCCTGCTAATGCTAGTGGGATGTTGACAAAAATCTGAGACCTCAGATTACATATATGCTTATTTTAACATGAGTTTGGGGAGATGGCTTGGATCTGGAGGCAAGATTATGTATCCGTTTTGTGTGATCCTGGGTAAATTATTTAACCTTACTTAACCTCAGACTGGATATGAGTTTGGGCAAACTCCAGAAGATAGTGAAGGACAGGGAAATCTGGCGTGCTGCAGTCTATGGGGTCACAGAGTCGGATATAACTTAGCGACTGAACAACAGGCCAGACTAGTGAAGTATTGAAGATTAAACAAGTTAGTTATGTATCGATTGCTTAGGATAGTTCCTGACATATACACTATTATTATGCTACTAATTTTATTGTTAACACTACTGACAGCAACAAATTCTGAATTATCTTTTTTACATAAGTGAGTCATTTTAAAATAAAATAGAAACAAATGCTATTTCAATGCATATTTTACTTCTTCTGTGTAACTTGATAAGAATTGCTGGTATGCTTCAAAATAGCTACAAGCACCTAGAGTTGGCAAGGAATTCTTCCCTCTCCTGCAGGTCCTCCTACACCAAAAGCAGGGTGGAAGAAAACACAGGTCAGGTATGTGAGTAGTGACTAATGGGTGTCTCCAGGTTAGTTCTGTGACTGTCATCACTGCCCCCTTCCTCAGATTCGCCACTGGGTGTAGGAAGTGACAAAGCCGCTGCAACCCTTGACAGTGTAAACACAAGTTTTTAAACTGTGAGTTTGCTTGTCATAATGACTCATCCAAATTAGAAACAACAGTCTCATCAAGTTCTACACTTATTTATTTCCAGAGTTTCAGACTCTTTACTGATTACACCTATGTATCACAGTATGCCATGTGCCCGCCACCCATCCAGACTGCTTTTGCTGTTGTTGTTCTGTATAGGTAGCAAATACCCTCCAGATATTTATATTTGAAACTGACAAACAATAATTGAATTTCATCTAGAATAATTTTTTCTGATATTTCACTTGCCTTTCGGTGTACAAAAAAAATAACAGCTTTTATCTTTGATTTTCATATTTTTTTTAAAAAATGAGTTGCTTGTCCTCAAAATTAATAGAATAATAATGTTTAGCTAAAAAAGTGGAAAATTTGGAAATAAAATAGATTGAGCGACTTAAAGTTCAGTTTGATTAAACAGAAACTTTATTTAGCATCTACTATGTGTCTGGGACATTCCCATCTGATTATAAAAATGAATGACTAACATAAAATAACTGAAAAGGAAAACACCTCTATGCTATCAGATGCTTACAAAAGCAAAGTTATAAAATAATATTTAAGGTAAAGGTACATTTGCATTTATTTTTTCCACTAATAACAGAAACAATGCGTGTTAAAAGAGAAAATTTTAAAATCAACTACTTTTTTAAAGTTCATATATAGACTAGTGTGCCTTATAACAGAAAATAAAAGCTTGTAAAAAAAACAAGTTATTATCCACTTCCATTTGCTTAATATGGTGAATAAGTGTAACTGGTTAAATTACCTCAGTTTGGAAAATATCAGATTTGTTCTGCTAGTTCAAGCCTTAGCTTAGGTCTAATGCATAGTAATTTTGGAGGGAAATTAGAGAAAAATTCTGTCTCTATCTTTAAGTAAGAAAACAGTTATCATGAAGTAATTTCTGTTAGTGTCGTATCTTTTTCCTCAAATATATTACCCCTTGCCCCTCTCCTTGTTTTCAGTTCAAAAACAGTAGCTTAGGGACAAGAACAAAATCTTAGAGTAAGAAAGGAAACATTACCCTGTCTTAATAAATATAGCAGGGTACAGGAAGGAATGAGTCTAGTAGAGGCAAAATGCCATGGATATATGGTAAAGGGATTCCCAAGGATACCACAAAGAATTCCACAAGTATATGCTTCCTAAGGAAGATGACTCTGCTACATATTGAAACATTTAATGCAATTTAATGAAAATAAGCAGATACTATATACTGAAATGCACATATGTGTTACAGATTGGAGCTTTTCATCAGTAACATAATAACTCCCCTTAGATTTCATAGCCCCTTCCCAAACAGGCAAACAGACACATGTGATACGGGTGGAAAAAGATGGCTTTGCTTTTTTGAGATATGTCGTTGGATTAGGCTGATCAAAACAGAGGTTGTCCATTTTGTTTCTACTAGGGAATTTTTGGTCCCTCGACAAATTTAATTCACTTTTTAAAAACAGAAGAATATCTTAAGTATAGGAACTATACTTTGTGAGTCCATTAGGAAAATTGAATATTTTCTCAGTGTACATGGGAATTGTTTTATGGAACAAATCTATTATAGATTGTCTGGATATTCACCAGACAAAAACAGATATGTAAATTATGTTTGCACACATTCTCTAAAATAAATAACTCTCCCTGATGAGTAGGTATGTTTGACCCCAGAGGCCGGTGTTGTAATTAATACTGATGGAGAAACCAGAACCAGGAATTTCTTTAGCAGATACACCATAACACATTTCCAGCTTGGGCTTCTGGGCTCATTATCGGTGGCTCTACACAGGTGCAACAGAAAAGAACTGAACAAGTTTAACACAATCATCTAGAGCAGGGGTCAGTAAATTGTGTCCTTTAATGGGCCAGAAAGAAAATTTTAGGACTTATAACCCATATACTCTCTGCTCCAACTCCTTTTCTCTGCTATTATAGGCTGAAAGCATCCACAAAATATATGTAACTGAATGGATGCAGCTGAGTTTGAATAAAACTTTATTTAGATTCAGTCTGTCAACCCCTGATCTAGACATCACAAAGTTTTCTAAAATAAATTAAGGAGTTTTGTATGCAATTGTTCACAAATCTGAGTGTGATTTTGGGTTTACATTTTTCTAGTTATCTTTTAAAAACATCTAAACTGTTGATGTAACCACATTTAAACATTATTTGTTATTACTTGAAATAGAACCTTCAGCTTCTTCAGTATTACTGGTTGGGGCATAGACTTGCATTACTGTGATATTGAATGGTTCGCGTTGGAAATGAGCAGAGATCATTCTGTCATTTTGGAGACAGCATCCAAATAATGCATTTTGGACTCTTCTGTTGACTATGATGGCTACTCCATTTCTTCTAAGGGATTCCTGCCCACAGTAGTAGATATAATGGTCATCTGAGTTAAATTCGCCCATCCCAGTTCATTTTGGTTCACTGATTCCTAGAATGTTGACATTCACTCTTGCCATCTCCTGTTTGACCAACTCAAATTTGCCTTGATTCATAGACNCATTCTGTCATTTTGGAGACAGCATCCAAATAATGCATTTTGGACTCTTCTGTTGACTATGATGGCTACTCCATTTCTTCTAAGGGATTCCTGCCCACAGTAGTAGATATAATGGTCATCTGAGTTAAATTCGCCCATCCCAGTTCATTTTGGTTCACTGATTCCTAGAATGTTGACATTCACTCTTGCCATCTCCTGTTTGACCAACTCAAATTTGCCTTGATTCATAGACAACATTCCAGGTTCCTATGCAATATTGCTCTTTACAGCATAGGATTTTGCTTCTATCACCAGTCCCATCCACAACTGGGTATTGTTTTTGCTTTGGCTCCATCCCTTCATTCTTTCTGGAGTTATTTCTCCACTGATCTCCTGTAGCATATTGGACAGCTACCGACCTGGAGAGTTCCTCTTTCAGTATCCTATCATTTTGCCTTTTCATACTGTTCATGGGGTTCCCAAGGCAAGAATACTGAAGTGGTTTGCCACTCCCTTCTCCAGCAGACCACATTGTGGGAGAAGTTGAATGGTTCTGTGAAGACCTACAAGACCTTTTAGAACTAACACCCAACAAAGATGTCCTTTTCATTACAGGGGACTGGAATGCAAAAGTAGGAAGTCAAGAAACACCTGGAATAATTGGCAAATTTGGCCTTGGAGTACAGAATGAAGCAGGGAAAAGGCTAATAGAGTTTTGTCAAGAGAACACATTGGTCATAGCAAACACTCTCTTCCAACAACACAAGAGAAGATTCTAAACATTGACATCACCAGATGGTCAACACCAAAATCAGATTGATTATATTCTTTGCAACCAAAGATGGAGAAGCTCTATATAGTCAGCAAAAACAAGACCGGGAGCTGATGTGGCTCAGATCATGAACTCCTTATTGCCAAATTCAGACTTAAATTGAAGAAAGTGGGGAAAACCAATAGACCATTCAGGTATGACCTAAATCAAATCCCTTATGTTTATACAGTGGAATTAAAAAATAGATTTAAGGGACTAGAGCTGATTGACAGAGTGCCGGATGAACTACGGACTGAGGTTCTGACATTGTACAGGTGACAGGGATCAAGACCATCCCCATGGAAAAGAAATGCAAAAAAGCAAAAAAAAAAAAAAAAAATCACTGTTGAGGAGGCCTTACAAATAGCTGCAAAAAGAAGAGAAGCAAAAAGCAAAGGGAAAAAGGAAAGATATACCCATTTGAATGCACAGTTCCAAGGAATAGCAAGGAGACATAAAAAAGCCTTCCTCAGCGATCAATGCAAAGAAATAGAGGAAAACAACAGAATGGGAAAGACTAGAGATCTCTTCAAGAGAATTAGAGATACCAAGGGAACATTTCATGCAAGGATGGGCTCGATAAAGTACAGAAATGGTATGGACCTAACAGAAGCAGAAGATATTAAGAAGAGGTGGCAAGAATACACAGAACTGTACAAAAAAGATCTTCATGACCCAGATATTCACNCACTATGAAGGAGATTCTTAGGAACATTGATAAGATTTGAAGTTTTAAGTCCATAACTGGAAAGAATGGACAACCACTGAAATAACATGAACTATGCATGCTAAAAGTAGGGAGAGGGCTCAGGGTTACAAAGAACTCTGAAAGAGAGTATCTGACATAAAGTCATAAATTTCTTAGATATCTAAATTCCTTCTTTTTAAAAAATATAAAATATTTTGTTAATTTACTATAATTTACTCATGACTATTACTTTGAAAATAAAAGTGCTAATCACTCAATCATGTCTGACTCTTTGGTACCCCGTGGACTGTATGTAACCCGCCAGGCTTCTCTGTCAAAGGGATTCTCCAGGCAGGAATACTGGAATGGGTTGCCATTCCCTTCTTCAGGGGATCTTCCTGACCCAGGGATCAAACTCGGGTCTCCTGCATTGCAGGCAAATTCTTTACTATCTGAGACACCAGGGAAGCGAACACATCTATTTTTAGTTTCTTATACACCGTTCACATAAACATACTTTTTAATCACTGCTCTTCCCTCCTACATATTATTTTACTACTTTCAGTAAAACATTTTTTTGCACTCAGTTTTCAGAAGTACAATTTTAAAGGCTTTAAAATATTAATATTTATCATATTATCGAGACATTTTCTTCTCTGGTCATTTGTCACTGCTTCCAAGACTCTTCTAGAATAAGATCTTCTGTCCACATCCTTAGGCAGTTGGGGAAAGGTCAAAGGTTCTTCCTGAGTCTTCGGGGCCTTAAACATAATCAGCCTAAATTAATCCTCATGCTTCCAAGCCAAACTCAGGTTTGCTCACCTGGTGATCGCCAAAGCCAGTCTACTTGGTTGTGGTGAAGAAAAGTACAGAGTTTAGTCATAGGCGCCAAGCAAGGAGAACAAGCAGCTGGTGCTGGAAAGACTTGAACACCCCAAGGACTTCCAGGGAAGTTTTTAAGGCAACAACTGGGGTGAGGGTCTCAGGGTGTGGCACCAGCTCAGGTACATTCTTCTGACTGATGGTGAGGTCACAGGGTGATGTTTCAGAAATATTAATCATCAGTCTTCTGGTTCCAACTGAAACCACACAGCTGGTCTCAGCTTAATGAAACTTAGGTTCTTTATGTCTCAGCACAGAAGGAATTCAATCAGAGACAAAGTGAGAGGTAAGAAGTGGATTTGTTAGTATAGGATTCTTGTGAAGGATATGAGCAGGCAGGCAGAAGAGCTCCACCCCAAGAACTTACTGGGCTACACTTTTATAACCAGAGGAAAAGTGGGGCAGGAGAGAAGGCCATCTTCCCCCTCATTCTTTGAATAAAATCCAAGCTTACATCACTAGCTCCTCCTTCGAGTCTTAAAAGCAGAAATAAGCAGTTCTTCATAACAGTTGGAGTCTTTGGCACCCCACCTCTGATAATGGAGACACCCATGAAGCAGAAGATTGGGAAAGAAATTGAGGACCAAGCAATAATATGGACAAGTTGGACATTTGACTCAGCAACAGTATCACCCACGGTTTTCTCAAATGCACATGGAACAGTCTCCAGGATGAGCATCTGTCACAAAACAAGTTTTAAAATAAATTTTAAAAGATAAGAACCATAAAAAGTGTCTTTTCTTATCACAGATGAAACTTAAATCATTAACAGAAGAAAATCTGGATAATTCACAAGTATATAGAAGTTAATCAATACACTCTTAACCAGTGTATCAGAAATCACAAGGGAAATTTTCTAATTTCCCAAGAATACAATTTACCAAAACTTATGGGATGCAGTGAAAGCAGTGTAAACAGGGAAATGTATAGCTTTAAATATTTACATTAAAAAAGAAAAATCTCAAATTAATTACCTAATCTTATAGCATAAGGAACCAGGCAAGGAAGCACAAACTAAACCCAAAGCTAGTAGAAAGAAAGAAAGAAGATTAGAGTGGAGAAAAACAGAATAAGAAAACAAGAAAATCAAGGCCAGTGGAGCTGGACAAAATGGAAAAAAATTCTCATTTGCCTCTTCTTGATGTATCATCTTCAATTTATCTGGGACATTTTTCCAAAGAAGACACACAGATGGCCAACAGGCACATGAAAAGAGGCCCAGTATTTCTATGCTGGAGAGGGTGTGGAGAAAAGGGAACCCTCATACACTGTTGGTGGGAATGCAAACTAGTACAGCCACTATGGAGAACAGTGTGGAGATCCCTTAAGAAATTGCAAATAGAACTGCCTTATGACCCAGTAATCCCACTGCTGGGCATACACACCGAGGAAACCAGAATAGAAAGAGACACATGAACCCCAATGTTCATCGCAGCACTGTTTATAATAGCCAGGACATGGAAACAACCTAGATGTCCATCAGCAGATGAATGGATAAGAAAGCTGTGGTACATATACACAATGGAGTATTACTCAGCCATTAAAAAGAATACATTTGAATCAGTTCTAATAAGATGGATGAAACTGGAACTGATTATACAGAGTGAAGTAAGCCAGAAAGAAAAACACCAATACCTGTCTCTTATACACATCTNCAGAGGGAGATGGAGAGGGAGAGGGAGAGGGAGAGGGTGGATGATTTGGGAGAATAGCATTGAAATATGTATACTATCATGTAAGAAACGAATCGCCAGTCTATGTTCGATGCAGGATGCAGGATGCTTGGGGCTGGCGCGTGGGGATGATCCGGAGGGATGATGTGGGGTGGGAGGTGGGAGGGGGGTTCATGTTTGGGAGTTCATGTACACCCGTGGCAGATTCATGTCAATGTATGCCAAAACCAATACAGTACTGTAAAGTAAAATAAAGTAAAAATAAAAATTAAAAATAAATAAATTAAATTAAATTAAAAAAAAATAAAAAATGCTTACTCCTTGGAAGGAAAATTATGACCAACCTAGATAGCAGATTAAAAAGCAGAGACATTACTTTGTCAGCAAAGGTCAGTCTAGTCAAGGCTATGGTTTTTCCGGAATGCACGTAAGGTTGTGAGAGTTGGACTATAAAGAAAGCTGAGCACTACAGAATTGATGCTTTTGAACTGTGGTTTTGGAGAAGACTCTTGAGAGTCCTTTGGACTGCCAGGAGATCCAACCAATCCATCCTAAAGGAGGTCTGTTCTGGGTGTTCATTGGAAGGACTGTTGCTGAAGCTGAAACTCTTATATTTTGGCCACCTGACTCAAAGAGCTGACTCATTTGAAAAGACCCCGATGTTGGGAAAAAATGAGGGCAGAGGTAGAAGGGGACAACAGAGGATGAGATGGTTGGATGGCATCACCGACTCAATGGATATGAGTTTGGGTAAATTCTGGGAGTTGGTGATTGACAGGGAGACCTGGCATGCTGTGGTTCTTGGGGTTGCAAAGAATCGGAGATGTCAGAGTGACTGAACTGAACTGAACTAGAAGGTTTCCTCAGAAGATCCTTTGTTGAATTTCTTTAGTTACATATAATTTATATACATTATTGTATTCTATAAAGTTTTTTGGAACCTGACAAAATTATCTCCAGGACAAAATAAAGGTAAAATAGGTGAAAAAAATTAATACACGGTTATGATGGGACAGAAAAATAACATGAAGTGGGATGAGATGCACAAAGGACAGGTCATGAAATTTTGTTCATGTTCTGGAAGTAGAACACATTTATCTAAAAGCCATCTAGAGCTAACGTGAAGAAACACAATTTGGTATATGGGTCAGAGTGTTTAAGAGATGATATCTGATTAGTGCCACTGGTAAAGCTCAAAGAAGAGGTCCTAATTTGATACATGAGAGAAACTGTTCTGTGGTCTTGAGTAGCATGGCTCAGAAAACATTAGATCCCGAAAAATCTTCAGAAAAGAAGTTTGCTAAAAGCCACAAAAAGAAAAGAAAAGAAAAAGATGTCATTTCCTGTGGTATATATCTTCTCTTACCCAAACAATCAGGCAAAAGAAGCTCCTTCTCCCAGCCTACTTAGGGAATGAGAGAGAGGACTGAGAGCTGAGAATCAGTCTGAGACAGCTCTGAGGGCTGGTAACCGCTGTAAACCCTGTAGAAAGGAA
>SJYX01014684.1:31294-105997 GCA_006410675.1 Oreotragus oreotragus
TAGCCTGACAGGCTCCTCAGTCCATGGGATTTTCCAGGCAAGGATACTGGAATGGGTTGCCATTTCCTTCTCCAGGGGATCTTCCTGACCTTGGGATCAAACCAGGTCTCCTGCATTACAGGCAGATGCTTTACCATCTGAGCTACTGGCTGGGACCCATAGCCTTGTTTTACAATATAGTAAATGAATATGTAAAGCAAAGTGATCGAGAACAACAACAACAACAAAGGCAGTAGAATAGAAATAATAGTAGCAAAGCTCCTTGAAGATTAGAGAAAGAACACATGTTTTTAAAATCTATTTTTAAAAACACAAAAACTCAGGAATTACCTTTCTAGTGCTATTTCTCTCAGAAAAGATGGTCAGTTTAGCCATAACAAGCATGGAATCAACAAAGAGGATCAAATATAAACCAAATACATATGTAAGAAACAGCAGAAAAATAAGTAACTCAAGCTTACTGTTGTAAACTATGAAAATATAATTTAAAATGAAAATTTTTCTATTTGTAGATATCTTGGCTGAAACTGTACCAGTTATGTAGTGTGGGGAATAACTAGGATCTACTGAAACCATATATAATCCCCTGTGTCCGTATCTTCTAAAGTGAAAGGCATTTGCGTTAGTCTCCCAGGCCTCTCTTGAGTCTCAAAAGGCTGACTCGAGAGTTAGTGATTGGGAAATGTGAAGATATAGAAACAAAGAAGAACTGTCAGGCTGGGAAACTGGTGTCACTTAAGGCCATAAATCCAACACACAGCAGAATCACTGAACTCCCAGTTCCCTGAAAGATACAGATAAAGGCCTGCCACACATTCTTACGTTGTTTCTATAGGAAGCAGACCCCCTCCAGATGAAAACTGCTGGCGACAAGAACATAGGCCAGAGACGCGCTGAACACAGAAGGTTGATGATGCTTGAAACTGCACCTTGATGCCAACCAGTCTGAGAACTGTCCACCGGCTGATCATGCATCTGGGAGCCCCCTCCATCACACTATAAAACCGCTTCCCTGAAAGCCATCAGGGAGTTCGGGTCTTCTGAGCATGAGCTGCCTGTTCTCCTAACTTGGTTTCCTGCACAACTTTCCTTCGCCACAACCCAGTGTCAGTAGATGGTCTTTACTGCACATGGGCTAGTAGGCCAAAATTAGTTTGGGTAGCATTCTTAGGGGAGAAATTTTATTTTATATTTACAATTTAAGCAAAACCTTGGTAGGAGAGTGATGCTGCATCTGAATCACAGAAATATTGAGCAGCTTTCCTAAGGCCTCATCGCCAGTCAGCCTCACCTCTCATCTTGCAGGCTGGCTGTATTTTTGTAAGCACACTCCCCCACCCCCCACCCCACCATAGTTCCCTTCCAGTCCTGACGTAGCACTGTGGAAAGGAGCTCCAGGACTAGAGGGCAACTACTTAAGTCTGGGTCCTGATCAGCGGGTTCATCTGGGTGGGACCTCAGGGCTGCTTCTTTACTCTGTACTTGGACTCCACTCCTCTAAAATGCAGATAATAAAACCTGTCTCACAGGAAGAGATTGAGGATAAAATGAAATAATACATGTTAAGCCCTTGATTCGGGGAAGGCAATGGCACCCCACCCCAGTACTCTTGCCTGGAAAATCCAATGGACAGAGTAGCCTGGTGGGCTGCAGTCCATGGGGTCGCTAACAGTCGGACAGACTGAGTGACTTCACTTTCACTTTTCTCTTTCATGCATTGGAGAAGGAAATGGCAACCCACTCCAGTGTTCTTGCCTGGAGAATCCCAGGAATGGGGGAGCCTGGTGGGCTGCCATCTACGGGGTCACACAGAGTCGGACACGACTGAAGTGACTTAGCAGTAGCAGCAAGCCCTTGATTGGAGCCTGCAGGCCATATATCCAAGTTACCCGAATGTGTAAAGTTGCAGGATTGAGTGACAAGCACATCAAAAGTACTCTAAAAGAAATTAATACAAATCCATATAAAACAAATATGGACAAATCAAAACAAATATGGACATGTTTTAAATAAGATTTGCTGGCTACATGTAGCATTGTCAGAGTACCTCTACCAAAAAAAAAAAAAAAAGTAAGAAGTATCTCCATTCCACCAAAAAATAGCTAAATAGATTTTTAAAAACATTTTTACATATGTATTTTACATATTTTTCTTATCATTAAAATTCTTTATTTTTACTTTAATCATCATATTCTTGGAGAAGGAAGTAGCAACCCACTCCAGTATTCTTGCCTTGAAAATCCCATGGATGGAGGAGCCTGGTAGGGTACAGTCCATGGGGTTGCAACGAGTAGGACATGACTGAGCAACTTCATTTTCATCATATTCCAGACAATGAAGAATTGAGTTGTGTACTCAGTCCTGTCTGATTCTTTGTGACCTCATGGACTGTAGTCTTCCAGGCTCCTTCAACCAGGTGATTTTTCCAGGCAAGAATACTGGAGTGGGTTGCCATTTTCTTCTCCAGAAGATCTTCCCCACCCAGAGATAGAACCAGAGTCTTTTGTGTCTCCTGCATTAGCATCAGATTCTTTACCAACTGTGCCACCTGAGAAGTCCAATTTCTCATACTATGCCTAGCAAAAGCTTCATAGTCAAATGCTCTTATTTAATTGGCAGCTAACATTTCTTTCAATAAATTATGTAATACTTTATAATTTACAAAATACAGTTAGAATCCACAATTGCTTTCCCTTTCATGAGTACTCTCAGCTCCTCTTCCACAATGTGGCCACACCAACTTTGTTAGAAAACCAACAATCCAACCACAGTGCTTATGTCAGGTAATGTGGATTTTATTAACCATTTCAGGGAGAGATGTTCACCTTAAAGTAATTAAAAATTAAAGAATGCCTTGAAAGGATTCTCCAAATCCCTCCCACTTTCCAGTCTCACCTTAGCATAAATAATCTACTCAGGAAAACACAATCCTGAAATCCTAATTTCTTAAGGGTGATTCCTTAGAAAACAACTCAGCCAAAAGAAAAAGTGGAATCCTTTGTTTCCCTGCCTGTCCCCATCCTGAAAGAAGAAACCTACTCCAGTGAAATTGCCTTTTTCAGAAATAATGTTGTGCTTATGGGCTTCAGTGGTGCTTATGTGCTTATGGGCTTCAGCAAAGAACCTGCTGAAATGCAGGAGGCCTAGGTTAGATCCCTGGGTTGAGAAGATCCCTTGGAAAAAGGACTGGCTACCCACTCCAGTATTCTTGCCTGGAGAATTCCACAGACAGAGAAGTCTGATGTTCCACAGTCTATGGAGTTGTAAAGAGTCAGACATGACTGAGCAACTAATACTTATTGTCACTTATATTATTGTATTATGGGGTACACTTGAAGCTACACCCACAGCATCCTACTTGCATGCTTTGACCACACTGCTATTTCCCTCTACCTGAGTGCTCTTCCATAAAGCAGCATCAGAGTGGGGCATGGGGGCCCTGCATAGCACCTGGGCAATCTGTGCCCTCACCTCTCAGCCACCAGCACAAGCAGTGGCAATAGGTCAAATAAGATAAGAGGTGTTCAGAGATAATTCCGGTTTAAGTGTCTTTCTTAATCAGGTTGCTTTGCTATTTACATAATAGAAGAATAAGTAGTTCTGTGGTATTTTTTTTCTCCTGAAAAATGCATAGCTGATTTAATGTATATTCATGTTGCATTATCTATTCTATGACATGTCATCTATTTTGGCATGTCAAAAATATACATATACATATTTTCCCCTCTCTCCCTCCTTTTTGACATATTTGACTGTTATTCTGTGATCTTGGTACAAGAAAGGAGATATTACGATCTTAGTTTCTTAATGCTTTGTTGTTGTCTTATCATTTTTTTTTTCTACCTAGAAATTACCTCCTCTCTCTAAACATTTGCTCAAATGCACAATCCTTTCTGAATCCTTTCTTTCCCTGTCTGAGTTGATCACTGTGGCCACACAAACTCAGTCTCTTCATTGATCACTGTCTCTTCAGAACTGCTTGCTCTACATGTGAAACCCTTATTATTCTAATATGAAGATCCTTCTCAACCCTTACAGAAGTTTTATATTCCTGTTCCTTAGAAAAGGTATTTGCCTCACAGAACATGACTTACGTTAATTGAATATACTGAAGCTGATGAGACCCATTACTAGTTTGATTTTTTTTAATGTAAATTTTGTTAAAGAGCTGTTTTTCAATTGATTTCTCATCAGCAGAACAAAAAATGTATTTTATATAGATGGGCAGAAGTGTACAAAACTCACTATTTGACTGGCCAAAAATTTCATGAGCAAATATTTTTAATAAAAGCAAAGCAAAAGAATGTTTTCAAAATTGCTATGATGATGTTAAGAAATGGTTTACCAGTTGTTTCCTACCAGTATGGATCTTAGTTATTTATATTGTGCAGTGCAGATAAGTTATAAAAAATTTTGTCTTACTTTTCTCCTTAAAACTTGCTTTGTGAACCCCATGTGCGTGTGTGTTTGGATGTTGGTGTGTGGGTGTTAATCTGTTTTAGAGAGACAAAGAAGGAAAGAGAAAGAGGTATTTAGGACAAACTTAAATCTTGCTTCAGTGATCACTTTGTAGAGGACACTAAATGATGACCAGTGGCAATTATAAATGTGTGTCTAAACCCATGAACACACGAATCATGGACATCTTGTAGTATAACAGGATAGCTTCATGACTTTACTGTGATCCATGGAATTCAACAGGCTCTCCTTGTGGCTCAGCTGGTAAAGAATTCCCCTGCAATGTGGGAGACCTGGGTTTGATCCCTGGGTTGGGAAGATCCTCTGGGGAAGGGAAAAGCTACCCACTCCAGTATTTTGGCCTGGAGAATTTCATGGACTGTATAGCCCATGGGGTGAAAAAAGTTGGACATGACTAAGTGACTTTCACTTTCATTTTCATGGAATTTCACTTTCATGAAATTCACTGTCATGAAATGTATAAATCCATCATCGATCACTATTCCTGTTTCACATATATACTGACAGAGTATACCATTTGTCATGGAAATTTAGATTAAATGCTCTCAGTTCAGTTCAGTCGCTCATTCACGTCCGACTCTTTGTGACCCCATGAACTGCAGCATGCCAGGCCTCCCTGTCCATTACCAATTTCCGGAGTCCACCCAAACCCATGTCCATTGAATCAGTGATGCCATCCAACCATCTCATCCTCTGTCGTGCCCTTCTCCTCCTGCCCTCAATTTTTCCTAGCAACAGGGTCTTTTCAAATGAGTCAGCTCTTTGCATTAGGTGGCCAAAGTACTGGACTTTCAGCTTCAACATCAGTCCTGAACACCCAAGACTGATCTCCTTTAGGATGGACTGGTTGGATCTCCTTGCAGTCCAAGGGACTCTCAGGAGTCTTCTCCAACACCACAGTTCAAAAGCATCAATTCTTCAGTGCTCTGCTTTCTTTATAGTCAAACTCTCACATCCACACATGATCGCTGGAAAAACCATAGCCTTGACTAGACGGACCTTTGTTAACAAAGTAATGTCTCTGCTTTTTAATATGCTGTCTAGGTTGGTCATAACTTTCTTTCCAAGGANAGTTCAAAAGCATCAATTCTTCAGTGCTCAGCTTTCTTTATAGTCAAACTCTCACATCCACACATGATCGCTGGAAAAACCATAGCCTTGACTAGACGGACCTTTGTTAACAAAGTAATGTCTCTGCTTTTTAATATGCTGTCTAGGTTGGTCATAACTTTCTTTCCAAGGAATAAGTGTCTTTTAATTTCATGGCTGCAGTCACCATCTGCATTTGGAGATGGTGATTTTGGAGTCCCAAAAAATAAAGTCTGACACTGTTTCCATTGTTTCCCCATCTGTTTGCCAGGAAGTGCTGGCACCGGATGCCATGATTTTTCATTTTCTGAATGTTGAGTTTTAAGCCAACGTTTTAACTCTCCTCTTTCACTTTCATCAAGAGGCTCTTTAGTTGTTCTTCACTTTCTGCCATAAGGGTGGTGTCATCTGCATATCTGAGGTTATTGATATTTCTCCCAGCAATCTTGATTCCAGCTTGTGCTTCCTCCAGCCCAGTGTTTCTCATGATATACTCTGCATATGAGTTAAATGAGCAGGGTGACAATATACAGCCTTGACGTACTCCTTTTCCTATTTGGAACCATGAAATGCTCTAAACTGTGGCAAAATAACTCAAGAATATATGAATTAATTTTTCCCAATATAAATAATTTTATTTATAAGAGCAGACTTCGTTTTATAAAACAAGTCTTTCAAAAGAGCTTCAAATCTGTTGAAAAAATATTGTGTTACGTACTCCTTTTCCTATTTGGAACCATGAAATGCTCTAAACTGTGGCAAAATAACTCAAGAATATATGAATTAATTTTTCCCAATATAAATAATTTTATTTACAAGAGCAGACTTCTGTTTTATAAAACAAGTCTTTCAAAAGAGCTCCAAATCTGTTGAAAAAATATTATGTTTTATAACTATCAATATTTCTGTAACTTTCAAGAAATTGTTGGGTGTATTTGCTTCATTTCCCAAAGTGTTAGGTGGACATGAACATTATGTCTCAGTAATAATATTGACACTAATTCAGTTATTTTTCTAATCTTAAGTAATTACTTGGAATTGAAATCCAGAGCCCTTAACTTTCCTGCAGTTTTGTTCTGTTTTTTCTTTTTTAAAAAAAATATATTGAGGTTTTCTGTTATGTTCATGGATAAGAGCATCAGTCTCTCACTATCTCTCTATGAGATTTCCTCCAAAATACTGCCATTGTGGTATAGTCTTGTGAAAGTTTTGCAACAGACAGATTTTTGGGGTCCAGTGGTGCCTGCCTTTGCTCTTTGGGATGGAGAATTGCTGATCCATTCAGGGCTTGAGGTGCCTGGAGGCCTCTAGTATGTTGATCATTGGAGTCCCTAATCATACTCTAGGCCAGCCTCCTGCTCCAAGTGTCTGAAACTCTTTAACAGTGCCTCAAGAAACTGCTAGCTCCCACAGTTCAGTGGCAGGTCCTCTGTGCAATATTTAGCATCTTCCTTACCCCTACCTCATGAAAGTTAGGTATGCAATCACCCGCTCTTCTCCACAAAACTACTGTCAATTACCTAGGCTGCTATGAATGTTCTCTGACTTGCTTCCTTCAATCTCTCTGTCTCTCTTTGCCCAGGTCTTTCTCACACTGTATTAAGTCCTAGGGTCTTTCAGCTTTGTTTGAATTTATTCATCACTGTGCTACCTCCCCTCCTGTAGCCCAGATGTAACTTGTTTGTTAGGTTTCCCAGGTGGCTCAGTGATAAAGAATTGGCATTGGTGGGTGAAATGGGTTTAATCCCTGGGTCAACAAGATGAGGGTTTGGTTCCTGGGATGGGACAATCCCCTGGAGGAGGAAATGGCAACCCACTCCAGTATTTTTGCCTGGAGAATCCCATGGACAGAGGAGCCTGATGGGCTACAATCCATGGGGTTGCAAAGAGTCAGATACAACTAAGCACATTTGTAACAATTAATATAGAGGAGCATGGCATAAAAAAATTCCCAAATATCTAATTACAACTGAACAAATTGCAGTAAATTATTCCAGAAATATGATGAAATGTTTGTATTGATTTGATAGCGAACCTAAAGTTATTTTCTGAAGGGATAAAATCAAATTTAGAAGTTGCACATTGCTGATTTTGTTAGCTTGATTTTTTTTTTTTACAAGTATTTCTTCAACTCAGGCATCTGCACAAAATATTCTTCACTCTTGAGATCCATCATCACTGTCCTAACCATGACTGTAAGCAACAGGACAAAGAAAAGGGAGAAAGTCTTTCCTTTTGTTTACACTGCTTGCATTATATGAGGCATATCTTTTAATATCATATTTTGTTTACTGAAAGTTAGTGATTATAGAATAGCATGAAGAGGCTTATTATTATCCTTGAAATAAAATTATATGAAAATGTTGAGTTTCTTCTAAATTCAGACTTTATAATCAAGCTGAGGAGGGAAAAAAGCTCCTTCTGGAGATCAAGTTTTTGGCAACACTTTTGGATGGAACTGGTGGCTGCAATACTGGAAAGCTACTGAAAGAGAAATAACATCACAGAGTTTTCAGCCCAGTGCCAGCTTGTGCCAAACTCATTTTCTTCATAAATATTTATGAGTGGTCTCTGCCATCTCATTAGAATTGAATTCAGAGATAACAGGTGCAGGCAATGGTTGCTCAGGCTAGGCCAACTAACTTTATAAAGTGTTCCAAGTTTTACATTTAGAAGGATTTGTCACAGAGGATAGTCTCTGTGACTTCTTTGATTTATTCATTCTATGTTTTAAAATGTCAGTTGGGCATTTCTAAAAGCGAGTGACTTGCTTCCAGAGAGCCACAGTTGAGCTTGAACAGCAGATGCTATATGAGAGATTTTGCAAATAATCACTTAATTACATTTCTGAAGACTGTAATGAGAGATGTGTATGTGACTGTCAGATCTGCCACATGGCCTCACGCAGAGTGTTAAGTAAGGCACTCTGATACTTGAAGGATGAGTAGGAGTTCACCAGGCCAAGTGGAGGGGGAGAGTGAAGCAAGGGGACCACTCCAGAGAGCTTGAGATGCCTGGATGAACAATCTGAAGCAGGATAGCACTTGGTTCCTCCAGAAGAAAGAGAGAAGATACAAATGACAGGGGTATGGTAAGCCAGGAAGGCAGCAGGGCAAAATGAGACTAGCAAAACCATCAGAGGTGAGATCTTAAAAGAATTTTATAGCCTCTGTTCAAAGATGATTCATTCATCCAGTGCATTCAGCAAATATCCACTGAAGGCTCAATCTGTGCCAGGCACTGTACTGAGCTGAGAAGATGGCAGTGATGAAAAGAGAAAGAAATACCCTAATCTCACACAGCAAACACCAATTGAGAGACAGAGCATTTTAAAAATGAGCAAGTAGACAGTAAATAAAAATGAAAAAGATATGTAAGATGGCAGAGTAGAAAAACATGTGCTCACCTTCTCTCACAAGAACACCAAAATTGCAACTAGCTGCTGACAGGAGAATATTGAATCCCACCAAAAAAAGATGCCCTACATATAAGGGCAAAGGAGAAGCCCCAACAAGAAGGTAGGAGGGACACAGTCACATTTAGAATCAAACCCCACACCCACCAGAGATCCTCTGAGGGCACAAACAAGATCTTATGCACAGCAGGATCTGGGGAAAGGAGCAGTGACTCCACAAGATATTGAGCCAGACCTGCCTTTGAGTGTTTACGTGTCTTCTGTGGAGGTACAGGTCAGCAGTGACCTGCTGCAGAGACAGGGGCTCTGGCTGCAGCAGGCCTGGGAGGCATGGTGGGTGGCATAAGTCTTCTAGGAGGAGGTCACCATTAGTCCTACCATAGAGCCTGTGAGCAGATGGCCCACAAACAGGAAAACAATTATACCAAAGAAATTCCTGTGCTGTTGCAAATGCTCTAGTGCCCACAACAGATTCCTCAACCAGGGGATCTGCCAAAGGGACTGAGAACCTCCAGGGAATCTGACTTTGAAGCCCAGTGGGATTTGATTACAGAACTTCCACCGGACTGGGGACACAGACTCTTGGAAGGTACAAACAAAACTTTGTGCACACTAGGGGCCAGGAGAAAGGATCAGTAACCCCGCAAAAGACCCAGTCAGACTTGCCTGTGAGTGTTCCAGAGTCCTTGGTGGAAGCGTGGGTCTCCAGTGGCCTGCTGCAAGGTCAGGGGCACTGACTACAAAAGTCTTGGGAGTGCTGTATAAATTCTATTGAAGGAAGTTGCCATTACCACCATTACCCCTACCACAGTGTGGGGTCAGGCCAAAGCACAAGGCTGGAACACAGCCCCACCCATCAGTAGAAAATTGGATTAAAGATTTACTAAGCATGGCCTCACCCACCAGAACAAGACCCAGTTTTCCCCATAGTCAGTCCCTCCCATCAGGAAGCTTCCATAAACCTCTTATCTTTATCCATCAAAGGGCAGACAGAATGAAAACCACAATCACAGAAAACTAACCACACTGATCACAAGAATCACAGCCTTGTCTAACTCAATGAAACTCTGAGCCATGCTGTCGAGGGATACCTAAGACGGACAGGTCATCATAAAGAGTTCTGACAAAATGAGGCTCACTGGAGAAGGAAATGGCAAACCACTTCAGCATTCTTTCCCTGAAAACCCCATGAACAGTATGAAAAGGTAAAAAGATACGACACTGAAAGATGAGCTCCCCAGGTCAGTAGGTGCCCGATATGCTACTGGAGAAGAGCAGAGAAATAGGTCCAGAAGGACTGAAGAGGCTAAGTCAAAGCAAAACAACACCCAATTGTGGATGTGACTGGCGACGGAAGGAAAGTCCAAAGCTGTAAAGAACAATATTGCATAGGAACCTGGAATGTTAGGTCCATGAATGAGAGAAATTGAAAGTGGTCAAATAGGAGATGGCAAGAGTGAACATCGATGTTTTAGGTTTAGGCATCAGTGAACTAAAATGGACAGGAATGGGTGAATTTTATTCAGATGACCATTATATCTACTACTGTGGGCAGAAATCCCTTAGAAGAAATGGAGTAGCCCTCATAGTCAACAAAAGAATCTGAAATGCAGTTCCTGGGTCCAATCTCAAAAATGACAGAGTGATCTCTAATCATTTCCAAGGCAAACCATTCAGTATCAAAGTAATCCAAGTCTATGCCATGAACATTAAAGCTAAAGAAGTTGAAGCTGAATGGTTCTTTGAAGACCTGTAAACCTTCTAGAACTAACACCAAAAAAAGATGTCCTTTTCATCATGGGGACTGGAATGCAAAAGTAGGAAGTCAAGAGATACATGGAAGTACAGACAAGATTGGCCTTGGAGTACAAAATGAAGCTGGGCAAAGGCTAATAGAGTTTTGCCAAGAGAACGCACTGGTCATAGCAGAAACATTCTCCCTACAACACAAGAGAAGACTCCACATAGGAACATCATTAGATGATCAATACCAAAATCGGATTGATTATATTCTTTGCAGTCAAAGATGGAGAACTCTAAACAGTCAGCCAAAATAAGACTGTGAGCTGACTAGGGATCAGCTCATGAACTCCTTATTGCTAAATTCAGACTTAAATTGAAGAAAGTAGGCAAAACCACTAGGTCATTCAGGTATGACCTAATACAAATACCTTATGATTATATGGTAGAAGTGACAAATAGATACAAAGGATTAGATCTGATAGAGTGCCTGAAGAACTATGGGTGGAGGTTCTTCACACTGGACAAGAGGCAGTAATCAAAACCATCCCCAGAAAAAGAAATGCAAAAAGACAAAATGGTTGTCTGAGGAGACTTTACAAATAGCTGAGAAAAGAAGAGAAGCTAAAGGCAAAGGAGAAAAGGAAAGATATACCCATCTGAATGCAGAGTTGCAAAGAACAGCAAGGAGAAATAAGAAAGCCTTCCTCAGTGATCAATGCTAAGAAATAGAGGAAAACAATAGAATGGCAAAGACTAGAGATCTCTTCAGGGAAATTAGAGATACCAAGGGAACACTTCATGCAAAGATGGGCACAATAAAGGACAGAAATGGTAGGGACCTAACAGAAGCAGAAGATATTAAGAAGAGGTGGCAAGAATACACAAAAGAACTATACAAAAAAGATCTTCATGACCCAGATAACCATGATGGTGTGACTACTCACCTAGTTTCAGACATCCTGGAATGTGAAGTCAAGTGGGCCTTAGGAAGCATCACTATGAACAAAGCGAGTGGGGGTGATGGAATTCCAGTTGAACTATTTCAAAACCTAAGAGATGATGCTGTTAAGGTGCTGTACTCAACAGACCAGCAAATTAGGAAAACTCAGTAGTAGCCACAAGACAGGAAAAGGTCAGTTTTCATTCCAATCCCAAAGAAGGGCAATGCCAAAGAATGTTCAAACTACCGCACAATTGCACTCATCTCACAAGCTGACAAAGTAATACTCAAAATTCTTAAGCTAGGCTTCATCAGTATGTGAACTGAGAACTCCCAGATGTTCAAGCTGGATTTAGAAAGGTAGAGGAACTGGAGATCAAATTGCCAACATCTATTGGATCATAAAAAAAGCAAGGGAGTTTTAGATATACCTCTTCTTAAAACCTTTGACTTCTGTAAAACCTTTGACTGTGTGGATCAGAAAAAACTGTGGAACATTCTTAAAGAAATTGGAACACCATACCAGCTCACTGCCTCCTGAGAAACCTGTATGCAGGTTAAGAAGCAACAGTTAGAACTGGACATGGGACAACAGACTGGTTCCAAATTGGGAAAGGAGTATGTCAAGGCTGTATATTGTCACCCAGCTTATTTAAGTTATATGCAGAGTACTCATGTGAAATGCTGGGCTGGATGAAACACAAGCTGAAATCAAGATTTTTGGGAGAAATATCAATAACCTCAGATATGCAGATGACACCACACTTATGGCAGAAAGAGAAGAAGAACTAAAGTGCTCCTTGATGAAAGAGAAAGACGAGAGTGAAACAGTTGGCTTAAAATTCAATATCCAAAAAACTAAGATCATAACATTCAGTCCTACTGCTTCATGGCAAATAGATGGGGAAACAATGGAAACAGTGAAAGACTTTAATTTTTTTTTGCTTGGGGGGGGGTTCCAAAATGACTGCAGATGGTGACTGTAGCCAGGCAATTAAAAGATACCTGATCCTTAGAAGAAAAACAATGACCAACCTAGAGAGCATATTAAAAAACAGAGACATTAGTTTGCTGACAAAGGTCCATATAGTCAAAGCAATGGTTTTTCCAGTGGTCATGTATGGATGTGAGAGTTGGACTATAAAGAAAGATGATTGACAAAGAATTGATGCTTTTGAACTGTGGTGTTGGAGAAGACTCTTGAGAGTCCCTTGAACTGCAAGGAGAGCAAACCAGTCAATCCTAAAGGAAATCAGTCCTGAATATTCATTGGAAGGACAGATCCTGAAACTGAAGCTCCAATACTTTGGCAACCTGATGCAAACAGCTGACTCATTTGAAAAGACCTCAGTGCTGGGAAGGATTAAAGATGGGAGCAAAAGGGGAGAACAGAGAATGAGATGGTTGGATGGCATCACTGACTCAATGGACATGAGTTTGTACAAGCTCCTGGTGATGGTGAAGGACTAGTTATCCTGTCCTGATGCAGTCCATGGGGTCACAAAGCATCAGACACAACTGAGGGGCTTCAAAACAACAAATAGAAAGCAGGTGAATATATGCTATGAGTAAAAATAAAATGGGCTTCCCTGATGGCTCAGATGGTAAAGAATATAACTGCAAAGTGGAAGCCATGGGTTCGATCCCAGGGTCAGGAGGATCCCCTGGAGAAGGGAATGTCTACCCACTGCAATATTTCATGCTGGACAATTCCATGGACAGAAGAGCCTGGTTGACTACAGTCCACGAGTCACAGAAGCAGACACACCTGAGCAACTAACACAAAAATAAGGTAAGGAGGATAGGCAAAAATTAGCAGGGCAGGGGGGCATTGCTATTTCACTGAGTTTCTCAAGGAAAACTTCATTATGGGGGACACAAGCACATAATTGAAGAACCTGTGTGTCTGTGTGTTAGTTGCTCAATCATATCCAATTCAATGGGACACCATGGACTGTAGCTTGCCAGGCTCCAGGGGATTCTCCAGGAAGGAAAACTGGAGTGGGTTGCCATGCCCTCTTCTAGGGGTCTTCCCAACCCAGGGATCAAACTTTGGTCTCCCTCCATTGCAGGCAGATTCTTTACCATCCGAGTCACCAGGGAGATATGAGTAAAGCAGATACCTGGGAAAAGGATATATCATTATGTAGGAGTCTTTAATGTAGATTTCCCCCTAGAACTCAGGTAGTCCATGAACGTGGTTTAGAAAAAAAAAATTTTTTTTAATGCTACTCTCATTAGCCTCTAACTGAAAATTAGTACTTCTTTAAATTATAATTTTTATCAGGATTCCAGAAGAGTCGTAATATCAATTGCAATTTTGTTACTTTTAACAGTTTACAAATACTTGTACTTACATCAGTGTTCACACATTATGAAAAACATTTATACTCACCAGCAGTTTTTAATTATGTTTATTGTTAGATGTGGGGCTAGCTCTTGTTATTTGATAAATTTATAATAAAGAATATATATTAGTATAAAAACCTTTAGTTGAAAAATATTTTTAAAGTGTGTTTCAATATAATTGGTTGCACTTGCAGTGCTGTGAATTAGAATGTGGAATGGCTTTACTTGACTGCCAGACTAAAAGAGAGAGCCCATGGCAAGGGAGAAGTTAAGGGTTCAGGTGTTAGAGAGAATGGGGTTGAGGGGGCAAAGGTTAAGAGTCCTCTTCTGAGAGTGTTGAGTTCTTGATTTGTTTAAGGGCTGCTCAGAAGTCAGTGAGGAAGAAGCAGAAGGATTAAGTGCCAGGAGTGATGGGAAAAGAGATCAGGGAGGCAGAGGCCCAAATCAGAAGATCATTGTAGGGCTTCACAAGTGCACAATGAGAAACCATTTAAGGGTTTAAGTTAAGGAGTAAAATTAAGAAAATTCAAAAAGCCTAATGATAAAAAATTAATTAATTAATTAAAAACTAATTAATACCCAGAAAATTCTGCCTAACTGGGATAATAGCCTTGCTCCCGATGAGAGTCATGATAATACATCGTTTTCCTCCAAAGCATTTTGCTTATTAAAGCAAATGTTTCAGGGTCAGAGCTGTGCTGTACTTTAACAGTAGAAAATTAAACCATGTGAATTAGAATACTATCTAGAAACAATTTCCTTCCCTGCTTTCAATTATCTACATGCTGAGCTTTCTAAATCTGCATTTTTTTTTTTTTTTTTAATGCTACTCTCATTAGCCTCTAACTGAAAATTAGTACTTCTTTAAATTATAATTTTTATCAGGATTCCAGAAGAGTCGTAATATCAATTGCAATTTTGTTACTTTTAACAGTTTACAAATACTTGTACTTACATCAGTGTTCACACATTATGAAAAACATTTATACTCACCAGCAGTTTTTAATTATGTTTATTGTTAGATGTGGGGCTAGCTCTTGTTATTTGATAAATTTATAATAAAGAATATATATTAGTATAAAAACCTTTAGTTGAAAAATATTTTTAAAGTGTGTTTCAATATAATTGGTTGCACTTGCAGTGCTGTGAATTAGAATGTGGAATGGCTTTACTTGACTGCCAGACTAAAAGAGAGAGCCCATGGCAAGGGAAAAGTTAAGGGTTCAGGTGTTAGAGAGAATGGGGTTGAGGGGGCGAAGGTTAAGAGTCCTCTTCTGAGAGTGTTGAGTTCTTGATTTGTTTAAGGGCTGCTCAGAAGTCAGTGAGGAAGAAGCAGAAGGATTAAGTGCCAGGAGTGATGGGAAAAGAGATCAGGGAGGCAGAGGCCCAAATCAGAAGATCATTGTAGGGCTTCACAAGTGCACAATGAGAAACCATTTAAGGGTTTAAGTTAAGGAGTAAAATTAAGAAAATTCAAAAAGCCTAATGATAAAAAATTAATTAATTAATTAAAAACTAATTAATACCCAGAAAATTCTGCCCAACTGGGATAATAGCCTTGCTCCCGATGAGAGTCATGATAATACATCGTTTTCCTCCAAAGCATTTTGCTTATTAAAGCAAATGTTTCAGGGTCAGAGCTGTGCTGTACTTTAACAGTAGAAAATTAAACCATGTGAATTAGAATACTATCTAGAAACAATTTCCTTCCCTGCTTTCAATTATCTACATGCTGAGCTTTCTAAATCTGCATTTTTTTTCTTTTTTTCCCCAATAAATTCGCCTCCTTTCCTTTTGTCTTAGTTTACTTTACATCTGCAATATCCAAGTTTCCAGTGGTAAGACTTGAAGTTAACTAGAGGCATTTATTGTCTTGTGTACAAGGAAAGAAAGCAGATGTGTTTTTATCAGCTCTGCCATTGTGTGATTTTTAATGACATATTTGCTTGGCCAGGCCTGCCCATACTTCACAGTGTTGCTCTGTTAAGCCTCATCCCCCAGCTCCACATTCCTACTGAGCTACTTATTGCCTACTGTGTGGATTCTAATGGATGTTTCTTTCTCATGTCATGTGAGAATTATATACCAGACCATCATCATTCTAGTTCCTAATCACACAGCTCTCTAGTTTCATTCTTTAGTACACTTACCAAGTGTTTATTTACCCACCTATTTCCTTCCTCCAGACAGGAAGATGCTAGTTAACTGTATAATTTTAAATAACTAAATCTAATATTCTTTCTGCTACTCTCCCAATAAAATATTTGTTCTCTTAGATCTTCCTTAGATTCAAGATTCGAAGAATCTCTTTAGGACATTTTAGATTTTCTTTCTCTCTATAAAGTCTTTGGTTTTCTATCTTTTTCACTTTGCTTTTATGATACATTTTTTAATTAGATGACTATTAGAACTGTTTACTGAATGCTTTTTTTTTTTTAAGACAGGAAAGCACTTTTAAATGGAGATAAATAAAGGAATTATAATGATTTGCCAGGAGACATTACTCAAGTTTTCTCTTGGCAGCTAAGAATTTTGAGTGGACTTCATAAAACTGAAACACCAGCTTGGGGAACACAGACTTGGCCAAAATAATTGCTCAATGATTGTTTTTGTTCATTCAGTTATCAAATATTTCAGTCTTCACTAATATCAGGCATCACAACAGGTATTTTGAGACATAAGCGTGACCATGGTTGGCATGATTTCATGCCTTCATGGAACTTGTAATAAAAATGGGAAAGGCAGGAGTTAAGCAAAATTATAAATGATATACTCAATTGTTATACATTTTCAAATCATGATCAATAATGTGGTAGCTGCTGCTGCTGCTAAGTCACATCAGTCATGTCTGACTCTGTGTGACCCCATGGACTGTAGCCCACCAGGATTCTCTGAACATGGGATTCTCCAGGAAGGAATACTGGAGTGGGTTGCCATTTCTTTCTCCAGGGGATCTTCCTGACTCAGGAAGACTGAGCCCAGGTCTCCTACATTGCAGGCAGATTCTTTACCATCTGAGGTACAGGGAAGTTCCTAGAGAACACTGATGGACATTTTAACATGCAGAGTTGATGAATCTGTGATGCGTGAAAAGATGTTTATTTTTTGCCATGTCTCAGTTGAATCTGGATTCTTGTACAGAGATCTGATGTAGGTGTGGGCCTGTGACTTTGCTCTAGGTTAAGGCTAAATGCAGAACTGAGGGTGCTGCAGGCACTTGACCTGTACAATAATAACATGTCTGTAATGCCAAGCTGAAAAGGCTGGTGAGCCATGTGATCTATGACAGTCCTGGGCCCTAGAGATTCAGTTCTATCAATGTAAAACTCAGATATGGAGGTTCCTAAAAAAAAGTGAAAAAGTTTAATTCATTATTGCAAGTTTTCTCCCTACTATAAATTATGATAAGTCATTTAGGAATGGAAATGAAAGGATGGACAGAAAGTAGAGTAAACCAATGTCAATGACTGCTTTAGGGGAGCTTCTGAGTCATCTAAGTGTCTAATGAAAAGCAGATTTTCTGATGGGAAAGATAGAATGAAAATAAGCTCAATGCTCTCTCTGCTGATTCATACTAAATATTAATTTCTGCCTTACACGAAGAAAGAGAAAATGGAACCAACCAATGTACTACCTGTCTTGTGGGTAGTAGGCAAGATAAATAAGCAAAATGTTGACTATTTAAAACTTAGGCAGGAATACAATTCTAATAAAATAGTGTCTCTTCAACACTTCTTTATGTGTCTTATTCGTTATAATATCTACATCTCTTTCTTTCACTTTCTTTTAAGATTAAAGCATTAGAAAGTGTTAAAAGCTGACTGAACAGAGACATATGAGAAATGTTCTAGATGCTAGTAAAATCCCAAGCTACTGGTACCTATAATTGACTGCTTAAAGAATGAATGAAAAACTGCCATGGATAAGTCTGCAAATCTGGGACAAATACTGGAAGATTTAAGTAGCAAGGCAGGGACTATGAATACTCTATGAGTAAAGTTGGTGAGACTAATGAGAGAGAGAGAGAGAGAGAGAGAGAGAGATAGACCGGAATGAATAAATAATGAAATAGTGTCACACAAACCTGAGAACCAAGCACCCAGTCCACAAACTATTGAACATCTTTTGGTAGACAGGCCCTGGGCTGGATTCTTTAGATGGTGGAGAGATTGTAGTGGATACTGCTGTGTTTCACTCAGGTCCCCAGTCAGGACCCAGGCTCCCCCAAGGGCCAGCGGTGTTGACTTGGCTCAGTTGCTCTTCATTGAAGGCAGCCACCACGAAGGTTGGAGTGGCATGCAGGGTTTGGGATGAAAGGCCTTGCCCCCTGGCCTCCAGGCTTCCCTGGTGGCTCAGATGGCAAAGAATCCACCTACAATGCGGGAGACCTGGGCTCGATCCCTGGGTTGGGAAAATCCCGTGGAGGAGGGCATGGCAACCCACTCCAGTATTTTTGCCTGGAGAATCCCCATGGAGAGAGGAGCCTGGCGGGCTACAGTCCACAGGGTCGCAAAGGGTAGGACACCACTGAGTGACTACGCACAGCCTTGCCTCCACTTAGGATAACTCTAGTTCAGAGCTCCTTTTGGGATGCGCTATAGTTCAGTCTCTCTCTCTGCCTGATCTTGTGTCCTTTACACCCTCACAAGGGTCTGTCCTGAGCCCACCCTCACCCCGCCAGTGAATCACTTGCATGTGAGTCTCTGTCTTACAGTCCATGCCCCAGAAGTGTGACCTATGACCAGACAAATGAGACTAGACATTTATCCTGAGAACTGAGGAGGTGGCCGGGGAAACAGAGCAGCTCCATGACCTTGGCCAGGCCGCTGCCCACTCTGAACCTTAGTTCCCATGCGCACAGTGAGGGGCTCATAAAGCCTGGTGCCTGCTTCTGCTTAGTCACTGCAGCCGTGCCCAGCTGTGGACTGCAGCCCGCCAGGCCCCTCTGTCCACGGGAGTCTCCAGGCAGAATACCGGAGTGGGAAGCCGTTCTCTCCTCCAGGGGATCTTCCCGATACAGAGACTGAGGCCGGGTCTCCTGCATCACAGGCAGATTCTTCACCGCGGAGCCACCAGAGAAACCCGGAGACCGGGGGGTGCCAGCCTGAGTCCCTTCTCCCCTCTGTCCACCGTGACCGCACTGGAGCTGGGCACGTGCTTTATTTCTCAGCCTCCTTGTCATCAGGCCCGGGAGACTGCATCCTCATCCACAGCCGTGCTGTGTCCGAGTCTGGGCTTGAGACCTCAGCTGTGCCTCTTCCGTACTCTCTCCCTTCCCCAGGAGTTGGTACCTGAACTTGATGGTGAGACAGTGCTGACAAAAAAATGAGGAAACTGTCCCAGCGAGGGCCCCTGATCTGGGCCGGGTCAGACAGAACGACTCACTGAACCGAGCTACTTCTGTGAATTCTACTATGAGTGAGAGAGAAAGTTCTTGGTTTTTTAATTCAGCTTAATTTTCACCCTAACAAATGCAGGCCTTGTCAGCTGATTCTATACAAAATCAAATGGTTTGGAAATCATTCATCTTCTTTCCAGCTGTATCATTATGTGATTGTATAATGCCAAATGTTTTGGGAACAATATAGCCATTCATCCCTCCCTCCCTCCCTTCGTTGATTTGGCTTGTACTGAGATCTTTCCCTGGTGGCTCAGAGGGTAAAGAGTCTGCCCGCAAGGCAGGAGACCTGGGTTAGATCCTTGGGTCAGGAAGATCCCCTGGAGAAGGGAAAGGCAACCCACTCTGGTACTCTTGCCTGGAAAATCCCATGGACAGAGAAGCCTGGTAGACTACAGTCTGTGGGATCGCAAAGAGTCGGACACGACTGAGCGACTTCACTCATTCCTTGAGAGATCTTTCAGGCCCTGGGGTTATGCAGGGGAATGACTCGCAGCCTCTGCCCTGGAGGGGCTCACAGCTTAGTGTGGAAGAAAAGACTCTCAAATATCTGACTGTGATACAGTGCAGGTAAAACCCACATCACAGGTTGGTACAAAGTACCCCCAGGAAGGAATGTCAGCACATAGGAAGCTGGGACAAGAAGGTCTCACAAAATTCCATTTTGAGTACGGAATACCAAAATACAGTTTGATTGGGTCTTGAGGTATGAGTAGGCGTTTGTCAGAGGCTAAGTAGGGTGGACATTTGAGGTGGAGAAAAGAGGATGCCAATGAATGTGTTTTGGACACTTCAGATGATTGTGACGGGAGCACAGGATAGAAAGAGTCACAGGATAAATGTCAGAGGCCCCAGGTGCTGAGAATCTTGACTCCATCCTCACAGCAACAGGGGCTCAATGAGTGAAGGTTTAGCCAGAAAGCGGTGGGATCCCAGGGGCGGTCGTGTGGAGGCCAGCCTAGTCCCGGGGGGGCAGGAGCGGGAAGGGGAGACCGGGGAAAGGAGGCCACGTGGGCACAGCGCCAGCCTCTGTTGCAGCAGAGCATGGCGGCCACCAGCAGGAAGGCCGCCTGGGTTCCCTTTGGAGGGACACAGCTTCCCCCATCGTCACCAGTTGGTTCACTGGTGGGTCCATTGCCTAGAACAGGGCCTGAGCCCTAGTGGGCACTCCATCCGTCAATGCTGGTCAAATTTCTGAATGAAGATGGGAATGGAGGAAGCAGCGTGCCCTTTGGGCGCAGGAGGTGGGAGCTGAAATAATAAAATTGGAGGGGGACTCATGGTGGCCACCGGTACCCAGCGCGGCTTTCTGTGTGGCTCATGCAAGGGAATACAGCGGCCTGGGGCACTCTACTCTTCTGTGTCCTCCTTCCTGCCTTCGGGGCCTTTCTTCCCTCCGCTGTTCACTCTCTGTCACCCGCGTCCAGGAGTGGCTCCAGGAATAGACGAGCGCCTTTTTCTTTTCTTGCCAAATCACTTTTTTTTTTTTTCCTCTTCAAAATTTCACATAATGCATCTCGACATTATGCAAATGAACCATCATGATCGGGGGTATTACCTGGGGTAAAGCGTGCTGTCATTTCATCCAGCTTTTTATTCATAGTAGTCCCAAGCTGACATACTCTGAGTGTCCATCAGTGATGGAGTGCATAGACTGTGGCATATCCATCTAATGAAATACTACACAGCAAAACAGAACAAGCAGGTGCCGTACCCAATGAAGGCGATCATGCCATAAATGTACTATCAAGGGCAAGAGGTCAGATGCAAAGGCATGGCTTAATCCCGTTTATATGAAGTGCTAGAGTAGGCTAAAGTACCCTGTGGAGTCAGTGCTCAGAAGAGGAGTTCTCTTTGAGAAAATTGATTTGGGGAGTGTGAGGTGTTATGGGGGCTTAGGAATGTTCCATATCTTGACTTGGGTGGCAGTTTCACACATATATTCCAATGGAAAGACTACTCAAACTGTATCTATGAGTATTGTAGGTCACTGTATGGATGTTGTTAAAAAGGTGAATAAAGCAATTATAAATATTAACAGAAATCAGAGAGTAGACCCCGTGTGGGTGTGTGAACAACAGGGGTCCAAACAGAAGTTGTCAGATGCTCCCGGGCTAGAGGCCCATAGGAAGGTCCTCTGAGCCCGTACACTTTAGCATGCATGAAAATCACCTAGAGAGCCTGTTAGTACACAGATTCCTGGATCCTACCCAGAGGTTCACATTCAGTGAGTTTGGGCCAGGACCTGAAAGCCTTGCTGTATTTCCAAGTTCTAAGTGATGCTGAAGCAGCTCATCCACAGACCCACCCTGAGTAGCTGCCCTGACCTAAGGGGTTCTCAAAAGCCAATGGGAAGCAACCCATTCAACATTCCACACTCCGGAGATGCAGGGGCCAAGGTCCCACTCACAGGGACCTCCCTTCTGCTCACGGAAGCCCTCAGGAGTGCATCTCCTAGGTGGAGTCTGACTGGCCTCCAAACCCTGAGCTGCAAAGTCATCTGGGAAATGCAGCTTTTAGCCCCACAGTTCCAACTCTAAAGTGGCTGTGACATTCCATATGCTCGGGGCACCTGTGTGAGCACAGGCATTCTGCTGGGTGACTTAATTGCAGCTTCGCTGTCTTCTGGGGATTTTGGACACTGTTTTTTTCTTTCAGTCTAGGAGAATCAGGTTTCAGGTTGGAAAAGTCTAATAAGGATTGTTCACAGAGACAGTAATTTCCTCGTTTGGCTCAATGATGCAAAAGGGAAATAAAAATTTAATTCCTGCTAGAGTTAGAAGAAGCAACCCATTTCTCAGACTGGGAAACTGAGGCCCTCCCTCCAAAAGGACAAAGATCACCTGGGCATAGCTGAGACATCAACTCCCGTGCCTTCCCTTGGGTTTAGAAAGCACTTTGCTTTCCACGAGTCTGTGTTTTTTCCTTCCATGTCCCCTTCACTAGAGCAGGACAGTATTGTTATTTTTACAGAAACTTGTCGGGCCGAGGTTCTGACAAGGCAAGCAAGCGAGGCCACCTCTCCTGGTACAGCCTGGAGCCAGAAGTCTGCCTTCCAGTCTTGGCTTCTCTGCCAGGTAGCGTGTGACCACGGATAAGTGACCTAACCTCTCTGTGCCTCAGTCTCCTCTTTGGTGAACTGGACTTAACAGTGGTACCCACCTTGAAACGTGCTGGTAAAGAATGCAAGGTACAGGGTTAGAGCAGGCGAGGTTCAGAAAAGGAGACGGGCACTGTACGGGAACAGACCACCTTTAACCAGCCGAGAAGGGGCAGCAGTGAGGTCAGCTGAGCTGCTGCACTTATCGAAGAAAAGGTGAGTATACTTAGGCTTGTGTGCAGAAAGCTGCACTTATCCAAGAAAAGAGTGAGTATACCTAGGCTTGTGTGCAGAAAGCTGCACTTATCCAAGAAAAGAGTGAGTATACCTAGGCTTGTGTGCAGAAAGCTGCACTTATCCAAGAAAAGAGTGAGTATGCCTAGGCTTGTGTGCAGAAAGCTGCACTTATCCAAGAAAAGAGTGAGTATGCCTAGGCTTGTGTGCAGAAAGCTGCGCTTATCCAAGAAAAGAGTGAGTATACCTAGGCTTGTGTGCAGAAAGCTACACTTATCCAAGAAAAGAGTGAGTATACCTAGGCTTGTGTGCAGAAAGCTACCGTCTTAAGGGGGCCTGTTCTTCTCCAAGGTTGCTGGGAGTAGCTTTCTCTTAAACGGCTGGGGCAAGGAGTTCTGGAGATTGGCCAAAGGCTGGGCTGGCTTGGAGCTGGGTGTAATCAACCTAAAGTCTATTTTCCTTTGGGTGAGAGAGTTCTTTGTTTTGCCTAGAATGGTGAGGAGGACCTGAAGGGGAGTTTTAATTCCAGGTTACCTCGAGCCACGCAACTTTCCGTCAAAGAAGGCTTGAGACAGTTGATGTAAGTGCCAGCACAGTGCCTGAAACATTGTATGCCTCCAATAAATGTCAGCTATTGTTATTTTTCTAAGCTTTTCCCAAGAAAGAGTCTAAGAGCTTACTCAGGAGCTATCACATTGCCTCCGGAGAGGTTGGTTTCCATAAAGCAATAAGATCAAACAAAACAAAATAAAGCGCGGCAGCAGCGTGGGAGGGAGTTAGTTCGGCGAAGCCCGATGGCCTTTCCTGTGGCACTGTGTGCGGCTGCTCTCACGGGATCCTTTGGGGGGAGCCACCAACGGACCCTTTCTCAGCATCTTGCTGACTCTGTTACAGTGAGGCATTTCACCATTGGACGGTTACTTCATTTGGTTTCAAATGCGTTTTCCCCTCCCAGTTAATATGGAAATACTTCTTAAGAAACACACCCAGCGGCCCAGTTTGCACCTCCATGCCAGCTCCACTCTGGGCCGGGTCAAGGCCAGGTGTCCGCGTCTCACTACGAGTCTCTTGGTGGAGATTGGCTGGCAGCCGACTGGGCTCCGGATTTCAGAGAACGAGGGCGGCTGGCACCGGGGCAGACGCAGGGGACAGCAGGAAGGAGGGTTATGAGATGCCGTGCTCAACAGTGCTAGGAGAGGGGACAGTGTTCCCATTTTGCAGATAAGGAGACTGAGGCTTCAAAAAAGTCCTTGTGTGGGTCCTAAAGCTCGGAGGGTCTGGCCCCAGGACTGGAACGGAGAACCTCCAGTCTCCAGTGTGACTGCTGCTACTTGTGCTTGTCTCCCAGGGAAGGAAAGTGGACACTGGTGGGCGGAATGCGAGACACCAGTCCCAGCGGGGGGACTAGGGCCCAACTTCCGCTTATCGAGAGGCTCGGGTCTTGGCGATCCCGAGATCTATTTGTTCCCTGGTTCACTCAGCTGTTCACCGTGGGTTAGCGTCTACTGTCGGAGAGTTTGTGAGCTTCCATCCAAAACCCATCTCCTCTTTGTAACAGAAGCCCAGTCTTATTTGGGATGCCAGTGTGCCCAGCTGAAAGGTTATATTTCCCAGCCTCCTTAATAGATGTGTTACAGCAACCCAGGAGATCTAAGCAGAAGCCTGGGGGATGCCTCCAGGGAGACCACTTCAAGGGGGCCCATTCCCTCCATTCTTGTCCTGCCCTCAGGGCACAGTGGCGGGAGTTTCAGCGGCCACCCCGGATGACCACGAGGGGGCTTTGCAAAGGGCAGCTACGTTGAGAAAAAGGAAGCAGAAAGAGAGTCTCTGGGTCCCGGATGCCTGCTTCTTTGACTTGGGAGAGGAAAGCACGTCTTGCCTGTTGAAGCTACTGGTATTCTACGTTTTTGGTTATATGTGCCAAACCCAAGCTTGGAGGATAAACCTCCTGTACGGAGAGGATGGCTGTAGGCCCTGGCTTGCCGAATGACTCTGTTATGGAGCATCTGTGCTGAGAAAGCTCAGTCCAGCAGGAAACTACGAAACAAGGATTCAGGGCATGATAGTAGCCTGAGTGTGACGGAGGCTGGATGCAACTAGAGAAGGAGGTATCAGGTCTTAACAAGCAACGGGCCTGGGGGAAATTTGAAGAAATTTGAAGGTGGAAGGAATAATATGGCAGTGTGAGTGCAGAGCGCAGGACCTGACTTTGGAATGGCACGCTTGCCTGTGTTCAGGGGTGATTTGACTGGAAAGGGGCTCGGGCAGGGCTTGGGACCCCAGGGAAATCAGGAAGGTCAGGGGGGTGGGATGACCTCATCCACTGTGCTCATTAGCATCTCCTTTCCGCTGGGCTCCACCCATCAGGCTGCCCTCTGAAACCAACCACAGGCTTCCTCAGCTCCTGGCGGCGATGGGGGAGAAAGGGCTTATTTCGCCTTTGCCCCTCTCGGAGCCTCCCCTTTGCCTGCCCATCCTCCCGACTCTTTGATACACTTAAACTTTTTAAATTGTAGCAAAACACACTGGAACATCAGACTTAGCGATGTAGCCAGTTTGAAGCATTCTGTCCCCTGGTATCCAGCGTTTAACCATTGCCACCGTCCATCCCCACTCAGAACTCTTCCATCTTGCAGAAATGGAACTCTCTACCCCTTAGAGAATCACCCCCCCCTCCTACTCTGCCCCCCGGCCCTGATAACCACCCTTCTCCTCTGTGTCCCTATGAACTTGGCTGCTCCAGGCATCTCACATGAGTGGACTCTCACATGAGTGGAATCACACAGTATTTGTCTTTGTAGGTCTGGTTTATTTCACTTAACATAATGTCCTCAACCTGGAGAAGGAAATGGCAGCCCACTCCAGTGCTCTTGCCTGGAGGATCCCATGGACAGAGGCGCCTGGCGGGCTGCAGTCCATGGGGCCCCAGGAGTTGGACACGACTCGGCGACCAGCCATCAGTGTCCTCAAGGTCCATCCGTGCCAGAGCATGCGGCAGAATCCCATTCTTCTCGAAGGCTCAGTAACGTCCCATTTCATGTATATACCACCTTTGATGTACCTGTTATTTGGTGGCCACTTGGGTTGCTTCCTCCTTTTGGCTCTTGTGAATAGTGTTCCTAAGCATGCGAGTGTGCAAATACCTGTTTGAGTCCCTGTGTTCAGTCCCTTTGGGTGTGTACCCCAAGGGGATCACTGGCTCCTTAGGCAAGTCGATATCTAACAGTGTGCAGTGGCCGCACCGTTCTGCATCCCCCACCAGTGGTGTGTAGGGTTCCAATGTTTCCACAGCCTTGTCAAGCTTATTCTTTGCTTTCCTGATAGCAGTTTTCTTAATGGGAACGAGAGTGATTGCTGTTCATTCCCTTGCATTCCATTCTGTTGTTGGAAAATGGATGTAATCACTGAAAAGTACAAAAAAACAAACAATCCAGTATCTGGCGGGGATGAGGGGAGGGGGAAGCTGAGCATCCTTGCAAGCCCCAGAAGCTCATGAGAAGCCACCGTCAGAGGCAGCACGTTGTAGAGCAGCGAAAGGTCCGTAAAGGGGCAGCAGGTGAAACAACGTCACTCCTCTCGCCCAAAGAGCAAGCACACCTGGGTCTTGAGGAAGCTTTCCTGCACACACCAGACTATTGAAAGCTGTGTGTGGAGAGGTGTCTGTGACATTCTTAAGATCTTGCATTTTTGGCTCTGGGAATTTTATTTTGCCTTCGCAGTGGCACAGGAATAAACATCATCCAAACCTAGGTCCTCGCTGAATTTTTCACATTGAAAATTTTATATTCGGGTATCTTTTTATGATGCCTCAATGTTTTCCTTGAAATGTGTATTGATTTTTTAAATTAGATGCTCTTCTGTAATAAAATACCATTTGTGCAAAAAAAAAAAAAAAGAAGTGTTGTTCCAGGAGGTGTGGAGGGGGACCCGGAGGAGAGGGTGGGAGGAAGAGCATCCCTGGGGCAGAGTGTGGCCTTCTGCAGAGGGAGGGGATGCGGCCTGGGCTAGGGTGACGGCAATGAGGAGCCGCAGGTGGTCCGGGGGTGCGGGTAGACAAGAAGCCTCTCAGAGACAGTCTGCGGGGCACGGGAACAGTCAGTGGTCACGAGGGTTGAAGAGGAGGCAAGAATGACTTCAGGGGAGGGGGAGGTGGCAGGGGAAGAACAGAGGGGCTGGCGATGACCTGCAGGGCCACGGGATTGGGGGAGGCTCAGAGGGGAAGGGGAGGCCTTGAAGGTGGGTCTCAGCATGTGACCTTGGTCCCCTGGGCTGGACAGGCAGCAGGAGTTCGCTTCTGAGGTGGTGCGCACTCAGGCTCAGCTGAGGAAAGAGGGCTCTGCCCTGGGCCGGCGTAGTGGGTGTAGACGCGACCAACGCATCAGAGATCCTAGTGCAGGGTGCAGATGGGGGTGGCCGCGGGATTGCCCAAGGTCTTAAGTTGGGCTGGCAGGACAGCAGAGACTACATTGAACCTGGGTGTCCAGACGCCTGGGATGGGGAAGAGTCCTGCGACCCCGGCCCCTTCAGCTTCCTCGTGGGTTGGTACCACCCCCGCCACCCTCTGCATCTCGCTTCACTTCAGGATTTCCCATCCTGAGGATCCGCAGCCAAATCGGAACGACCCAAGTTCGTGTCCTGCCCTTGCTCAGAAGCTGGGATGCCCTGGGCGGTGGTCCTCTCCCTGAACCCCGCTGGTTTCCTCCTTGGCCACACAGATGCTCCCATCCCAAGTGCTGGGCAAGTTTAGTGGGACATGAAAGAGCTGGAGGATTCCTCGGCACACAGTGGACACTCACTAAACAATGGTTGACTCTGAGTTGTTTCAGAATTTACCTGGCTGTCCCCTCCTCCAGGAAGCCTTCTCTGGCTCTTCCTCCCCAACTCACACAGGGTCAGATAAGCTCCCCCTTCTCTGTGCCCCTACAACATCATGAACGTCTGTCTCCTTGAGCCCAGGGGCTGGCAGTGTTCAGTGGATAGCTTGATTTTGGCATCATAATCCTATCCCTGCTGCTTCCTCCTAGTGACATCTTGGGTGAGGCTGTTAGTATATCTGAGCCTCAGTTTCCTCATCTGTAAAATGGGGATGATATCAATAGCACCTGCCTCTTAGGGTCTTTCAGGGAAGGCAATGGCACCCCACCCCAGTACTCTTGCCTGGAAAATCCAATGGACGGAGTAGCCTGGTGGGCTACAGTCCATGGGGTCGCTAACAGTCGGACAGACTGAGCGACTTCACTTTCACTTTTCTCTTTCATGCATTGGAGAAGGAAATGGCAACCCACTCCAGTGCTCTTGCCTGGAGAATCCCAGGGACGGGGAAGCCTGGTGGGCTGCCGTCTTAAAAAAAAAAAAAACGATTTGCTTTTTTAAAGGAAACACTATTAGGGGATACAAGTTAATTATTTAGTAAGTCAATAGACTAATTTTTATGCAAGTAGATATGATAGATTGAAGTTATAATTATATTTCTTACAGAAGTAAATGTGAGAGAATGTCTTTCTTTTTCAAATTATATGATTCTCTTAGTAGTGGTCAGTAAAATGTTCCATTGGTTCAATATTCAATAATGGTGAAATAAAATGTGTCTCTACTTCTCTATTTTTGTGTGTTCTCTTTAAAGCGATTTGTTTTCAGGGCAGATCTCTGCAAATTGAGCATTCTTTTATCCGTGTAAGTATGAACAATGAACTTCTATGCACCTTTGATAGCAGTTTGTGTATTTATTTTTCAGTCCTTAGAAGCCTATGGAATGCACTGAGTTATGAAATGGGACACTTACTATCTATCCAAAACCATGTTTGCTACTGGAGATTTCTTACAGCAATAGTTTGGTACCTGGTAAGTGGTTTCGAGATTTGGTCAGACCCAATCCTTAAAACCCACTCCAGTGTTGCCTGGAAAGTTCCATGGGCAGAGGAGCCTGGTGGCTGCCATCCATTAAGTCTCAAAGAGCTGGGCACTACTGAGAGATTGAGCACACAATCCTTAAAACCTTCCCTCTGCTTGCTCCATCACATGAAAAGAAGCAACAACTTTCTCTTCCTGTTAGTCTAGCTGCTTAAAAATAACACATTCCAGCAAGAAGGGAGGGAGATTGCAAGCAACAGGACATATGAGACTTGCCAAGGGGCCAGCATTTCCTGGCTCACAATTGCAGGAAAGGCTTTGCTCCATTATCAATGGGACCTGGATGCTTGGATAGGCAATTGTTTCAAAAGCTAAACAACATTAGCAGTAGAAATATTGTGTGTTTTATACAAGGCTCTTGTGGAGGAAGTATAGCACCAGATGGATCGCACAATAGTCTTGTCTCATGTTTTGTTCCTTTACTGGTAATATAATAAAAAATAAAAAATACAGAATGTACAACTTTGCTTTATAAAGTCTCTGCTATTTTAGAAAAGAATAGTGGAATTGTCATGAACAATACAGATTTCCTTTGCAATAATTGCTGATCTTAAAATGTACAGACACAATGGAATCCTCAAGACATCGCAATCATTTTAAGGACATTCCTTATATAGCACACTGAACCCATCATCTCCAATGAAATTAGAAAAAAAAAAAAGACCAACTGTTTAGGAATATACTCCCCCTATAGACAGGACAAAAGAACTACTTCTAAACAATTATTGTTATTTAGGAAATATCTTGACTAATACTGCCTTGCTCTCTATTTGAATTCCTATGAGAAATTAGATATAGATAGAGAGATGATAGACAGATATTTAACTTTATGTATTATATTCTCCACCTCTCAGAAAGTTAAGTAACTTTGGTGATCTTTCTGAGCTGTGATCAGGAAAAGTTTTCCTTTTCCTTTTTTTCTTTCTGAGGAAACAGAGAGAAATGGACAACAATGGAGATTTATTAAATAAATACCTATAAAGATCTGTTCATGATAAGACCTTGCACGTTTATGTCTTATCCTGAGGTGATAGGGAAGATATACCATGTCTCTCTCAAATGCTGTGGTCGTCTCAGGCAAGTGCTAGTCTCCCTTGCTCTGGGTCACTCTGGTTAGAGGGTCTGCATAGATGGGATACAGTTCTCCATCTCTCTTCCCACATGAGTACATACACTGATTAAAATATGTAGTCAGGCAAATTCTGAGGCAGGGCTGGGATAAATGTGATTCCAACATGCTCTGATGTCATCTTTAATGGGCCTCCCTCAGTGTCTCCCTATAACTAAAGAGGTAGAGGAAAATGCTCTCAACTAGAGACAGTAAAATTTAGACTGGATAAATATTTCACCAATACAAGCTAAGCTTGTAGTATGTGCTTAAAGGAGGTGGGAATTCCCATCATACAATCAGCACCCAGTTATTCTCTTTCATGTTGAGAATATTGCATGCCTTTCTTGGTTGAATGTAGGAGGTAATCTTGTAATCTGAAATCTTGACAGTTTTGACTCTTTCCTAGAAGTCTTTTTTTTTTTTTTAAGAAATAAAGTGATATAATCATAAGTTGATTAGAAAATTTACCCTGGTTGTGGTATACAAGGAAAATAAAAAAGAAGCTATTGGCTGAAAAGTCAATTAATAGATATTATAAAAATACCTTAAGAAATATTTAGAAGAAAAATCCAAGTATATAGTGAATATACTTGATAAAAGAATAGAAAAGTAATAAAGATTTGATAATATTTCAACTTGGATCATATTTGGATGGGAATTAAGATGAATCTATTTCATTTATAGTAGCCAGTATGACCTAGTTTAAATAAAAATTTTCCAAATCTTAGACTGTGATGTTGGAAATGTGCTTTTCACTGAAATTATGTAATTTCATTTTATAAGCACATGAAAATAATATTACTTAGAAAGAAATTAATGAGTATGTAGTACTGCCTTTAGATGACTTTAGGTAACTAATTTTGTTCTTTGCTTGAATGTAATTGTTATGTGTCATTTTAGCAATCCATGGATTTTTGAAATAATTAAAATTGAGGTATTATAAATTAAAATCATGAGAATTATAATACTTTCTGATTTCCTCTTATTTTGGCTTGCAGAAAGCTCTTTAATGTAGATGATGATAAAACAAAAATGATCAAAATAAATTGGCAAGTCCATTTATTCTATGTTTTTATGTGTCCATCCACTACAGCTTTCCATTTATTTATAAAGAATATACTTATGTAATTACACATTAAATACATACTTGTCAGGTTGTGATTCAGTATATGGTTTCAGTTACAAACAGCAAAGCAGATTTTTAACAGTGAAGATTTGTTCAGGAAAAAAGAAATTACTCTAGATAATTCAAGCAGGAAGGTATTTGATACAGGGAATTAGTGGCTTAAAATTTTTTTTTGAAAGGATTGGCAGAACAGAGTTCATAGAAAACAGTAACAAGTTTTCAGGAAATTAGAACATTTTTGAGCTTCCAAGAAATTATGGCTGATGATTTCAGGTGCCTTGAAAGTATTTTTTTTAATTGATAATTTCTTGATTTGCCTGATTTTAATCAAGACAGTGTGCATAATACAGAATAAACAAATTTTACATTTTTGGATTTCTGTATGTTTATATGAGTCACCCTTGTTGCTGCACCTTCTTTAAGCTTGCTTATATGTATGCAAAAAGATTAAATTCTTTTCAGGCACAAGCTGCAAATAAATTAATTCCAATTTCAAACTTACCAAATATCAAACAATTTTACAGAATAAAATAAGTTTCCAAGGTGTTTATCAAATAAATTTAACTGTAAGCCTTCTAAAAAAAATGAAGATATTAAAAATAGCTTGCTTATATGTATGCAAAAAGATTAAATTCTTTTCAGGCACAAGCTGCAAATAAATTAATTCCAATTTCAAACTTACCAAATATCAAACAATTTTACAGAATAAAATAAGTTTCCAAGGTGTTTATCAAATAAATTTAACTGTAAGCCTTCTAAAAAATAATGAAGATATTAAAAATTTTTTCTTTTCCTGTGTCATTTTTATAACAAAGAGTTTGAAGGCAGTTAAAAAAATAGGGATGAAGTAGCTACTCCCAATTAAGGGGCTAAATTGGATGACTTATTTTATGAGTGAGTGATATGTAAAGGGAATTTGTAGTCTTCAGAGACCAGAGCTAGGAAAAGAAGAATTCAGAAGATGCTTTGAGAAATATGTAATCATTTGACTTTGAGAGCTATATTTGCCACCTAGAAGGGACTCCACGACTGCTTGCGGACAGGTAGTATCAAAGCTAATGGGCTAAGATAACCTTTGGAGACTACAAAGACCACTGAGGAATGAGCATAGTAGAGAAACCAAAACAAGCCATTAGTAAGGAGACAGAAAATTGTTTGAATGTTAGCTTTGCTGATCACTAAGAAGGAGACTTTGAGGCTATTTCTTAACTTTCCCAAGTACAGGATTTTAAATCTGTAATAAGGGTGTATGTCTTCCACTTTCTTTTCATTTTTTTGCATATAAACTAACTTTTGAGAAAGTCTACTCACCCATTCTGTTTTGAAATCTGATTTGGTAAGAGCATACATCTCCTTTCACCCAAATCTCCTGAACCATCTGAATTCCGAGGATTATACCAAAGCAGTGAAACTTTACATAGAAGTTTTATAAAATACTTGGGTAATTTATGTAAAATCACTCTTTAGTTCTACCATAGTACTTCTGTGAAATGTCTTGGAGTCCTTGAAGAGCAGAGGTGGTAAGTAGAAACGATGTTCAAAGAATCTAATTTCCAGGGAGAAACATATTATTTGACATATGAAATGAGGAATAAAACTATTTTACAATCTAGTAGAAGAAGTTAAATTAAAAAGATAAATCAAGGAAAGTATTTTTAAAAAATCAACGACAATATTTGTAAAATAGAATTAGGCTCAGACTTAATATTTACTTTATTTTTAATACTGGCTCCTAATGAAACTTAAAAACAGCTGGCTTTGTTGATGTAATGGTTCCATGAAAGACTGAACAGGCAGAATCGGAATCATTAAAGTTCCATTTTCATCAGATTTGTGCTTGAGAAAATTAAGTATACTCTCATAGTAATTTATTATAGGCATTTCTTTGTTTGTCTTCGATATATTATTAAAATGACAGAAGGGGATGAGGTGAAATAGTACAGCAATTACACAGTTTAAAACTTTTCAATTATAGAGAAGCATTCAACTGCATCTATCATTACCACCATCTGTGTTGTATATATCACTTTAAGATTAATAACAGGCAGGGTTTGTTTGTTTCTTTGTTCATATGGAATTCAGACCAGGATAGGTTTTTCCCATCATTGGAGAATATTGTAAAAAGAAAGACAGTTATCTTTCTTGGATAGCAGGACATTCTCAAGGTCTTTCCCAGACTATCCCTCACCCCCTCAATAAACCTACTGTACTGACTCAAATCTGACATTATTTTTATTCCAAATAAACAGTATATTATTTTTTACCTAATCTAGTAAAAGAAAGATTTTTGATGATTGCATAGTCCCACCTTCTTTTGGAATGCTAAGTATAACACTGGTTTAAATTTCGACAGTAAGACTCAGGATTGGAGAAAAGTTGTCATTGTGGCTTCCCAGAAATAATTTAATGTTCTGAATTGCATCTCCTCCTAGTGGCCTCATAGAGTTATCACAATGTGAGCACCTCACTTTTTAATTCAGTTGAATTCAGTTCACTTCATAATCACTTCACTTCACTTCAATTTAATTCATTTTTGGTCAATTCAACTTCACAAGAATGGATAGAATACTTATTGAACACAGTGAGCACTCTGTTGGATGTTGCAAGGGACTTCCATCTTTACCACAAATGAACTAATTTTATGAGCCAGTGATTTTAATCACCAGTTATAGCACATTTATTTATTTTTATACTCTTCTCTTAAATAATAACAAAATAATAGTGCATTCCAATACAGATAGCTGGATGATCCTCTTGTCCAAAGATGGCAACATGACTAAAGCTAAGTTAGCATTTGGCAGACAGAACCACTGCTCTGAGGTATCAAAATCTAAATATTTGAGGAGCTTGAATGTAGTGGAGAGCATGGTACTGAAAATCATTTCTGTGAAAGCATAATGCTGAGCCAGAAATGAACTAGCTTTTGAACTGGTGTCAGAACACAACTTTCTGGCCTGAAATTTGATACCAGTTGTGTGATCCAAAACAAGTTACCCCAGGAGATCAAGATGGTGGAGTGGGAGGTCACCTCATCCCAGGAACACAGGAAAAACTGATTGAAAATAAAGTGTCATGGTTGGTAATAAAATGCCCACCATAAGCTCAGTAGTTTTTACCCATCTTTGCTTTATGCCATTAATGCAAATGTTGTCAGCACAGTGATACAATGTGTGTCTTGGAATTATTATGAAAATAGTTTTGATCTTATAAAGGGATTTGGGGACCCCCAGGCATCTATATCCCATACTTTAAGAGCCACTGAGTGACAAAGAAAAGGGCATACTCTGGACTGAGTCAACCATAGGATCCCACATCAATTAAATAATTAAGGTGACCAACTGAGTAATTATCAACCACAGAGGCATGAACTGAATCACAATAAAAGAAGTATTACGGCATTTAGATTGAAAAAAAAATCTCTAAATTATTCTCAAAATTTGAAAGTTTTTGTCTCAAAAAAAATAGAAAGGGGGAAAATGTTGCTTACTGTGGTAGACTTCATTCTTTTACTCTTGTCCAAATATTCATTGTTTTCTCTATGGGAGGTTTATAAATTCCTTCACTATTGACAGATTTACCTATATGATTCATTTTACTAATGGAATGTGAGAAGAATTAATGGGTGCCACTTTCAAAAATAAACTTTAAAAGATATTTCATTGCTTTACCTTTTTTTTGCTGCAAACTCAGCAGTTTCCCAACATGAAGACTATGTGGATCTAAACAGAGCCAAGTAATTATATAATGTGAGCTTAAAAATATATATTGTTGAGAGCCATCAATATTTTGGGGTTGCTTTTTACCATTGCATAAGCAGCAGCAGCAGCAACCAATACAACCTAAATAGATACAACCTTTATGAAAGTTTAGGCAACAGTCATAATGAAATCATGCTAAGATTGAGATGGAAGGATAAGGTTGTCATGAGCAATGCAGATTTCCTTTGCAATAACTGCTGATTTTAAAATGTACAGACACAATGGAATGTCAAGACATCACAGTCACTTTAAGGACATTCCTTATAGAGCACACTGAACCCAATCACCTCCAGTGGAATGAGAAAAAAAAAAAAAAAGAAAGAAAAAAGATCAGCTGTCTAGGAATACTAGGAATATACTCCCTCTACATTCAGGACAAAAGAATGAGACCTCAAAAGAGACTGCAAAACAGCAGGGGTTTCTGAGATAAGGGAATATGGTAAGGGAATTAAAATTCAATAGTTGAACTTAACTTTCATCAAAGATGATAAACAGCAAAGTTCATGCTGTAGAAAAGGAAAACAGAAAACTAAATCAATAATTAGTTGATATTTATAAACTGTATACTAAATACTATGCCTGTGCTAGCTCTTTAACAGATGTCATCAAATCTTCACATGATGTTAGGATATTGACACTATTATTATCATCATTCAACTCATAAAAAGTGACTTAAAGACATGGAAATATTTCCGAACTTGAACCAGGATTTAAAACCAGACAGCCTGATTTAGGGCCTTATCTCTTAATCATTTTGCTTTTCAAGTGGGACATTTGCTTTTTTTTTTTTTCTTGGTCTCTTGACATTAATCTTTTCTGTATAGCAATTCCAGACATTTCTTTTGGAATAATACTCTTCTTTCATTTTCAATCATTTGTTTGGTATTGAATTCACCAGATCCACAGTGGTTGATTCCAGTGGGCACATTTAAATTTGGGAGACTGAGAGCCAGTCCGAAAACATTTTTTTAACAGTGAAGGGGGAGAAACTCTTTTACCCACTGGGATTTTTTGGCAACTGTCTTGTAGTAATGAAGGGAAAAGCCAGAACAAACATCTGAGAAACCAGAGCTAAGAAATAGAATAAGAAAACCCAACTCCAGGTCACATGGCCTCAGCCTTAAACCAAATCACACTTGAAGTCAGATTGCTTCCTAGATGCTTTGAGTTTGTGAAACTCTAAATTCCTTTAGCATTTATATCAATTTGGTTCAAGCTTTCTTTCACTTTCATCTTCATCGCTCTTCTGATCTGTCATTTGCTTTTTTGTTAATATGTGTGTCTCTCTTAATGCAGTTTTTGATAGCAGAGGCCATTGCTACCTTGCTCTCTTCCCAAGGCTGAGGACAGGCCGATGTAAATTCTCAATAAATGACTGAAACCTCTCTCAAAGACCCAAACTATGTCTTGGTGACATATGAGCTGGTGATGGACAGGGAAGCCTGGCGTGCTGCAATCTGTGGGGTTGCAAAGAGTCGGACATGACTGAGCGACTGAACTGAACTGAACTATGTCTTGCATGATGTAATAACATAAACATAAATATCTTTAATTCTGCTTTCTTTTTTCATCTGTTGGAGTGATATTTATCTTATTTATGATGATGGTAAATGAAAAGATTCATGATCTTTAACCAAAATGGCTCTATTCCTCCAGCAGAATTTGAAATCATGGAATACACAGTTGTATGAATGTGTGTGTATCTGTGTGAGGGGAAAAAAAAATCGTTTCAGGTTTTTTTTTTTTCCATTTAAATATTAAAGTGGAGTATAATCACAGCAAAGCGTGAGACTCAACATATATGCAATGCGTCAGATTGTTATTTGAAGGACTAGGCAACAGCCCCTGTGCTGTTCCCATCACCAGCTGCTCTCTACACGGCCATGGAGTTGTGTGGTTGTGAAGTATATCTGGGTGGAGTTCCAACAAATAAAATGGAAAAAAAAAAAATTGGTACTTTGTCTCCAATTTTTGCCGAGAAGATTAAATCGAAATGTGCTGATTCGCTGTTAACCTACACTCTCTACCATAAGCAAACTACAAAAAGATTAAGAGACTATCTTTCATAAAATCCTTTCTTATGCAGCTGATTTCACTGTTAAGTAATTCAGCTAGAATTGTCCATTTCACCAGACCTCAGATGCCCTAGAATTATAGAAATTGAATGTCAGGAGCAACTTTGGTGATAACCTAATACCTTGGTTTTTCTGACTTTGGAACAAACAGAAGGCTAAGTTATTTCCTCAAGGCCACCCAGTGAAGACATCAGAACTTGAATTTAATTTACAGAGTATCAATTTAAAAAAATTTACACTTGACTTTCTAATTACATTAGAGTTCAAATTAGAATAGAAACAATATTTCATTAAAAATTATCTTTCATCTGAAATCAGGTCTCTTTACTTTTATGAAAGAATTAGAGAATAAATAAGTGTACCTGAATTGGAAAATAACCTTTTTTAACAAACTGTGAGTTATTTTTCTAGCATAGATAACAGGTTTTTTCCTAATATTATTTTGTTTATTCCAGTTATTTTACTAAATATTTTTCCTCTGAAAAAGCACAGCTTTCATAATATACTTCCAACTTGTTTTCAGATGACTTAATTACCAAAATCCCTAGCTTTGAGAAATCTCAACCTTGTATGTAACTTTTTATAAGACAAATTGAACATTCAGTTCAGAATAACTAAACATTCAGAATAATTGAACAAATGGAACAACTTGTTCAAAATTGAATAACAAATTGAATAATTCAGTTTGTGCCTTATCTTTGTAGATTTGAAAGAATTAAATAACAGTAGCCTAGTATACAGGCTTCCTTTCTGGCTCAGACAGTAAAGAAGTGTAGTATACACATTGAATACAATTAAAATTGGTAGAAAATTTGCAGGAGGCACTCTTTCAACTGAAATTATTCACTCTTCCCAGTCACACTGACCTATACCCAGATCGGGGCTTCCCTGATGGCTCAGTGGCAGAGAAACTGTTTGCCGATGCAGAAGACTTGGGTTTGATTGCTGGGCTAGGAAGACTCCCTGGAGGAGAAAATGGCAACCCACTCCAGTATTCTTGCCTGAAAAATCTCATGGACAGAGAAGCCTGGTGGGCTATAATGCATGGGGTTGCAAAAGAGTCTGACTCAACGACAACAAATGTCTAGATTGCTCTGAATGCTATGGCCAGTTTAAAATTTGCTTGGATTCTTCTTCATCCATAAATTTAGCTAAACACATAATTCTTATTTTCCCCTAAACATATGTATTCCAGCTGTTTATTGTTCAGTCTCTCAGTCATGTCTGACTCTGCAACCCCATGGAATGCAGCATGCCAGTCTTTCCTGTCCTTCACCATCTCCTGGAGTTTGCTCAAACTCATGTCCATTGAGTCAGTGATGCCATCCAACCATCTCACTCTCTGTCATCATAGCTACTATAGTTGTTATTATATTATCATAAAATACTTTTATTGGGTGCCTACTGTTTTAAAGCTATGTGTGTGCATACACCAGCACACACACATTTTATTATGAGGCAGTCAATAATAATAACAAATAAATTATACTGTAAAATAGGGATCCCCTTCAACAATAAGCTACTATTTCCTGATGGCTCAAATGGTAAAGAATCTGTCTGCAATACAGGAGACCTGGGTTTGATCACTGTCTAGGGAACATGCCCTGGAGAAGGAAATGGCAACCCACTCCAGTATTCTTGCCTGGGAAATCCCGTGGACAGAGGAGCCTGGCGGGCTACAGTCCATGGGGTCTCAGAGTCGGACACGGCGGAGCAACTAACACAACAACCCAACAATAGAAATGTGTTGGCAGGGCCACTTAAGAAATCTCTTAAAGGTGAGATAAGATTCGATAAATGAATAGTATTTCAAGAGCTATTTTGTGAGATCTTAAATTCAGGAGTTGGTGATGGACAGGGAAGCCTGGCGTGCTGCAGTTAATGGGGTCACAAAGAGTCGGACACAACTGGGCGACTGAACTGAACTGAACTGAAATCTTCTATTAGCATAGATGAAAGGCAATAGGCATTATATTCATTTCCACCATGAAGACTGGGTATTAAATTTATACTATTACAATTTTGGTGTACTTATGGTTGATCTTCCTAATAGACTAGTAAATTAAAGATCTTCAGATAAATTCTGTTCATCCCTCTTCCAATATAGTTATGTTTCAACTTTTGGAGAGAGAAAACTATAGTCTTTGTTTTTACATAATTTTATAAAAGTTTTATCAGCTGGTAGAGGATCTGCCTGCAATGTGGGAGACCTGGGTTCGATCCCTGGGTTGGTAAGATTCCCTGGAGAAGGGAAATGCTACCCACTCCAGTATTCTGACCTGGAGAATTCCATGGACTGTATAATCCATGGGGTCGCAAAGAGTTGGACACGACTGAGCAACTTTCACTTTCACAAAAGTATTATAGTTCTTTTGGCTTAAAATATTATAGACCTATTTTCCTAACAATTACAGTTTCTCATGTCCGTACTCACCTACGTATTCTGAATCGTGTGATAGACAGAGATGCTCTATTCTACCATAAACTTTATTACAGAAAAATACTCCATAAGTAAAAATATTCCTTAAATAATTAAACCTGGATCTTGAATTATACATCTACCTAAATAAAAATATGATATAACAATTCAAATATGAATATAAACTTATTGATTGGTACCACATAATATCCTAGCAGGACGGTTTATAAGAAGACCATCAAGGTCAATACCTTAAAGCTTGTGACCAAGTATGTCACTTAAACTTTCTTAGCCTTAAGTGTACAGTGGTAACAATAAATAAATAAATAAATAAAATGTTTAAAAGTGTTCAGTATCAGCAAGGAAACTGAAATTTGTTACCCTGTAGTTCGTTCAAATTTAGAGTAGTTCACTGATCTTTAACCATTGCAACATTAACATTTTTTTTCCCTTTTTTTTTCGTCCACTTGAATTGATGTTACAGAGATGGCACTGTTGCTTACACTTGGATCAGAGGAACAACAGCAACAACAACAACAACAACAACACAGTTTCTTTGGGAGATACCCCTCGTCCAATGTAAGGAGCAGAGCTGTGCTTTGCTGGAGCAGCCGTGAAGAGACAACCCACGCCCAAGGTGAGAGAAACCCAAGTAAGATGGTAGGTGTTGCAAGAGGGCATCAGAGGGCAGACACACTGAAACCATACTCACAGAAAACTAGTCAATCTAATCACACTAGGACCAGGGCCTTGTCTATGCCCAAGCCATGCCTGCAGGGCAACCCAAGGCGGGCGGGTCATGGTGGAGAGGTCTGACAGAACGTGGTCCACTGGAGAAGGGAATGGCAAGCCACTTCAGTATTCTTGCCTTGAGAACCTCATGAACAGTATGAAAAGGCAAGATGATAGGATATCAAAAGAGAATCTCCCCAGGTCGTTAGGTGCCCAATATGCTACTGGAGATCAGTGGAGAAATAACTCCAGAAAGAATGAAGGGATGGAGCCAAAGCAAAAACAATACCCAGTTGTGCATGTGACTGGTGATAGAAGCAAGATCCGATGCTGTAAAGAACAATATTGCATAGGAACCTGGAATGTCAGGTCCATGAATCAAGGCAAATTGGAAGTGGTCAAACAAGAGATGGCAAGGGTGAACGTCGACATTCTAGGAATCAGCGAACTAAAATGGACTGGAATGGGTGAATTTAACTCAGATGACCATTATATCTACTACTGCGGGCAGGAATCCCTCAGAAGAAATGGAGTAGCCATCATGGTCAACAAAAGAGTCCGAAATGCAGTACTTGGATGCAATCTCAAAAACGACAGAATGATCTCTGTTCGTTTCCAAGGCAAACCATTCAATATCACAGTTATCCAAGTCTATGCCCCAACCAGTAATGCTGAAGAAGCTGAAGTTGAACGGTTTTATGAAGACCTACAAGACCTTGTAGAACTAACACCCAAAAAAGATGTCCTTTTCATTATAGGGGACTGGAATGCTAAAGTAGGAAGTCAAGAAACACCTGGAGTAACAGGCAAATTTGGCCTTGGAATGCGGAATGAAGCAGGGCAAAGACTAATAGAGTTTTGCCAAGAAAATGCACTGGTCATAGCAAACACCCTCTTCCAGCAACACAAGAGAAGACTCTACACATGGACATCACCAGATGGTCAACACCGAAATCAGATTGATTATATTCTTTGCAGCCAAAGATGGAGAAGCTCTATACAGTCAACAAAAACAAGACCAGGAGCTGACTGTGGCTCAGATCATGAACTCCTTATTTCCAAATTCAGACTTAAATTGAAGAAAGTAGGGAAAACCGCTAGACCATTCAGGTATGACCTAAATCAAATCCCTTATGATTATACAGTGGAAGTGAGAAATAGATTTAAGGGCCTAGATCTGATAGACAGAGTTCCTGATGAACTATGGAATGAGGTTCGTGACATTGTACAGGAGACAGGGATCAAGACCATCCCCATGGAAAAGAAATGCAAAAAAGCAAAATGGCTGTCTGGAGAAGCCTTACAAATAGCACTGAAAAGAAGAGAGGCGAAAAGCAAAGGAGAAAAGAAAAGATATAAGCATCTGAATGCAGAGTTCCAAAGAATAGCAAGAAGAGATAAGAAAGCCTTCTTCAGCAATCAATGCAAAGAGATAGAGGAAAACAACAGAATGGGAAAGACTAGAGATCTCTTCAAGAGAATTGGAGATACCAAGGGAACATTTCATGCAAAGATGGGCTCGATAAAGGATAGAAATGGTATGGACCTAACAGAAGCAGAAGATATTAAGAAGAGGTGGCAAGAATACACAGAAGAACTGTACAGAAAAGATCTTCACGACCCAGATAATCATGAGGATGTGATCACTAATCTAGAGCCAGACATCTTGGAATGTGAAGTCAAGTGGGCCTTAGAAAGCATCACTAAGAACAAAGCTAGTGGAGGTGATGGAATTCCCGTTGAGCTGTTTCAAATCCTGGAAGATGATGCTGTGAAAGTGCTGCACTCAATATGCCAGCAAATTTGGAAAACTCAGCAGTGGCCACAGGACTGGAAAAGGTCAGTTTTCATTCCAATTCCAAAGAAAGGCAATGCCAAAGAATGCTCAAACTACCGCACAATTGCACTCATCTCACACGCTAGTAAAGTAATGCTCAAAATTCTCCAAGCCAGGCTTCAGCAATATGTGAACCGTGAACTCCCTGATGTTCAAGCTGGTTTTAGAACAGGCAGAGGAACCAGAGATCAAATTGCCAACATCCGCTGGATCATGGAAAAAGCAAGAGAGTTCCAGAAAAACATCTATTTCTGCTTTATTGACTATGCCAAAGCCTTTGACTGTGTGGATCACAATAAACTGTGGAAAATTCTGAAAGAGATGGGAATACCAGACCACCTAACCTGCCTCTTGAGAAATCTGTATGCAGGTCAGGAAGCAACAGTTAGAACTGGACATGGAACAACAGACTGGTTCCAAATAGGAAAAGGAGTACGTCAAGGCTGTATATTGTCTCCCTGCTTATTTAACTTATATGCAGAGTACATCATGAGAAACGCTGGACTGGAAGAAACACAAGCTGGAATCAAGATTGCCGGGAGAAATATCAATAACCTCAGATATGCTGATGACACCACCCTTATGGCAGAAAGTGAGGAGGAGCTAAAAAGCCTCTTGATGAAAGTGAAGGAGGAGAGCGAAAAAGTTGGCTTAAAGCTCAACATTCAGAAAACGAAGATCATGGCATCCGGTCCCATCACTTCATGGGAAATAGATGGGGAAACAGTGGAAACAGTGTCAGACTTTATTTTTTTGGGCTCCAAAATCACTGCAGATGGTGACTGCAGCCATGAAATTAAAAGACGCTTACTCCTTGGAAGAAAAGTTATGACCAACCTGGATAGTATATTCAAAAGCAGAGACATTACTTTGCCGACTAAGGTCCGCCTAGTCAAGGCTATGGTTTTTCCTGTGGTCATGTATGGATGTGAAAGTTGGACTGTGAAGAAAGCTGAGCGCCGAAGAATCGATGCTTTTGAACTGTGGTGTTGGAGAAGACTCTTGAGAGTCCCTTGGACTGCAAGGAGATCCAACCAGTCCATTCTGAAGGAGATCAACCCTGGGATTTCTTTGGAAGGAATGATGCTAAAGCTGAAACTCCAGTACTTTGGCCACCTCATGCGAAGAGTTGACTCATTGGAAAAGACTCTGATGCTGGGAGGGATTGGGGGCAGGAGGAGAAGGGGACGACCGAGGATGAGATGGCTGGATGGCATCACCAACTCGATGGACATGAGTTTGAGTGAACTCCGGGAGATGGTGATGGACAGGGAGGCCTGGCGTGCTGCGATTCATGGGGTCGCAAAGAGTCGAACACGACAGCGACTGAACTGAACTGAACTTGCTTTATTTTGTCTACAACAGTTCTGTCTTCATCTTCCCTTATGATTAGTTGGAAATAAAAATCTACATTTAGTCCAAGTTGGTTTAAAAGTTAATCCACTCCAGTAATTGTAACAATCTTTTAAGAAAATACTTGGTTGCTGGAAAATGACTGCTTGGCTCTTTTGTTTCCGCTCTTCCCCTGCACTTGATAGTCTTAAAGATGGTGTTAGGCTGAATTTGGGGATGGAGCCAACTGGAGACTTTTGTGAACAGACAAGGAAAAGAGGAGTCTTTGGATCCATCACATACTTACTGGTTTTCAGACCACTGTGGAGTGGGTGTTCCACGTCTGCTGTAGTATTTGGTTGGCTTGATCATTTCTAAGGATTTTCTGCTGGCATTTGCTGCTGACATCTGGGGTTGATGAACACAAAATGCAATTTTTCTTTGCTCAATCAACAGTTCTCTGCTTACTCAGCCCTTGTTGCTTCACAAACTTGCTGCCACCTCTTATGTCTGGATCCTTTGTCAAGTCACTCCACTCTTATCACAGCTCGTTCTTGCCACGTAAGAATCAAGAGAAGCTTGAGAGATCATTCCAGACTCTATTTGCTGGTGGCACATTTTCTTCTTGCCTTAACTATACTGGTCCACCTCATGGAGGCACAGGCTTTGTGCCGTTAGACTTCTCTAAGTGTCCCGAATGGAGTACTGGACAAGAGCTCCTCCTCAACCTTAACTTCCTTATCAACTAATTGACCACACCTACTTCTGAAGTACAAAGAGAGAGGAGAAATTAGGACAGAAATCTGACAGCTTCCTTTCCTGGTATTTGCCCTGTGATGGACAGCTTCATCTCCTGGTATTTGCCCTGCGATGTCCGGGATTTTGAGGGTCTGTTTATTTCTTCCTATTAGCCTAGGGCTTCTTGCTGTTATCTAGTTCACAGAGTTTGAGTTGTGAATGGTTAAAATGGGAGGTAAAAACATTTAAAAACTCATTTCTTCCTCAGTTATTCTTGGCTTTCAAATCAGGTTATCTTCTTGACAATTCAAATTTGTAATATCGTAATCTGAGTATTGTTTCCCAGATGGATCAGTGGTAAAGAATATGTCTGCCAAATAGGAGACCCAGGTTTGATCCTTGGGTCAGGAAGATCCCTTGGAGAAGGAAATGGAAACCCACTCTAATATTCTTGCCTGGGAAATCCCAAGGACAGAGGAGTCTAACGGGAGATGGTGAAGGACAGGAAAGCCCATGTGGTACAGTTCATGGGATCACAAAGAGCTAGACACAACTTAGTGACTAAACAACAGCAGTCTGAATTATTAGTGTTTTATCTTCTTTTGCATGCCTACCCTAATAATTTTAGTCACTTTAAAGCAGATAGGTCATTAGGGCTAATTAAGGAGAAGGTCTTGTCATGAAAATGCAAATAATAACACTTTTTTCCCCCAAATATTATTTCTAGTATTTACACCAAACTATTGATATCTTTTCTATTTAAATTATTTATACTTATGATAGCACATCAAAATTCTAAGAATTCAGTGCTTAAAATGGTGGCTCAGATGACAAAGAATCTGTGTGTAATGTAGGAGAGCTGGGTTCGATCCCTGGGTTGGGAAGATACCCTGGAGAAGGGAACGGCAATCCACTCAAGTATTCTTGCCTGGAGAATTCCTTGGACAGAAGAACTTGGCAGGCTAACGTCTAAGAGTTCTGAAAGAGTCAGACATTTCTAAGCAACTAATACTTTCTATTTTCTAAAGAACAAAATGATGTTCCTTAAATTGCTTGTGAAAGTGAATACAATTTTAAATAAAATTTTATATTCTAAATTAAAATTCTTGAAATAAAATATTTAAAAACTGATCAATTTAGTCACTAACCTACATTTATTAATGTAAATAATGTGTGAGCTTTTTTCTTTCTTTCTCCCTTTACTCTTTTCTTAATCCATTTTAGACTGCCTTAATGGATTTTAGCATTAATTGCAGCACGATCATATGCAGAAAGAAGTGGTCAAGGAAAGTGTTCATAACATGGTACAGAATGTAGAATGAGCACTGAATCTTGATGAGTCAACTCTACACTCTGTTATGCATGACTGAGTATCATACTTATTCCTAAACTATTTTCTGTCATTATTATTTGCTATTACCTTTCCCCCAAATTGTATATTTGCTTATGTGTTTCTCTTAAGCCCTTTTGCATTTAATGTACTAAAGTAATATGCATTACTTTAATATACAGAAATACTCATTTCTTGCCTTAATATTTGTATGCCTTAATAAATAGGCATAGTCATTATAAAAATATATATATGCTAGAAGCTAAAACTGCTTTACCAAATTCCATTTAAATAAAGGAGGTAAATTTCCTAAATACATATTGATCTTTTATCCAGAGGACATTGGAGAGGTTTTACCTATTCCATATTTTCTTAAGCATATTATATACTTCTTTGAAGTTGTTCCCAGTATATAAAATTTCATTTCCACGTGTTTAAAATGTTTCCAAGAATACATTTAGGGCTTCCTTGGTAGCTCAGTGGTGAAGAATCCACCTGCCAATGCAGGAGACACAGGTTCAGTCTCTGATCTGGAAAGATCCCACATGCCCTGGAGCAAATAAGCTCATGTGCCACAACTCACACGGAGTCAGACACGCCTGAAGTGACTTAGCAGCAGCAGCCGCCACAACTATTGAGCCTGCGCTCTACAGCCCGGAAGCTGAACCACTGAGCCCACACACTGCAACTACGGAAGCCCAGCGCCCTGGAGCCAGTGCTCTACAGCAAGAGAAACGATCGAAAAGACAAGCCCACGCATCTCAGGGAACACTGAGTAGCCCCTCCTCGCCGCAATTAGAGAAAGCCTGCATAGCAATGAAGACCCAGCCCCGGCAAAAAATTGTAAAAAATAACAAAGGGGAAAAAAAAATACATTTAATATAATTAACCTAATCTAAGCATGTACTTAATATTTTAAAAGTCTTACCTGAGTTGACTTATGTTTCTTTCTACTGTTGGAGAAGGCAATGGCAACCCACTATGGAGTTGGGATAAAAATGATTTTACTAATCATGTCTCTCCCAGCTCTGCACATTTGGAGATGAAAAATTTCATGTTTAAAATGAAAAGCTAAACAAAAGAAGGGCAAAAATTGTTGTAGAAAACCTTATGATTCTAATTTGCATTTTATTAAAGTTTAACTTGAAAACTTGAAATACTTGGTTTTATAATAATCTATACACTATCTGCAACCTGACTTTCATTATGAATGAGTAAATTTTCATATTTAATAATCTAAGTATTAAAAATGTAGTGGTTATAACTTAGCTTTTCATTACAAAGTTAAAATCATGTTATCATTACTTTTTTTGAATGAATAAATGAGGTAAGGAAAGTAAAACAACTAAAAATTAATGAGTAAGAAATGGTAAACAAATAATGCCAAAATTAAATGTAACACTGAATTTAAAAACTACTGGATAAAATTTAAGATGTGTATAAGAGACAGTCCCTTATGATTATACAGTGGAAGTGAGAAATAGATTTAAGGGCCTAGATCTGATAGANTTTTTTTGAATGAATAAATGAGGTAAGGAAAGTAAAACAACTAAAAATTAATGAGTAAGAAATGGTAAACAAATAATGCCAAAATTAAATGTAACACTGAATTTAAAAACTACTGGATAAAATTTAAGAAAGTAAAACTATTTATTTTTTTTTTTTTTTTTTTTGGCCTGAGCACTTAGAAATACACGATTGATAGATTACTTTTGTTGTTATTATTTTCAAATTTCTAAAAACATAAATTAAGTATTTTCCACAGCAAAGAACCACATGTTCTCTTTAAATATTGGCTAAGAAAACTCCCTTGGATAAAATAAATATTAACATTTGGCACAAAATTTAAGTTGTGACCATATTTTCCTCAAACTACCTCAGTATTTTAAAGTTAAAGGAAGAAAAGTTCAACTCCTAAATTTAATTTTTAGGAAAGTTAAGAGCAAATCAACAAACAGCAAATGATGTCTTTTTCCCATGCCTCATGAGCTTAGTCCCTATTTAATGTCATATACTTTGAAGGAGCTTTCCTTGATTCAATTTGTGGCAATTAGACAGTTCCAGAATAAAAGGAAGACTGCCTTGGTCTTGGTTTTCCACTAGAGAAATACTATGCCTCACCTACACTCCAGAGGTCAGTATACTTCCAGCCAAAGTAGGAATTCATTAAGTTCTAGAATGATTCTACATAGTAAAATTATATAGATACATAGATTTTAAAAATTGTACCCATGAACACATGCAATTACATACAAATGTCATATACTTATGACATATCCCTGTCCCATACACACCCACAGAAACACTGAATTAAGGAGTCAACTAAGAAATAGATATTTCTGTTGCAAGTATGACAAGCCCTTTCTGGATATTTTCTAGTCATCTTGCCAATCCCTACCTTTCTTTGTAAAATTTGAAGGAACAAGATGCTATTCTGATTGTTCACCTCAAAAAGAAAGCGGTTATGGAGCTATAAACATCATAAAGTCGGCTCACAGCATCGACTGAATGAGATAACAGATGAAGGAGATCCATTTTTAAACCACTTTGAAAAAATCCCGAAAAGAAGTATGGCTTAACATTAATTTGTAAAATATAAATAATACAAGTCGCAGAAGAAAGCTGGATTAAATCTCTCAGCCAAGTAGATTGTATTGATACTAACTTCAAATTGTGGCCACAAACCTCAAACCCAAAACAACCCTTTTCTTATTCTCACTTTTAGCTAATGATGTTGTCCACAAATATTTTAGTGAGGAAATAAAAGCAACCAGAAACCAGCTTCCACAAGCTCCCAGTGACACATTGACCCTCCTTCTAGCATATGTTCTGACTTTTTTGCCTGTTAATATAGGAGAACTCTCCACCATCACTGTTCAGTCGCTAAGTCGTGTCCAACTCTGATGCTAAGTCACTTCAGTTGTGTCTGACTGTGCGACCCCATAGACGGCAGCCCACCAGGCTCCCCCATCCCTGGGCTTCTCCAGACAAGAACTCTGGAGTGGGTTGCCATTTCCTTCTCCAATGCATGAAAGTGAAAAGTGAAAGTGAAGTCGCTCAGTCGTATCCGACTCTTAGCGACCCCATGGACTGCAGCCTACCAGGCTCCTCTGTCCATGGGATTTTCCAGGCAAGAGTACTGGAGTGGACTGCCATTGCCTTCTCCGTGTCCAGCTCTGCTCCTTTCTAAATCAGCTCCCCATCTGGGGACCACATCTCATCTGCTCAACTCTGCCTCCACGGTGTTACTCATCACTTCTTTACTCTCTCTTAAGTAATGGACTTTTCTTCTAACAAATCATTCTCCTGTGCATGCAGACATGCTATTGTTTTCAAAATCTTAAGCAAACTGAAAACTACGCTTCTCAAAAATTTGCCCACAAACTTCTGCATCATTTCCGGAGTCCCCTTCAGTAATATCCCCACAAAGAGTGGTCTGTATCCATTTCCCATCGTCTCTTCTAAGCAAGAGTAACAGTGGTTTCTTTAGATGATCTTCTACCTAGTCTATTTTTTCCTGCCCAACTGCTTAACACTGGAGTGCCCCCAGAGCATGGTCTTTAGAATTCTCCCCTATCTATCATCACTTCTTTGATGATCTCAGAGTTTTAAAAGCTTTATATTCCAGTGACTCTCACATTTATATTTCCAGTCCACATGTTTCCTGAATTTCAGATTCATGTATCCAAATGCTTACCTTAAATCTTCTCTTGGATGCCTAATTTATAGCTTATTTTTGAACTGAATTCCTGATCTTGCCACCCAACCCCCACTCCAACCCATCCTTCCCTGGAAAATTCTGCTTTTACATAGTCTGTATCTCAGTGAATGTTATCCCCTTTTTTACATTTGCTGAAATCTTGGAGTTATTCTTGACTTCTCTCTCACACACCCAGGTGTATATTTACAATTATAATATCTTCTTGAATTAGTAACTGTTTAAATTATTATATAATAATTTTTTGTCTTTTTTGTTACAGTTTTGACTTAAGGTCTAAACTTGGTCTGATATAAATGTAAATACTGCTTTCTTTGGTTCCAGTTGCATGGAATACTTTTTCCATCCCTTCATTTCAGCCTCTGTGTATCCTTCAAGGTCAAGTGGGTGATTTATATACCACTATTACAGTGTTAGAGTATTCTGATTTTGATCATATACTTAATAAAACCAGCAAGTATTATATTTATATTCATCTTCATGTTATTAACTAGCTTCTTTTCATTTCAGCTTGAAGAAATAGCTTTAGCATATTTTATAAGGAAGGCTTAGTGGTGATGAATCGTCTTTGCTTTTTTTCTTTTTAGTCTGGGAAAGTTTTGTTATTATTTATTTTTGATTGAAGGATAATTGCTTTACAGTATTGTCTTGGCTTCTACCAAACATCAATATGAATCAGCCATAGGTTTATGTCTGGGAAAGTCTTTCCCTCTCTTCTTTTCTGGATGATGGCTTTTTTTGGGCAAAGTATTTGTGGCTGGCAGTCTTTTTTCTTCAAGCACTTTGAATATATCATCTTCAGGCCTGTAAGGATTCTGCTGAGAGACCTGTTGACACCCTATGGATTTATGTGACAATTCACTTTGTATGTGACCTTGCGTGTGGCAATTCACTTTTCTCTTACTGCTTTCAAATCTTCGTTTTGATTTTCAAGAGCTTGATTATAACGTAACTCTGTGAAATCCTCTTTAGATTAAAAGTTATTCTATCATTGTGCTCCTATTTGTTTTCTACTTTTCACATTCCTTTTACTCATTTGCTGTCCTCCTTTATTATTTGACAGTTTTTTGTAGCATTCAGTTCAGTTCAGTCGCTCAGTCGTGTCCGACTCTTTGCGACCCCATGAATCGCAGCACGCCAGGCCTCCCTGTCCATCACCATCTCCCGGAGTTCACTCAGACTCACGTTCATCAAGTTCATGATGCCATCCATTGTAGCATTACTTTTGTGATTCTACTACAGGCTTTTTTGTGATTACCATGAGGCTTACATAACACATTTTATAGCTATTATAGTCTATTTTAAGTTGAACAGAGTTTTATACCAAACTAAAATCTTATTTAAATATTAAGCAAAATATATAAACAAGAGAATAAGTATAATATTCTATTTTCACATGATTATATTATGACTGAAAGTGCTCTCTATGCTCATTTATACTAATATGAAAATTTTTTATAATAGTTTTTTTAGTGAAAGGAAAAAAAACTAGTTATACATGATACCAGTAGAAAAAGAAAAACAATATTAGGACAAAGCCAAAAAAAATGAACAATTATGAACTACATTAAAAAAAAGAGAGACTAGACAAACAGATTATCTTTTAATGAGTTATTTTCTTTGGGTAATAATTTTTAAAAATTTTAAATGTTTCTCATGTTCTCTAATTTTTTTATAGGCATGAGTTATATTAATATTGGGAAAGTATTAAATTTATTTATTTAAATAAGTACAGCATACATAGATGACCTAATTCAATTTAAAATTATAGGTAGTAAGCAGCTCCTGCCTCCCAAATTATTATACATATTATTCTCCTTTTGGATAAAATACATGATTTTTAATTTAATGTCCTATCTTCAAATGTCTCCATATTAACTCATGTAGCTGACATGGAAAATTAACATGTAGACATGTATTGTCACATAAATGATAGTCTATATATTTAGTAAAGACTATCACTTCATGGGAAATAGATGGGGAAACAGTGGAAACAGTGTCAGACTTTATCTTTTTGGGCTCCAAAATCACTGCAGATGGTGACTGCAGCCATGAAATTAGAAGACGCTTACTCCTTGGAAGAAAAGTTATGACCAACCTAGATAGTATATTCAGGGAAGGCAATGGCACCCCACCCCAGTACTCTTGCCTGGAAAATCCAATGGACGGAGTAGCCTGGTGGGCTGCAGTCCATGGGGTCGCTAACAGTCAGACAGACTGAGCGACTTCACTTTCACTTTTCTCTTTCGTGCACTGGAGAAGGAAATGGCAACCCACTCCAGTATTCTTGCCTGGAGAATCCCAGGGATGGGGGAGCCTGGTGGGCTGCCGTCTATGGGGTCACACAGAGTCGGACACGACTGAAGTGACTTAGCAGCAGCAGCAGCAGCAGATAGTATATTCAAAAACAGAGACATTACTTTGCCGACTAAGGTCCGTCTAGTCAAGGCTATGGTTTTTCCTGTGGTCATGTATGGATGTGAGAGCTGGACTGTGAAGAAGGCTGAGCGCCGAAGAATTGATGCTTTTGAACTTAGTGTTGGAGAAGACTCTTGAGAGTCCCTTGGATTGCAGGGAGATCCAACCAGTCCATTCTGAAGGAGATCAACCCTGAGATTTCTTTGGAAGGAGTGATGCTAAAGCTGAAACTCCAGCACTTTGGGCACCTCATGCGAAGAGTTGACTCATTGGAGAAGACTCTGATGCTGGGAGGGATTGGGGGCAGGAGAAGAAGGAGACAACTGAGGGTGAGATGGCTGGATGGCATCACGGACTCAATGGACGTGAGTCTGAGTGAACTCCAGGAGATGGTGATGAACAGGGAGGCCTGGCGTGCTGCAATTCATGGGGTCGCAAAGAGTCGGACACGACTGAGCGACTGAACTGAACTGATTTATAGAAGACCAAAAGCGCAACTCTGTACCTTTCTCTCATTAAACTAGTTTCTGAGGTTCCTCTATAATGGAATAAAACTGATCATTTCAAAGAGTTTTGAACAATAAATTCCCTTTTATACTTGTTTTTTCCTTTCATGAAATGAAATATTGAATACTCTAAACATTAATCTCAAATATTGGCATTATTATTAAATAACTTTTCTACTTTGTATATAAATATTATATATATATATTTATCTTAATACTCCTTGCTTTTCTTTCTTTTTTTTTTTTCCCTAAACTTAATGGCCCAACTAGGCTAGCTTTGGTTTCTCTATTCTGCTTCCAATTGACTTGATTTTTCTTTGTGTAACATCCATTTTTCTGTCTAGTTATGTCTCTGAGGAAATGCTTGTCAGGTTCCTTTACAAAGGAAACGGACTCCTGTGACACCCCAGATTTGTGGTTTAGACTGTCTCTCTTTTAGCACACTTGTTTTTTTCTAATTTGTCATGTGGCATTTTGTAACACATTTTCTTTCCATGAATCTTTTAAAAACCACATTTTCTCAGTGGTAGCCACAGAAACTGTTTATTATTTGTAAGTTTACTGAAAGATTGACAAGTAGTGCAAAGTATCTGATTTTTGTAGTTAATAAAGTCTGAATTATGTCTCTTCCAAAATATGATTTAGAGAAATACCAAATGAGAGACATTTTGGGGAAAATGATCTGTAAAACTTTAACACATCTAAGATCGGAAACAGGAAATATCTTCTGGTCTAGAGATATCTTTGTTTTATGATTTTTTTCTTTTGATGTCTCTTCTTTACATGTGGATATACTCACTATCACCTTTAGTTTTTGTCTGCTTTTGGAGGAAATCCTTTAGAGTACTCAAAGAGCTTTGTAAAATAAACTAATTGTTGCTGATTCTCTAACTTTAAGGATAAAATGCATTTTGAAAGCACCAATTTAAAAACTTAGCAGAATTACTTCATAGCTATAAAACAGATATGGGGTATTTTAAAATACCTTCTGTAAAACACAGATCTGTGGATTCTAAGCAAAATGCTTTATTAAATGTGATAATGGTACAGTGAGCTTGAGGAAAGTTCATAGTCTAATGAAATTTAACATATCCATTATTAAATCAAGACAATGTACTAATAAGTATATATTTATTGGGCTTCCAAATACATGTTCTTTAAATAAAATTGCTCCATGTTGTGTTTAAACTTCAATGTTAGAGGTACAAATTAAGGCAAATGATAAGCAATTCCCCTTTGTAAAAGGAGAAGAAAGATTTTAAGGGAAAATAATGAATGTAGGAGACAAAGTGTAAAATGAAAAAAAAAAAGAAAAACAAGCATTTTTAGTCCAAAGATTCAGTTAGCTTTTCAGAAAACATCACTAAGGATGAAGAGTTTCGGAGTTGAATGCATAGGATTATATATAACTGTGGTCTTGTTTAAAGTGCTAAATTGCTGAGCAATATCAAACATAGATACCAATTTTGCAGCATTTTATTGGGAATGAGCCAATTTTATTGATTTACAAAGAAAAATGAAATAGCATTTTGAGAATCAGTATAGTGTTGGTGTTTCTGTCTATAGTCACCTATTATTGATTTAGACTAAATTGGCAACACTACACGGGTTAGGTAAATGGTTGTCAGCATCTTGGAGAAGGACACATGAGGTGCTGGATTTTTCCTTTCTTTCTTTCTGTTAGTTGGTTCTTCTATTTTTCATTTGTCAGGAATTTTAAATAAAAAAATCAAGTTTGTGTGTTGGTGTGCCCGGCGGGAAACCTAAAAAAACCATAAGAGCTATGTGTCTGTGTGTGGTGAGACGGAGAGTAGGTGGTCTAAAGGGTCATTTGACCTGGGGAAGGGGCCAATGAAAGGAAAACAGTGTGTGAATCGTTCATCTCAAGCTTGTTTACACAACTGTAATTTTGTATTGCTTGTTTACTGCCACTCTGATGACAGAAACAGTTCTTCCTTGATTTAGCAGTAAGCTTCTGACATCATGCCTGAAAAACTGTGCTAACAAATGATAATATTTAATTAAATATTTTCATATATTCTGATACATTTAAGTGGAACTGATCTTTCATTATGTTAAAGTATTGACAAATTAACTCTATCAGGTAAGTACTGTGGCTTTCATGTTTAATTTCTTTAAAAATAACTTAAATTTGAGGAAAAGAATGTGTTTCTGCCATATACTGATAAATATTTCTGGAAACACTTTTTTTTTAAATGTTGTTGTGCCAGATTATTGGTTTAGTATATATTTTGAAGATCTTTTGTATGTACTTTATGCCTGATCAGTGTTATTTGATCTTTGGTTATTTTATTCTTACTGTTTCCATTGGGTTATTATCTCCTTGTGGGCTCTGTTTTAAAAATATATATTTAGGTTAAGTTGTCCTTTTGGTAAAGTTCCAAAATTTCTGCATAATACATCTATTATTATACTCTGTGATGTAAACAATATCCAAATAAATTGTGAAAATCTATCTCTCACCCCAAAATGTCTTATTTCATTTAAAAATTTCAGTGAGTGTCTACTATGCTGAGGATGGAACACAAAATGTACACTATCCCAAGACTCCCAGAACTTAATAGTGTGGCAGATACTGGTTTTGAGCAAACAAATAATTTTATAATATGACTATGGCATACTTTGATGAGAGGATAATTTAAAATGCTTACCATTCTAACAGAAATAATTTATTCCCAGATGTTTTCTTGAAAATATCCATGTACATGATTTAAAGTGAATGCCAAGTTTGAATGAAAGCTACTGTATATCATAAAAAAATGTGTAGTGAATACAGAAAAAAATAATCAGAATGTTTTATTCACTAATTGTTAAACAGTTTAACACTTTTTTCCTGATTTAATGAGTTCTCAAACTTCTGACCATGTCAAAAACTTGAGAAATGAAATATATATGTTTAGCAGTAAAGTGGCTGGTAGAGATAGTATTTCTCAAGGTATAGGAGCTTTGTATCAGTATCATGTGTCTGGGTTAGAGGAAGCATGTGTAGTTTAAAAAAATTTCCATATCTCAACTGATTTCAGCATATCATACCAATAGGCAGGAAAAATTTTCCTTTCTCTCTCCTGGCCATTCTTTCCACTAATAACAAATCTGAATAACTAATTTTAAACAATTTTAGAAAAACTGTATACATGGTAGAGATTTCAAAGGAGTCACAATTAAAGGATGTCTCTCAGTGGAGCTGACATGAAAAACATACCAAGAACTTTATAGTACTGATAACACAATCCATATAAATAATTAAAAACATTTAAATGTATAATATTTATTCATCAGGAGTAATTACTATGATTGCTGTTGTTTACAAGAATCAAAAAATGTACTTTTTCACTGAAGTTATGCATTTTTCATGGAAAAATAATCAAGAGCTACTGTTCTTACCTGGTTCTTCAATTAGCTGCACTTTCATATATACATTATATATAATATAAATATTCTAAAAAATTACAAATGTTTTAGGAAATTGGATCAGCATTACTTCAAAGACATAATTTACTTTTTAGAAGTCAAATTTTCCAGCTCATGTGGAACAAAAAATTAGGTCACATTAAAAGCAGTTTTGATGTCTTACACAGTATTTGTCACATGTTTAAATTAATGTGGAAAGAAAGAGCTCTATGTTGAAGGGTGGAAGAAGTGAGGAAAGAGGGAAGAAATCAGATCCAAAATCTCTCTGTAGCTTACAAAATTCCAGTACCAATAAACATACAAAGGATGGAAGCCAGACTGAACCCAGAGGATTCTAACTGAATAAAGAGCTACTTGAAATCATAATTGTTCCTTCAGTCAAAAGATCAAGCTTTACCCCCAAGGTATGAAATGATTACACATGCATAGAACAGCTGGTGTAAATTGAATGAGGATGTTAGCAATGCTGATAACAGAGGGAAAGATGGGTGGGCAGAAAACTTCAAAGGGAAATTGACTAGTTCACGAGTGTATGAGCTTAAAGGAGTACTTCAGTATTATAATTATAATCTGATCATTTAATTTTGTTCTTTTATATTCCATTTATATTCCTAGATGTCCTTGCTGCTGCTGCTACTGCTAAGTTGCTTCAGTCGTATCCAACTCTGTGTGACCCCCAGACGGCAGCCCACCAGGCTCCTCTGTCCCTGGGATTCTCCAGGCAAGAATACTGGAGTGGGTTGCCATTTCCTTCTCCAATGCTTGAAAGTGAAAAGTGAAAGTGAAGTCGCTCAGGACTGGAAAAACTAAACAGTTCTCTGTGAAAATGAAAGCTGCTAATTTAATTAGCTACAGTCAAATAAAAGCAAAAATCTAAGATTCTATGTCTCAGCATTTTTTAACTGTTATTTTCACATATTATCCCATTGCTACATTAATTTCATTGATGAAAAGAATATTGACTATAGGTTTCAAGTCAAGGGGTCTGTATGACATTTACCCTGGTAAGGGACCTGTCATGAATTTATTTAGTGTAACTATAGTGTTATTATTTTAAATTTAATTGGCTCAGACTCTTTTGTTTTCTTCACTTGATGGAGTTAATTCTGTAACCCTACTTCCTACTTCCTCTCTATCCACCACAACAGCACTGGGCACATGGCCCAAACTGGCCAGAGTATTACATGCTTTGGTTCATAGATAAGCTTGTGGACCATAATGAGCCAATTAATGCAATGCTGTCAGTTAAAAACAGTGCTAGACTTGTATATTCACTTTATGATAAGAGATTCCCTATACCACTGTAACCTTTATTTGATTACCATTTAAATACAAGTAAGGAGAAGACAAGACCCTGAAATAAATCAAACTTTAAACTAAAAAATTACGGAGGGGGACAAATATTCATTCAGACCATAGCAAGGAGTTTTTTAAAGTAAATTTTCATGTTATTTTATTATTAATAAATTAATTTTAAATAGTTGAATTAAATAATTTAATTAATTTAAAAATAGTTTAATTAATTCCTTAATAAATGAATCAGTTTTAAATCAAGTGCTTTTTGCAACCATTTTAAGATTTAGATTACATTTTATTTCATTGCAAATGGAAACAATTATGGTAAAAAGTAAAGTTCAGACAATAAATTAATGTATAAAAAAGCATTTTCTTTCCCATGTTGGATCACCAGTTTGGCAGGGGAGCGGGAACACAAAATAAAACAAAAACAAAATGCCACAACTTCAGTAATTTCTTGCATATCCTTTTAGATAATATATAAGTGTTAGTGAGTTCTGTCTGACTCTTTGTGACCCCATGGACTGTAGCCCAACAGGTTCCTCTCTCCATGGAATTCTACTGGAGTGGGTAAGCAGACCTTCCCTTCTCCAGTGGGTCTTCCCAACCCAGGGATTGAACCCAGGTCTCCTGCATTGCAGGCGGATTCTTTATCATCTGTGCCACCAGGGAATATACATATTTAAATGAATACAAGAAATTGCCTGCTGCAGCTATGCTTATTATACCCAACTCTTTGTGACACCATGAGCCTCTGTCCTTGGGATTATCTAGGCAAGAACACTGGAGTGGGTTGCCATGCCCTCTTCCAGGGGATCTTTCTGACCCAGGGATTGAACCCATGACTTCTATGTCTCCTGCATTGGCATTGGGTTCCTGACCACTACTGCAACCTGGGAAGCCCTAAGAAACTGCCTGCAGTGGGTCAAATGGTGGCCCACCAAAAAATATCATCACTTCTAAATTGCAAAATTGGAGATGGAAACAGCAACCCACTCCAGTGTTCTTGCCTGGAGAATCCCAGGGACAGAGGAGCCTCATGGGCTGCCATCTATGGGGTCACACAGAGTCGGACACGACTGAAGTGACTTAGCAGCAGCAGCAGCAAATTCAAAAACTTTTGAGTGTTAACTTATTTGGGAAAAAGAACTTTGTTGATGTAATTAAATTAAATATTTATGAGTAGATAGTCCTAGGTTGTCTGGCGGAGACCTAATCTGTAAGATTTACATTATATATCTTAGATTTAGATTCCGTATCTGGTAAGTATCTTTATGAGAGATACACAAAGCAAAAGGAGATGTAAAAGTAGAGGCAAACAGGAGTAATGTCCCCACAAACAAGCCTGAAATGACCAGAAGATGAAAGAGGTGTGCAACCAACCTCTAGAGTCTTTGGGTGAAATGTGACCCTGCTGACACTGATTTCAAACTTCTGGCTCCTAAAATTAGGAGACAATACATTTCTGTTGTTTTAAGCCACCAAGTTTGTGGCAATGTGCCAGGTCACTCCTAAGAATTTAATACACCTACCTCTAATTGAAATAGGAACATATTATATGCAGTGATTTTCACGATGATTTTGTATATTGTCTTCAACTTTTTTATATCAATATATGCAAATGAACCAAATTGTATTAGTCTCTGAAAAGTATTACATTATTTGGCTGTATCAAAACTCATTTAACCAGTCTTCTGTTGATGATCATCTAGGTTGTCACTCATTGACTGTTCCACTAAGACAATTAACATCTTACTACATGTACCTATGCACACATGTAACATCTATAGTGTTCAATTCTCAAAAGTATAATTATTTTTTAAAGTATGTACATTTAAATATCTCCCCTTCATTCTATTAATCTTTTTTTTTTTTCTCCTTCCTACCAGACCCGATCACTGTGCAATACTTTGGCCCCCTGATGTGAAGAGCCGACTCACTGGAAAAGACCCTGATGCTGGGAAAGCCTGAGGCAGGAGGAGACGGGGGTGGCAGAGGATGAGGCGGTTGGATGGCATCACCGACTCAATGGCCATGAATCTGAGCAAGCTCCAGGAGATAGTGAAGGACAGGGAAGCTTAGAATGTTGCAGTTCACGGGGTCTCAAAGAGCCAAACACAACTTAGTGACTGAACAATCATTTCTCATGTTTTAGTAGATGTATTGACAAAAAAGTGCAAGAAATGGTTATAGATATAGAGCGTTCTCAGATGGGCACATACAGTGTACAGAGGGATGGTCACTTCTCACTTGAGTAAAGGCATGATAGAGGCAAATCTTGATCTAGTCTTAAAAAAGTTGCTTGCTTGTTAGGGTGTCTCAGGCAGAATGAATAGTCAGGGGGAAAAGAAAAAAAAGAAAAGGAAATGTGAAAGAGTAAGAAATCAGTGCACTTGACGTAATTTTTTATAGAGTGCAACAAGAGAGAACCTAAAGAAGCAGGTGGGTCCAGATTGTGGAATTCTGAGAGAAACTGTGACTATTTTTCTCTATGTAATATGGAGTCGGCGAAAGACTTAATGAAGAAGAATAACATGGTTAGAGTTGAATTTTCATAAAGTCATTTTGACAGCAATGTAGAAGATGAATTTCAGGGAGTATGGGCAGGGACCAGAGGTAAAAACATCAGTTTATCAGGTTGGAGATAAATTTCTATTTCACTTGGCATGTTTCAAGGAGCCTCAAACTCAGTATGTTCAAAATCCTGATTTTCTCAGTATTGTACTCTTATGGCACTCTATGTCCCAGCTAACAGAATCCTAAATCGTTCAAACAATAGGTATAATATAAATGATTCCTTCTACTCTGTCTTGTCATCAGATACTACAGAATCTGTCTGAGCAATATCTTTAAATCCCGATGTCTCCTCTCCCTCCTTATTTCCACTGCTTTTAGGTCAGACCGAAATCCTCTTTTACAAGGGCTGTTTCACATGCCTTTCCTCTGGTCACACCTTTCTTCACTTTCATCACCTATATTTCATTTTCCACATTATCAAAAGCATGTTGATGGCTACCAAACCTCATCTTCAAAATAAATCTGATTATGTCATTTCACAGCTTCAACCCTCCCTTGGGTTATTGTTGTCCACAGGACTGAGTTCTGCCCTCCACAGTCTGATTTAATTTTACTTTACCAACCTCTTCAGTACCTGTTTGAACCATTTCTCAATCCCAGCTACAGAATCTCTCATTCTTGGAGTCCCGGCAACTTTGCTGTGGCTCTAAATCATTTTGCAATCTGTTTTCCTGCCTGAAAAAAACTGTATCATTCTTTATCTGAAAGCTCCAACTATTTTTCTTTAAAGATAGAAATTGTCACTTTCTCTTGGAGTATCGTCACACAGCCTACGACAGAGCAATTGGTTACATCCTCAGGGTGCTATGATCACATTTTGGTCTTGCTTATATTATGGCACTTTCTTTGCTGGGCTATAATTTTTGTATTTTGTGTCTGTTTTCACTGATTTTCAATACTATTCTAAGGAGAGTCTAACCTATTATCCAATATATTTTAGGCACTGAATTTATGATTCTTGAATAGTTAGCCAAGATTATAACTTTACTATAAGAATATGTCTGTTATATATGAATTAGACAACTTACTGTTCATATAGCTGAAGTTCACAAGCACTGTATTTTCTGTGAATAATTGAGGGAGTGGCAAGCAATTTGTTTTAAAATTGAGTGTATATATATTGTGAGAAAAATTGTCAACTTTTATTAGATTTGCTTTGAGCTTAAATTTGCTCTTAATGTCAGCAGAAGATTAAATACTGCATACATAGTCACTTACTTTATTCTGGAAGATATTTACAGTCCATATGGTATTTGAAAGAAATTCTGATTTAACATATTTGTGAAGCTAATGAAATACTAGTGAAATTAAAGTTCATGAAAAATTTTTAAACCTAATATTATGTTGCTTTATTTTCAACTTCATTTGAAAGACTCAATAGAAATTGGAAGAAAAAGGTAGGTACTAGAGAGAACTATTTCAAACTGCCAAAGAAAAATCTAGATACCTAATGAAGACAAAAACCGTGTCCTTAACTCTGATGTGAAGTGAAAGTCTACAGTCCGTGGAATTCTCCAGGCCAGAATACTGGAGTGGGTAGCCTTTCCATTCTCCAGGGGATCTTCCCAATCCAGGGATCGAACCTAGGTCTCCAACACTGCAGGCTTACAAACTGAACCACAAGGGAAGCTCCCTTAACTCTGAAGTAACAGCTAAATTTGGATGGTATTTTATGACTTCCCACAGCCTAATTTCTAAGAGGAGTCATTACGCTTTCAAAACATAATGTGGCACTGAAATATGAATAATAACTTTTTTCTTGTTTAGATGATGATTACCAAATGTTTCCTGACTTTCTGCCAATTATTCTATATCTCTAAAGACCTTTAGTAAATTTAGACAATACTAGCCCAAAAGATACCTTACCAATAACATAAATATAGTCCAAGCACACTCAGAGGTTCAGTGTGTTCCAGTGATAACCCTGACTTTTGTACTGAACTCTCTATTTTTCTGCAAACCAATGTATGTTAGGTACAGAGAACATTGAATGTAATATATTTAGCTTCCACTTTTGTTTCTGTCTCTCTCTTACTAGCATAAAACTCTTTGAGAGCCAATTCTTCGACTCCCCCCCCGCCCATTTTTTCCACAGAGCCTAGTGCTTTGAAGAAAAATCACTTGAGTAAGCAAATGAATGAACAGTTGTATGCTCTGGCTAGAAATCATTTTAGTTAGGAGATAATAGGATCAGTTTTTACACCTATAGCCTTTGTGGAACTTTAAACTTATACAATTTGGGGGGTCTCATTTAAGATATATAGTAATATATACACAGTATATAATAATTAATATGAAGTAGCTAGGGCCTCTCTCATTGGTGTGGAAGTGGTCCATGCAAATGAGGGTCTCTGAAGCCACAGTCTCATTGACCATATGAGATTTTTGTTTAGTACTATAATAGTGTACTAAAACAATGGTCTTCTCTGTAGCTGGATTTGTAATCTGTTTCAAATCTCTTTCATCTGAGCAACTCTCCTTAGGCTGGAAGGAGACCAGAGAGTTGAGATCTCAGGGTCCCATTGAGGAGACATGCCCTAAAGGGATTCTGTTTCCCTTAAATGCAAGAGGACTTAATATGAAGAATAATTTTAAACTGTATGAGAACTAGTGTGATTTCTAGGTAGATTTCTTTATTCATATAAGATTAAAATTCATTTAATTATTTAAAAGATGCATTGATTATTAAAATTAATCTGAGTCAGTAATATTCTTGGTAATTATGCAGATATATGGATAAAATGAGAGGAAAAGACAGATGCATAAATATATGTACAGTCAGAGTGAGCCTGGGAAAGTTCAAATGTACATGTATGTACTCTGTTAACTTAGAGGGTGAGAGTTTTTAAAAATTTTTCCCCACCCTTATGTAAAATGGGCTTACCTCCATTTATTTTAGGGCAGAGCTGCTGATGTGAACTCTAAGGCCTGAGATTACATCTGGGAAGTCTGGATTTTCTCCAGATGCTTTCATAGGAGGTCTAGCCTGCCCATTCCCCATTCTTAATTCCTGCCTTGTTTATATCCAATTTAATGACTGTCTGGCCTCTGTTCCTGGCAAAAGGGTGTTACAAATCCCAGTGGTCACTGGCGCAGGTTTTAGCCCCAGTTACAGAGAGAAGAAGAGAGGAATGGAAAGGCTGGATCTGGCCGCTACTCATGCTGTTTATATCTAAACTGCCTCATAAAGTCTGACAAGTATATAATGGTTACTTCTGTTCACAGCAGGCCTGGCTGCTGATCCCACGTCACACTGGTCTCAATTTGCAGGCTCCCTTAGACTTCAGTTCTCATGGATTTACCCATCCTTTGGTAAAGCGGTTCCTCTCAGAGATTAGCATATTGGATTTATTTCAGATTAGATTTGCCAGTTCTTGAAAAGTGTGTTCTGACAAGCAAGTCTAAGTTAAGTAAAAGGCTTAATGGGCACTTGGGTCTAATAATTTTAATATAAACTATCTTCAAAAAATTTTACTATCATTTTATCTTCTCAAAATCTGTCCTTTCTTACTATTGCCCTTTGGTGGCAATAGGATGTCATGCCTTCTAATGTGAAAATAATTATTTAAACAATCTTCACATACAAATTCTGGTATCAGGGTAAAACATTTTGTATAATTAAACATGCATTTTTTTTCTAATTTTGTATCCAATCTTCTGAAACTGAGTTCTCATAAGTTACTCGGCACTTAAAACTTGACCTGACCTTCCCTTTTTGTTATTTTTCTGCTGTTGTCTTTTGTTTGTTTCCACTGTTTGCTAATTCTGTGTACACAGGAATGGTGCCTCAGTCCGATGTGCATTTAAGGCCCTGACACAGACTAACTGTTGTTGGTGGTGGTGATTTAATAACTAAGTCATGTCTGACTCTTGCAACCCCTTGGGCTGTAGCCTGCCAGGCTCCTCTGTCCACGGGATTCTCCAGGCAAGAATACTGGAGTGGGTTGCCATTTCTTTTTCCAAGGAATCTTCCCAACCCTGGAGTCAAACCCAGGTCTCTTGCATTGCAGGCAGATTCTTTACTGACTGAGCTATAAGGGAAGTGAAAAATGAATTATTTCAAAGGTACTAATATGCTTTGGAGGATTGACTTCTTAATGGGAAAATGCTTCTACTACTTTTATAACTCATTTACAAATATAATTTTAGAGTAGTGAGAAGCATCTCAGATTTCAAATCAGGATTTAGCAAAAAAGTACAAGATGAGCCTTCAGTTTGTAGTGTCACAAAAAGACTCAAAAATGATGGGAAACCTTCCAGAAATCTGCTTGAACGGATTCTCGCTATTCAAATATGGAATGATTTGATCATCAAAAATAGTAATAATCTATCAAACTAAATAGCCATAGTAAGTCAATGTAAATATAAAACAATGAATGGGTATATTGATGTCTGATGAGGAATGGGGTATGTATTATTTCAAACTACCTTCTCAGAAAATATGTGATAATTACAAAGGGATATAGAAAAACTTAACAGTAGAATGGCTTGGCTGACATATTCTTAATCAGATGATCAAAGTAAACATGATCAATAATGGGAGAGATTGAAAGTGTGTGCCACTTTATAAGATGCATGGAAAAACCACAACATCATTTCTATGATAGTATTGACCCAAATTCATAACATAAATCTAATCAAGTCTATATCAAAATAGAACACATTGCAAAAGTAATTAGCTTATAATCATAAAGATGTCAAGGTCATGAAAGTCAAGTAAAGATTAAGGAGATAGTCAGGCTAAAGGGAAATCAAGAAACATGACAATTAAATGCAGCATGTAAGTGTACACTGTATTCTTTACCATACAAGCCATTATTTGACCAATGGAGGACACGAGTGGGATTTGAGGCTTAAATTATATAAATGTATACATGTTAACCTCATGGTTTCGGTGGCATGTTATGGCTATATAGGATAATGGCCTTGTTTGTAGGAAATATAACTAAAGTATTTGAAGGTTATGGGATGGCAAAATATTCTCAAAACTATTCTTTGAACTCTTCTTCCAAGATCAGTAGAGGTTAGTAACAGTTACCAATATTAAAAAATTAAAAACTAAAAATAAATTTTAGGATTATAGTATTCCAAAGCAAAAATAAATAAATGAATGAATAAAATAAAGTCAAAGTTCAAACTTAAAAATAATGATATGAAATCAATAGTTTTTTTGTTAACACCAAAGAAAACATCATTAGAAAGTGAACATAATTTATGGCAGGGAACCATTGATTTAATTAGGATGCCCAAGGAATAATTAAATACAGAAAGATGTAACTCTATGCATAGCATTATTTCTTCATTATGACCGTTGCTTCTCATTCTCATAAAGTTTTATTCTTGCTACTGTTTTTATATACTGGCATGTACTTTGTGGCATTTAAAGTACATATATTTCTCTGGAAAAGAATACTATGAAAGGCCCATAACACTGATGTTTATTGACCTCAGTAAAAATCTAGACTATAATTGGAAAATAGAAAATCCATCTGTTTCACCAGAGTGTAATAGACTTTGACTTGCAGACAGGGTAACTGAGTTATGTTGGGTATCGACACACATTACTACCCACTTGTTCATTCTCCAATTTTTATTAGGTATTCCTTTCAAAACAGTCTCTCCAGTGTGAGTTGCAGTCATTCTGTAAAAACATCATCTATTCACTCAGCTGTGGACTACCACATTCTCTTTCAGTAAGACAATGGAAAATAAGTTATTCTTTAGACATGAATATTTTTTCTTGAATCATGTAAGGTAAGCCCTAAAATTTTGTGTTGAACCTACCTATTGAGTTTAAGTGCTTGTACTGATTAAAATATTAAAGTATCAAGTTGTTACTTTATCATTTCTTTTTCTTAGTGAACTTTTGGACTAATTTTCAGCCTTTTATGGAAGAGAATATTTCATGTTTTAAGATATAATAATTGCTTTACATAATCATTACTGATGATTACCAATGTGATCTAAGTTTAGCACAGTTTTCAGAGATTAGTTTTAATCATTCCTGAAGAGAGAAAAGATCCTAGAAAAGATCCTGATGATTAAAACTACCACATCATGAAAAAATATGATGACTATCTGCCAAAAGACAGTCAGATTACCTATTTCCAAAATTCATCCTGCCATGCAGAGCCAAAAGAGAAGAACCTCTCCATAGGATATGGAGGCCAGAGATAGAACAACAGGGAAGTATTGCCAGTAACTATAGATATTGGGAGAAGGCCCGCATCAAACTGAGTTCTACCAGCATGCGTTTCAGGTGGCTTGCCAGTAGACTGCTGATTATAAATGGATTCAATTATTCTAAACCAAACTAGTGGAAATATTTTCTGCTAACAGTGCAAGTGGACACTGATTTAAACAAACCCATATTAAAAATACATGTGGGTAACTAAAACACTTGAAGTGATCAGGAATGTTTTCCTGTATATTAATGATACAGGGAGTATGTAACAGGGTCCTTTACTCAAAGGCTACAAAATGACAAGTATTCTTTCTTTCACATTTACAAAAGTTTAGCAACACTGACTATTTTTTCCAAATATGACATACCAAATAAAGTAGTGTCCATGTATAGTGAGTCAGCTATAAACCAGCTGATGTTACTAATTCTACTGTTTATAGAGTCTCTGCCTTGAATTGTTAATAAAGCCTTCTAATATATTTTGTTTGCCTATAATCATCTCCTAATTTTCCATTTTTCCATTTCTACTTTCAAGAGAAGAAATGTTTTGACTCTCTATGTTTTCCTTTTACAAGTTTAGTCTTTTACTCTTTCTTTGAAATGTAAATAATGGTAGAGAAAATCATTTGGGATGACCTGAAATGTAGCCAATCTTTACTTATGTGACAGTCATATAAATGGGAATTTGATCCTTTCTCCATAACTAGAAATATGACAACACACCACCCTACCAATCCATCCCTAGAACTCTCAGTCTAAAAACTCATTTAGAATAAGAAGGGAGAAAAAAACAAGCAAAAAAATAATCTTAATAAGTCATATTCCAGGTTCAGAACCACTAGAGAAGCTCAGATTAAAAGGCTAGAATTTAGATGCTAGCCATTTGAAGAGATGCAGAAACTTAAGTATTCCCACTGCAGGCAATGACAGCTGTCTCTTATACACATCTAGATGTGTATAAGAGACAGCTTAATGTCAGCAGAAGATTAAATACTGCATACATAGTCACTTACTTTATTCTGGAAGATATTTACAGTCCATATGGTATTTGAAAGAAATTCTGATTTAACATATTTGTGAAGCTAATGAAATACTAGTGAAATTAAAGTTCATGAAAAATTTTTAAACCTAATATTGTGTTGCTTTATTTTCAACTTCATTTGAAAGACTCAATAGAAATTGGAAGAAAAAGGTAGGTACTAGAGAGAACTATTTCAAACTGCCAAAGAAAAATCTAGATACCTAATGAAGACAAAAACCGTGTCCTTAACTCTGATGTGAAGTGAAAGTCTACAGTCCGTGGAATTCTCCAGGCCAGAATACTGGAGTGGGTAGCCTTTCCATTCTCCAGGGGATCTTCCCAATCCAGGGATCGAACCTAGGTCTCCAACACTGCAGGCTTACAAACTGAACCACAAGGGAAGCTCCCTTAACTCTGAAGTAACAGCTAAATTTGGATGGTATTTTATGACTTCCCACAGCCTAATTTCTAAGAGGAGTCATTACGCTTTCAAAACATAATGTGGCACTGAAATATGAATAATAACTTTTTTCTTGTTTAGATGATGATTACCAAATGTTTCCTGACTTTCTGCCAATTATTCTATATCTCTAAAGACCTTTAGTAAATTTAGACAATACTAGCCCAAAAGATACCTTACCAATAACATAAATATAGTCCAAGCACACTCAGAGGTTCAGTGTGTTCCAGTGATAACCCTGACTTTTGTACTGAACTCTCTATTTTTCTGCAAACCAATGTATGTTAGGTACAGAGAACATTGAATGTAATATATTTAGCTTCCACTTTTGTTTCTGTCTCTCTCTTACTAGCATAAAACTCTTTGAGAGCCAATTCTTCGACTCCCCCCCCGCCCATTTTTTCCACAGAGCCTAGTGCTTTGAAGAAAAATCACTTGAGTAAGCAAATGAATGAACAGTTGTATGCTCTGGCTAGAAATCATTTTAGTTAGGAGATAATAGGATCAGTTTTTACACCTATAGCCTTTGTGGAACTTTAAACTTATACAATTTGGGGGGTCTCATTTAAGATATATAGTAATATATACACAGTATATAATAATTAATATGAAGTAGCTAGGGCCTCTCTCATTGGTGTGGAAGTGGTCCATGCAAATGAGGGTCTCTGAAGCCACAGTCTCATTGACCATATGAGATTTTTGTTTAGTACTATAATAGTGTACTAAAACAATGGTCTTCTCTGTAGCTGGATTTGTAATCTGTTTCAAATCTCTTTCATCTGAGCAACTCTCCTTAGGCTGGAAGGAGACCAGAGAGTTGAGATCTCAGGGTCCCATTGAGGAGACATGCCCTAAAGGGATTCTGTTTCCCTTAAATGCAAGAGGACTTAATATGAAGAATAATTTTAAACTGTATGAGAACTAGTGTGATTTCTAGGTAGATTTCTTTATTCATATAAGATTAAAATTCATTTAATTATTTAAAAGATGCATTGATTATTAAAATTAATCTGAGTCAGTAATATTCTTGGTAATTATGCAGATATATGGATAAAATGAGAGGAAAAGACAGATGCATAAATATATGTACAGTCAGAGTGAGCCTGGGAAAGTTCAAATGTACATGTATGTACTCTGTTAACTCAGAGGGTGAGAGTTTTTAAAAATTTTTCCCCACCCTTATGTAAAATGGGCTTACCTCCATTTATTTTAGGGCAGAGCTGCTGATGTGAACTCTAAGGCCTGAGATTACATCTGGGAAGTCTGGATTTTCTCCAGATGCTTTCATAGGAGGTCTAGCCTGCCCATTCCCCATTCTTAATTCCTGCCTTGTTTATATCCAATTTAATGACTGTCTGGCCTCTGTTCCTGGCAAAAGGGTGTTACAAATCCCAGTGGTCACTGGCGCAGGTTTTAGCCCCAGTTACAGAGAGAAGAAGAGAGGAATGGAAAGGCTGGATCTGGCTGCTACTCATGCTGTTTATATCTAAACTGCCTCATAAAGTCTGACAAGTATATAATGGTTACTTCTGTTCACAGCAGGCCTGGCTGCTGATCCCACGTCACACTGGTCTCAATTTGCAGGCTCCCTTAGACTTCAGTTCTCATGGATTTACCCATCCTTTGGTAAAGCGGTTCCTCTCAGAGATTAGCATATTGGATTTATTTCAGATTAGATTTGCCAGTTCTTGAAAAGTGTGTTCTGACAAGCAAGTCTAAGTTAAATAAAAGGCTTAATGGGCACTTGGGTCTAATAATTTTAATATAAACTATCTTCAAAAAATTTTACTATCATTTTATCTTCTCAAAATCTGTCCTTTCTTACTATTGCCCTTTGGTGGCAATAGGATGTCATGCCTTCTAATGTGAAAATAATTATTTAAACAATCTTCACATACAAATTCTGGTATCAGGGTAAAACATTTTGTATAATTAAACATGCATTTTTTTTCTAATTTTGTATCCAATCTTCTGAAACTGAGTTCTCATAAGTTACTCGGCACTTAAAACTTGACCTGACCTTCCCTTTTTGTTATTTTTCTGCTGTTGTCTTTTGTTTGTTTCCACTGTTTGCTAATTCTGTGTACACAGGAATGGTGCCTCAGTCCGATGTGCATTTAAGGCCCTGACACAGACTAACTGTTGTTGGTGGTGGTGATTTAATAACTAAGTCATGTCTGACTCTTGCAACCCCTTGGGCTGTAGCCTGCCAGGCTCCTCTGTCCACGGGATTCTCCAGGCAAGAATACTGGAGTGGGTTGCCATTTCTTTTTCCAAGGAATCTTCCCAACCCTGGAGTCAAACCCAGGTCTCTTGCATTGCAGGCAGATTCTTTACTGACTGAGCTATAAGGGAAGTGAAAAATGAATTATTTCAAAGGTACTAATATGCTTTGGAGGATTGACTTCTTAATGGGAAAATGCTTCTACTACTTTTATAACTCATTTACAAATATAATTTTAGAGTAGTGAGAAGCATCTCAGATTTCAAATCAGGATTTAGCAAAAAAGTACAAGATGAGCCTTCAGTTTGTAGTGTCACAAAAAGACTCAAAAATGATGGGAAACCTTCCAGAAATCTGCTTGAACGGATTCTCGCTATTCAAATATGGAATGATTTGATCATCAAAAATAGTAATAATCTATCAAACTAAATAGCCATAGTAAGTCAATGTAAATATAAAACAATGAATGGGTATATTGATGTCTGATGAGGAATGGGGTATGTATTATTTCAAACTACCTTCTCAGAAAATATGTGATAATTACAAAGGGATATAGAAAAACTTAACAGTAGAATGGCTTGGCTGACATATTCTTAATCAGATGATCAAAGTAAACATGATCAATAATGGGAGAGATTGAAAGTGTGTGCCACTTTATAAGATGCATGGAAAAACCACAACATCATTTCTATGATAGTATTGACCCAAATTCATAACATAAATCTAATCAAGTCTATATCAAAATAGAACACATTGCAAAAGTAATTAGCTTATAATCATAAAGATGTCAAGGTCATGAAAGTCAAGTAAAGATTAAGGAGATAGTCAGGCTAAAGGGAAATCAAGAAACATGACAATTAAATGCAGCATGTAAGTGTACACTGTATTCTTTACCATACAAGCCATTATTTGACCAATGGAGGACACGAGTGGGATTTGAGGCTTAAATTATATAAATGTATACATGTTAACCTCATGGTTTCGGTGGCATGTTATGGCTATATAGGATAATGGCCTTGTTTGTAGGAAATATAACTAAAGTATTTGAAGGTTATGGGATGGCAAAATATTCTCAAAACTATTCTTTGAACTCTTCTTCCAAGATCAGTAGAGGTTAGTAACAGTTACCAATATTAAAAAATTAAAAACTAAAAATAAATTTTAGGATTATAGTATTCCAAAGCAAAAATAAATAAATGAATGAATAAAATAAAGTCAAAGTTCAAACTTAAAAATAATGATATGAAATCAATAGTTTTTTTGTTAACACCAAAGAAAACATCATTAGAAAGTGAACATAATTTATGGCAGGGAACCATTGATTTAATTAGGATGCCCAAGGAATAATTAAATACAGAAAGATGTAACTCTATGCATAGCATTATTTCTTCATTATGACCGTTGCTTCTCATTCTCATAAAGTTTTATTCTTGCTACTGTTTTTATATACTGGCATGTACTTTGTGGCATTTAAAGTACATATATTTCTCTGGAAAAGAATACTATGAAAGGCCCATAACACTGATGTTTATTGACCTCAGTAAAAATCTAGACTATAATTGGAAAATAGAAAATCCATCTGTTTCACCAGAGTGTAATAGACTTTGACTTGCAGACAGGGTAACTGAGTTATGTTGGGTATCGACACACATTACTACCCACTTGTTCATTCTCCAATTTTTATTAGGTATTCCTTTCAAAACAGTCTCTCCAGTGTGAGTTGCAGTCATTCTGTAAAAACATCATCTATTCACTCAGCTGTGGACTACCACATTCTCTTTCAGTAAGACAATGGAAAATAAGTTATTCTTTAGACATGAATATTTTTTCTTGAATCATGTAAGGTAAGCCCTAAAATTTTGTGTTGAACCTACCTATTGAGTTTAAGTGCTTGTACTGATTAAAATATTAAAGTATCAAGTTGTTACTTTATCATTTCTTTTTCTTAGTGAACTTTTGGACTAATTTTCAGCCTTTTATGGAAGAGAATATTTCATGTTTTAAGATATAATAATTGCTTTACATAATCATTACTGATGATTACCAATGTGATCTAAGTTTAGCACAGTTTTCAGAGATTAGTTTTAATCATTCCTGAAGAGAGAAAAGATCCTAGAAAAGATCCTGATGATTAAAACTACCACATCATGAAAAAATATGATGACTATCTGCCAAAAGACAGTCAGATTACCTATTTCCAAAATTCATCCTGCCATGCAGAGCCAAAAGAGAAGAACCTCTCCATAGGATATGGAGGCCAGAGATAGAACAACAGGGAAGTATTGCCAGTAACTATAGATATTGGGAGAAGGCCCGCATCAAACTGAGTTCTACCAGCATGCGTTTCAGGTGGCTTGCCAGTAGACTGCTGATTATAAATGGATTCAATTATTCTAAACCAAACTAGTGGAAATATTTTCTGCTAACAGTGCAAGTGGACACTGATTTAAACAAACCCATATTAAAAATACATGTGGGTAACTAAAACACTTGAAGTGATCAGGAATGTTTTCCTGTATATTAATGATACAGGGAGTATGTAACAGGGTCCTTTACTCAAAGGCTACAAAATGACAAGTATTCTTTCTTTCACATTTTACAAAAGTTTAGCAACACTGATTATTTTTTCCAAATATGACATACCAAATAAAGTAGTGTCCATGTATAGTGAGTCAGCTATAAACCAGCTGATGTTACTAATTCTACTGTTCATAGAGTCTCTGCCTTGAATTGTTAATAAAGCCTTCTAATATATTTTGTTTGCCTATAATCATCTCCTAATTTTCCATTTTTCCATTTCTACTTTCAAGAGAAGAAATGTTTTGACTCTCTATGTTTTCCTTTTACAAGTTTAGTCTTTTACTCTTTCTTTGAAATGTAAATAATGGTAGAGAAAATCATTTGGGATGACCTGAAATGTAGCCAATCTTTACTTATGTGACAGTCATATAAATGGGAATTTGATCCTTTCTCCATAACTAGAAATATGACAACACACCACCCTACCAATCCATCCCTAGAACTCTCAGTCTAAAAACTCATTTAGAATAAGAAGGGAGAAAAAAACAAGCAAAAAAATAATCTTAATAAGTCATATTCCAGGTTCAGAACCACTAGAGAAGCTCAGATTAAAAGGCTAGAATTTAGATGCTAGCCATTTGAAGAGATGCAGAAACTTAAGTATTCCCACTGCAGGCAATGACAGTAATCTGAAAAGTGCGGTGTCAATGTCAAAAACAAAAGTGAAACTTGGGGAGATCTATCAAGAAGCTACAATGAGCAGCTGAATTCTCAAGATGCTCAAGAAACAGACTAAAGTTATTAGAACTGGTGTGTGAAGAAAGGATGTGGATTTTGAAATGTAATTTATAGACCTAAATTTTGAAATGTACTTTATAGAACTAAACAACATAGGGGAAAAAAAAAAAGGTGTTTAGAATGGGTCACTTAAACTCTAATAAATTTGGATATTTTAACACAGTCCCTGGAATAAGCTTCTCCCTGAATTAGAAGAGACTCTGATACCATGAATGAAATTGAGTCTAAATACACTCAGAGAAATGGAAGACAGCTATAGAGACAAGACAATATGTTCATTATTATATAGTAAATATATTATTACAAGATGTTTTCTAATGCTCTAAAAAGTGAATAAATAGATTTAACTCTTCTGATAAATAAATCCACGGAATAAATTTTTACTCTAAGATTTATTCTTTCTATGTTCCATCTGGATTAGGTAAGTTTCCAGTTTCTGTTTCCAAAAATGCACCATTTCTTCTTCTTCTTAAAAAAAAAAATTCTCCTATTATATAGGATGTGTGCCAAAATTACTTCTTTTAATACACAGTCTTCTTATAAGTATGTTGTATAGTCTCTTATCTGCAGTCTCCCCAGTCTCTCTGATCAGTCCTTCTCAGCCTTCTTTTCTGTCTGTTTTTTGAATTTTCTTATCCTCTAAGGCTTAATCTTGGATTATCTTCTTTTCTATATTTTGCATTTCTTTTTTCCTGATGATATCATTTACTTGGTAGCTTAGTAACCCATTCATTCACCAATGGCTTTATCTTCTCTGATCAGTCCTTCTCAGCCTTCTTTTCTGTCTGTTTTTTGAATTTTCTTATCCTCTAAGGCTTAATCTTGGATTATCTTCTTTTCTATATTTTGCATTTCTTTTTTCCTGATGATATCATTTACTTGGTAGCTTAGTAACCCATTCATTCACCAATGGCTTTATCATTCTTTCACAAAATTTTCTATCACTGATCTCTCTACTGAGTTTATTAAGTTCCTAACCATTAGTTTCTATCTTTAGTAGGATATCAGGCAGAAAACAAACACACAGGTCCTACATGGAATTGTTTTCTTCTTTGGAAAATTTTCTCCTTCTCATTTTTTTCTTATATTTCCCACATCACTCAATGGCATCACTATATATTCAGTTCCATGGAAATTAATTCTAATTCCTTTCTCTTCCTGATGCTCCATGTGCAATAAGTTAATATCTTGCAACTTTATCTAAATTATATCATTTTGGTTTTGTTACCATCATAGTCTCAGTTTTCATCATTTCATTGGTCTTTTCTACTGTCCCTGAAGCACAAATACTCTTCTACATCAGATGCTTTGTTTCTAGGATAGTTTTAAGTGCCTCTGCCCAATAGCCTGATCTGTGTATTGAAGGAATTGCCGTCTCATCAAAGTCACTTGTATCTTACAGTCTAAACTGAAAATGGCTATAATCCTTCATCTGATCTTCAAAAAATTTACCATATCCCTCATTCTTCCTCCTTTCTATTTGATAGTATTCAGAAAGAAGCATCGCATAGGGATTCAGGAAAGTCAACCTTGGTCTTCCTTTTGTTGCCTCAACACGTAAGCACTTTTTAATAATACCTACCCTTCAGGGTAAAGACACAACTTGATGCTGTAATCTGTGCATTTGCCACTAGATGGGTGATAGAAAAATTCTAATTTCAACCTGGAAATGAATAAGATTCTTCTCCAACTAAGTCAGATGCTTTGATATCTTGGTGTCAAAGTGGCACTGCTTGTGTCGTAATTCTTACAAAATCATGAACATCAGCTTCATTTTTCTCATGCTCCACTAAAAAAAGAATGGCTAAATTTTATTTTAATTTTATGATTTTCTCCACACTGTTTTGTTTTCATTTTGTTTTACTTTCTTTCTTTCAATTCAGTTCAGTCCCTCAGTTGTGTCCGACTCTTTGTGACCCCATGAATCGCGGCACACCAGGCCTCCCTGTCCATCATCATCTCCCGGAGTTCACTCAGACTTACGTCCATCGAGTCCGTGATGCCATCCAGCCATCTCATCCTCGGTCGTCCCCTTCTCCTCCTGCCCCCAATCCCTCCCAGCATCAGAGTCTTTTCCAATGAGTCAGCTCTTCACATGAGGTGGCCAAAGGACTGGAGTTTCAGCTTTAGCATCATTCCTTCCAAAGAAATCCCAGGGTTGATCTCCTTCAGAATGGACTGGTTGGATCTCCTTGCAGTCCAAGAGACTCACAAAAGTCTTCTCCAACACCACAGTTCAAAAGCATCAATTCTTCGATGTTCAGCCTTCTTCACAATCCAACTCTCACATCCATACATGATCACTGGAAAAACCATAGCTTTGGCTAACTAGACGGACATTTGTTGGCAAAGTAATGTCTCTGCTTTTGAATATGCTGTCTAGGTTGGTCCTAACTTTCCTTCCAAGGAGTAAGCGTCTTTTAATTTCATGGCT
>SJYX01014684.1:109862-120312 GCA_006410675.1 Oreotragus oreotragus
CAAATTTGCCTGTTACTCCAGGTGTTTCTTGACTTCCTACTTCTGCATTCCAGTCCCCTATAATGAAAAGGACATCTTTTTTGGGTGTTAGTTCTAAAAAGTCTTGTAGGTCTTCATAAAACCGTTCAACTTCAGCTTCTTCAGCATTACTGGTTGGGGCATAGACTTGGATTACTGTGATACTGAATGGTTTGCCTTGGAAACGAACAGAGATCATTCTGTCGTTTTTGAGATTGCATCCAAGTACTGCATTTCGGACTCTTTTTTTGACCATGATGGCTACTCCATTTCTTCTAAGGGATTCCTGCCTGCAGTAGTAAATATAATGGTCATCTGAGTTAAATTCACCCATTCCAGTTCATTTTAGTTTGCTGATCCCTAAAATGTCATTCAGTCTTGCCATCTCTTGTCTGACCATTTCCAATTTGCCTTGATTCATGGACCTGACATTCCAGGTTCCTATTCAATATTGTTCTTTACAGCATCGGACCTTGCTTCTATCACCAGTCACATGCACAACTGGGTATTATTTTTGTTTTGGCTCCATCCCTTCATTCTTTCTGGAGTTATTTCTCCACTGATCTCCAGTAGCATATTGGGCACCTACTGGCCTGGAGAGTTCCTCTTTCAGTATCCTATCATTTTGCCTTTTCATACTGTTCATGGGGTTCTCAAGGCAAGAATACTGAAGTGGTTTGCCATTCCCTCTCCAGTGGACCACATTCTGTCAGATCTCTCCACCATGACCCGCCCCTCTTGGGTGGCCCCACAGGGCATGGCTTAGTTTCACTGAATTAGACAAGGTTGTGGTCCGTGTGATTAGACTGACTAGTTTTCTGTGATTATATTTTCAGTCTGTCTTCCCTCTGATGCTCTCTTGGAATACCTACTGTCTTACTTCGGTTTCTCTTACCTTGGATGTGGGGTATCTCTTCACGGCTGCTCCAGCAAAGTGCAGCCGCTGCTCCTTACCTTGGACAAGGGGTATCTCCTCACCACCACCTCTCCTGACCTTGAACATGGAGTAGCTCCTCTCGGCCCTCCTGTGCCAGTGCAGCCACCACTCCTTGGACTTGGGGTTGCTCTTCCCGGCTGCCACCCCTGGCCTCGGGTGTGGGTTAGCTCCTCTCAGTTGCTGCCCTTGACCTTGGGCAGGTGTGGGGTAGCTCCTCTCGGCCGCTGCCCCTGACCTCAGACGTGGGGTAGCTCCTCTCGGCTGCTCCTGCACTGTCACAGCCTGGCACTCTTGGGCGCAGCCCCTGACCTCAGAAGCAGGTTAGCTCCTCTTGGCTGCCGCACCTGACCTCAGATGTGGGGTAGCTCCTCTCAGCCATTCCTGTGCTGTCTCAGCCTGGCAATCTTGGCTGCTGCCCCTGACCTTGGACATGGGGTAGCTCCTCTTGGCTGCCACCCCTCAGGCATGGGGTCCTCCTTTACTTTACCTTTACTGAGCTAGCCAGCCCTAAGCGTCCTTTCTGCACACTGTGCTTGTGTGACAATGTTACTGTTGTTTAGTCACTATGTCCAACTCCTTGCAACCCCATGGACTGTAGCTTGCCAGGCTCCTCTGTCCATGGGATTTTGCAGGCAAGAATACAGGAGTGGGTTGCATTTCCTTCTCCAGGAGATCCTCCTGACCTGGGGATTGAACCCATGTCTCAGGTAGGCAGATTGTTTATCATTGAGCCACCTGGTAAGCCCTTGTAGGATAATAGCTTGTTGTTATTTTAAATCTTAAGCCCATGAATGAGATTAAGTGAAGTGCTCCTAAAAGAAATAGCAAGACAAAAAGAGGTCTGGAAACAATATTTGGAGAAACTCAGTAGGTGTGGGGTGAAAAGTAAGGCTTTCCTCTAGATAGAAGAAAAAAAAAAGTCATCTCTTCAGGCTATAAAAAAACAATGAAAAAGATGCTTGTGGTTTCACAGAAGAGGAGACCCTAGGAGACCCAGCCTTTGTCAGTGTGGCAGGGATATGCTGAATGAAATAGCCATGTAGTATTCCTGGGCCCTGTGAAGCACTGCCTTGATCCACTCTTGAGAAGAGTTTGATTCAAAATGGTGAGAAGTTGAAGGATTAAGTACACAGAGATGATGGGCATCTCAGTGGAAAACTCTGACCCATGGAAACTAAAGACCATGGTATGACTGACCTTTTGACACCTTGAAGCAGGAGCGCAAGACCAGCCAGACAACCAGGAAGAAGGGAGGTCATGTTTTCTTTCAGCAATAGATGGGGATTAAATCCACACTGTCTACCAAAATTGAATCCCCAACAAAGTTAAAACTAAAGATGACTGAGTGTCTTAGCCAGACTCACTTATCGAGTCATGACTCATTAAAGAGACATATCAAGAAAGAAATACCACCTATTCTGTTATCATCCTATCTCTGGTTGCCCTGAGGGATGTGAAATGTGATATATATCTGTAGAGCATAGTGGTCAAGAGCCTGGGCTAGAGATGGAATAATTGTCACAATCAGTGATTTCCAATACTTTCTAGTGCTGGACCCTGAAAAATTATGTAACCAATCTCTGCCTCAGTTTCTTGATCTGGTATAAAAAATGATAATAATGTTACATATAATGACTATGATAATTAAATGAGATCATGTGTATAAAAGACCCAGAGAAACATGTACACAGAATTGTTAGGTAGTTAGAATAGGAAACAGGAGTCCAGAATGACAGTGGCTAAAAGACAAGGAAGGGAAAAGCCCACGAAAATAGAACAAAGGAAGGTCCGAAGACCAGGGTGAGGACCTCAGGTAGAACAAACAGCACTCCTGGCTAGCCCGGCTTACACAGGGCAGGCCCGGGGGCAGGAGGAGAAATCACATAAAAAGAGGAGCCAAAGGGCTCTCTCGCTCTCTCCCAGGCACTGGCGCGCCCCCACTCTCCTCTCTGCGTCTTTGGGTCGGCATGCCCTCACGCCTTGAGGATGGATTTTCCTGCTATTTTCTAAATAAAATAGAGCTGTAACACAGAGCTGTAACACTGATCTGTCTAAGAGCTATAACACAGTCTGTCCAAGAGCTATGACACACCGAGCGCTCTAACGTCCGTCGCTTCATATTTTGGTTGAGAGGAGACAGGACCGAGGAGAATATACTCACCTGACAAAATGAACACTCAGTATGTTGGTATTAATATTATTATCGTTCCACTGCCATCCCAGTGAACAAGCTGAGTAACTTTCTCTGTGAACAGTGTCAGCTTTTCAACCCAGGTGATGCTATGCATGTAAGATATGCTTTCCTAAATAACCCACTTAGTTCAGGAATCCAGATTCTACCTTCAGTTTCAGGGTTAGAGGTGGGAACAAGAAGTGTTCATTTTTGTTTAAAGAAAGCATGGATTTTAGAGGGGAATGAATTGTCAGAACAATATTTTGAGATTTTAATTCATGTAGTGCCATCGCACCCCCACAAGAAGCTTTCTCCCTATCTCTCTTTCCCATTCAAACAGAGAGCAGGCACACTAACTACTCCCTTGCCCAAAAGACAGTGTAGGATGGGTTGCCAATTTCAAAATTGATGATGTCAGTGGTAAATCACTGTAGATACTCCTGAGAGAAATCACAAGAGATGATTAAACTAGAGTGTCCTAGAGAAATTAGTTGTGAATGGAGCTTCCCAGCTCCACACGGAAGAAATTTTCCCCATCAGTCCAAGTGAGGCTCCATCAACACCAGTCACTAAGGAGTTCACAAGGCCCTGAGGGAAAAGAGTTTTACTGTGCAGCTAGAGAAAATATCTTCATCATAGAATGCAACAATCAACTTATCAGTGAGGTAAGAAGATCTTGAAAGAAAACAGTTTTATAATATGGTTATAAAGAAGGGATTATAAAAATTTCAGGCCCCTGAGTTGAACCAAAAGCATAAGGCAGTCACCATCCTGAAGTTCTATTGACAAGGGTAGTCGACATCTCTAAAATAATGATCAAAGAAGACTAGGGACACTATCCTATCTGTATCTTCTCCCATATGCAGATGGACTCTTTACTTGTATGCAGATGTGACCCTGGAAGTTAACACTGAAAAGGACCCCAGAAATAAAACACAGTGTTGTGGGGAAGAAGCTCATCCAGAACACTGAAGATTAGCTTTCTGACAATCCCAGAGCTAGAAGTCTGAAATGAATTTGATTTACATTAAAAATGCTTACTCCTTGGAAGAAAAGTTATGACCAACCTAGACAGCATATTCAAAAGCAGAGACATTACTTTGCCGACTAAGGTCCATCTAGTCAAGGCTATGGTTTTTCCTGTGGTCATGTATGGATGTGAGAGTTGGACTGTGAAGAAGGCTGAGCACCGAAGAATTGATGCTTTTAAACTGTGCTGTTGGAGAAGACTCTTGAGAGTCCCTTGGACTGCAAGGAGATCCAACCAGTCCATTCTGAAGGAGATCCAACCAGTCCATTCTGAAGGAGATCAGCACTGGGATTTCTTTGGAAGGAATGATGCTAAAGCTGAAACTCCAGTACTTTGGCCACCTCATGTGAAGAGCTGCTGTCTCTTATACACATCTAGATGTGTATAAGAGACAGGGATGGGAATACCAGACCACCTGACCTGCCTCTTGAGAAACCTATATGCAACAGTTAGAACTGGACATGGAACAACAGNGTTGACTCATTGGAGAAGATTCTGATGCTGGGAAGGATTGGGGGCAGGAGGAGAAGGGGACGACAGAGGATGAGATGGCTGGATGGCATCACTGACTCGACGAACTGAATCTGAGTGAACTCCGGGAGATGGTGATGGACAGGGAGGCCTGGCGTGCTGCGATTCATTGGGTCGCAAAGAGTCAGACACGACTGAGCGACTAAACTGAACTGAACTACATTTAAAAAAAAAAAAAAAGAATTTTTTGGACTGAGATTCATACTTTTTAAAAAAGTGAACCTTAATCCATACTTAAAAGAAAATATCTCAGAGAAAAATCTCTCCCATGAAGACAGACCACACCTCACATATTTTAGCATAACATTCCTTTGATATGCATAGTCTCAAACAACTGCAGTTTATTGTAGTTTGTGGTCTTTCCTTCTCATTTGCAGAACTAATGGTCTGATTCTCCAATAAAGAAAAAATTTAAGAGCAGGGACAAGTCTCTTCTTACAACAAAACTAAACCAAACCTCCTTGTAGCTTCAAAGAGAAGTTTGACTTATACTTTTTTTCACTAAATTTTTAGACGAGCATCATTATTCTATGAAAATCAGATTCCAAAAGAAGTTTTCTTAAGTGTTAGGCTTAGGAATGGGAGCCTGGTCCCAAAATAATGGCAACATCATTCTGTCTTCTTGCCCCTTTCACAGATACTCTTGTACTTGTTCTGGGCTATATTAGTATTCTCTGGGGCTTCCCAGGTGGCACAGTGGTAAAAAATCCACTTGCCAATGGAGGAGACTTAAGAGACTCAGGTTCGATCCCTGGGTCAGGAAGATCTCCAGGAGTAGGAAGTGGCAACCCACTCTAGTAGTCTCCACCAAGTCATTCATAAGAATGCTCCACTCAACTTTTCCTTATGATTATCACTTCTCTAAGCTTCCTCTTCACGTCCCAGTCATGCTAAAAATGTTCAGACACATCTTCAGAAGTCCTGTCTCTTCTATCTACACTTTTCTATTGCTATGCAAAGAAATAGAGGTAAACAATAGAATGGGAAAGACTAGAGATCTCTTCAAGAAAATTAGAGATACCAAGGGAACATTTCATGCAAAGATGGGCTTGATAAAGGACAGAAATGGTATGGACCTAACAGAAGCAGAAAATATTAAGAAGAGGTGGCAAGAATACACAGAAGAACTGTACAAAAAACATCTTCACAATCCAGATAAACATGATGCTGTAATCACTCACCTAGAGCCAGACATCCCGGAATGTGAAGTCAAGTGGGCCTTAGGAAGCATCACTATGAACAAAGCTAGTGGAGGTGATGGAATTCCAGTTGAGCTATTTCACATCCTGGAAGATGATTCTGTGAAAGTGCTGCACTCAATATGCCAGCAAATTTGGAAAACTCAGCAGTGGCCAGAGGACTGGAAAAGATCAGTTTTCATTCCAATCCCAAAGAAAGGAAACGCCAAAGAATGCTCAAACCACTGCACAGTCGCACTCATCTCACATGCTAGTAAAGTAATGCTCAAAATTTTCCAAGCCAGGCATCAAGAGTATGTGAACCGTGAACTTCCAGATGTTCAGGCTGGATTTAGAAAAGGCAGAGGAACCAGAGATCAAATTGCCAACATCTGCTGGATCATCAAAAAAGCAAGAGACTTCCAGAAAAACATCTATTTCTGCTTTATTGACTATACCAAAGCCTTGGACTGTGTGGATCACAACAAACTGTGGAAAATTTTGAAAGAGATGGGAATACCAGACCACCTGACCTGCCTCCTGAGAAATCTGTATGCAGGTCAGGAAGCAGCAGTTAGAACTGGACATGGAATAACAGACTGGTTCCAAATCGGAAAAGGAGTAAATCAAAACTGTATATTGTCACTGTGCTTATTTAACTTATATGCAGCATACATCATGTGAAATGCCAGTCTCGATGAAGTACACACTGGAATCAAGATTGCCGGGAGAAATATCCATAACCTCAGATATGCAGATGACACCACCCTTATGGCAGAAAGTGAAGAACTAAAGTGCCTCTTGATGAAGGTGAAAGAGGAGAGTGAAAAAGTTGGCTTAAAACTCAACATTCAGAAAACTATGACCATGGCTTCTGGTCCCATCACTTCATGGCAAATAGATGGGGAAACGGTGGAAACAGTGACAGACTTTATTTTCTTGGGCTCCAAAATCACTGCAGATGGTGACTGCAGCCATGAAATCAGAGACACTTGCTCCTTGGAAGAAAAGCTATGATAAGCCTAGACAGCATGTTAAAAAGCAGAGACAGTTTGCTGACAAAGATCCATATAATCAAAGCTATGGTTTTTCCAGTGGTCATGTATGGATGTGAGAGTTGGACTATAAGGAAAGCTGAGCACCTAAGTATTGATGCTTCTGAACTGTGATGTTGGAGAAGACTCTTGAGAGTCCCTTGGACTGCAAGGAGATCAATCCAGTCAATCCTAAAAGAAATCAGTCCTGAATATTCAATGGAAGGGCCGATGCTGAAGCTAAAGCTCCAATCCTTTGGTCACCTGATGAGAAGAGCTGACTCATTAGAAAAGACCCTAATGCTTAGAAAGGTTGAAAGTAGGAGGAGAAGGGGTACGACAGAGGATGGGTTGTTGGATGTCATCACTGAATCAATGGACATGATTTTGAGCAAGATCTGGATGTTGGTTATGAACAGGGAAGCCTGGCATGCTGTAGTCCATGGGATCTCAAAGAGTTGGGCATGACTGAGCAACTGAACTGAACTGATTGCTATGCCGTCTGCTGTCTTTCCCCTTTTCCATACCCACCATCACTGTTCTCTATCAGAAGGACATCTCTCATTCTCTAAGTACTTATCCAAGACTTTCTTTACTTCCCCAGGTGAAAAGTTTTGCCTTGTCTTCTGAACTTCCATAAAACTTTCCAAGTCTACATTATGACACTGCAGTGACTATAATTATTTAAGTGTTCATCTCTTCTCAATAAACTGTACACATCTTAAGAAAAGGAGCAAGGCTTATTTTTCTTTAAGTCTTCAAAGCTTGCATAGTGCTCAGCATAGACAGAAGTTCAATATGGATGAATAAGTGGCTGCATGAACTAGTATAACTTTATAATCCACTCTCCAATTATTATTCTGAAGTACTTGCATTAGTCCAAGACTATGTATTTTAAAGCTCCATGAGAGGAGAGTCATCATGAATGCATTAAAAGAAAGGATATGCATTTGTGTAGTTTCAGTGAAACACTTTTCATAAAAGACACTATATATTTTATTCCATGGGGCTTCCCAGATGGCGCATTGAAAAACAATCTCCCTGCCAATGCAGGAGGTGCAAGAGATGAAGGCTGGATCACCTGGGTTGGGAAGATCCCCTGGAGAAGGAAATGGCAATCCACTCCAGTATTCTTGCCTAGAAAATTCCACAGACAAAGGGGCCTGGTGGGTTACAGTTCATGGGATCACAGAGAGTTGACATGATTGAGCACACACAGCACATATTTGAACACATAGAGGTATATATAAATGTTTTGCCTACATTTAGACTAAATTGCACCATAAAAATGAAAGCATCAAAGTTGTATAGGTGATTACAAGGGAAGACTACCCCAAGTGATGCGAGAATATTTCTCTGATGATATTTTAGGTAATCTGACATTTTCAGAGTGAAAAAAAGATGTTCAGAGAGGTCTGGCCACCCTCAGAAATGGCAGCTTATTTGTGTTTTATTAAGACAATCAGAAAGTGAAAGTTGCTCACTTGTGTCTGACTTTTTGCGACCCCAAGGACTGTATAGTCCATGGAATTCTCTGGACAGAATACTGGAGTGGGTAGCCTTTCCCTTCTCCAGGGGATCTTCCCAGCCCAGGGATTGAACCTAGGTCTCCCACATTGCAGGCAGATTCTTTACCAGCTGAGCCACAAGGGAAGCCCAAGACAATCAGAGCATTTAAGCAATTTCTCCACACTCTTTTTGAAGATGTAGTTTACAATTGTGCCTCATTCCTGGAAAAACTGTCCTCTATAATAAAAGATGGGATGATTGTTTTATGTTCATTTATTTTTTAGGTTACTGATGTAAAGGTGGTTAACTCAAACGATTAGCAGAGGTTATGACTTGTGTAGTCTGGATTGCATTTAAATTACCAACTTTAATGGATCAGAAAAAAATACGTATACGAAAAAGGAAAAAAAAATGAAGAGAGAAGCTTAATTTATATCCTTAAAAGCTAGAAGGAGAAATATATTAAAAGGAAAAGAGTGTACTGTCTTAAGACAGTGGGAAAGAAAAAGGACTATTCAAGTAAGAGAGTAGACAGATGCTCTTTAGAGTCAGCTTTGGTTTTTGGATATTAGGAAAAATGTTTTATAAAATCTGGACTTCCTAGCTCTAATGAAGGATGATTTAGAAGGTGAGGCCAACACCAGTCATCTTCCAGCTTCACACTTCAAGAGCTGCCAATGTCTGTGGTTAATGAGGTGGACTTGGAGCAATGCCCTTAATTACCTTGACCCTGTGAAATCCTGTTTCTGAAACGTTTTAAAGCCATGACCCTCTAAACCTTTCTTGCTCTGTGTATTAACAATAGCCAAAAGGACCCTCTCTTATTTTTCTTTATGTACTTTGAATTATAAAAACTAACAACTGTCATAGACACTTTTTCAATATATTGGTGATTTTGAAATGTGTTTTTAGTGTGGAGTTTGCACCATGTGTCAGCTCTCCATATTGAAAGTGAGATTAAAATATGAGAGCTCTACAACTTGTAGGTTCGGGTAGCCTATATGAATTGGCATGTTACTACATGTTCTTCATGAGTGTTACTGAAGGAATTCAATAACCTCAAACTTACAGGAGGCAGGAAAGAAGGATTTAAACTAATCTTCAATTTAATTTTGTCTATAACTTGTATGTTCATTACATATATTTTAAAGTATCTTTCATTGAAATTTTTAATAAGCAAACATAATTTTTGTAGGCTTATCTGTAGCAAGAGAGAGTATCTGTACTTTAGAATAGAGCCATAATTTCAATTTTGCAGTTCAGTGGATTTAGAGAAATGCCTTATTATTATTATTTTACTCAGAATGTTATGCTGTATTATCAAAAACAGGACTGAGTATGGTATAGATTAATTACTCTGTTATTAGCAGTAAGAGAGTATAAGAAATTGAAGACAAGAAAATTAACTTGTATACTTGGAAATAGCAGAGAATAAACATCTTTCTTTTCAGTATACTCTAGATTTTGGCTTATATACAATTGCAAGTTTCATTTAAAAATATAACCAATTTAAATGAGATACATCCAAATTGGAAAAGAAGAAGTAAAACTCTCACTGTTTGCAGATGACATGATCCTCTACATAGAAAACCCTAAAGACTCCACCAGAAAATTACTAGAGCTAATCAATGAATATAGTAAAGTTGCAGGATATAAAATCAACACACAGAAATCCCTTGCATTCCTATACACTAATAATGAGAAAGTAGAAAAAGAAATTAAGGAAACAATTCCATTCACCATTGCAACGAAAAGAATAAAATACTTAGGAATATATCTACCTAAAGAAACTAAAGACCTATATATAGAAAACTATAAAACACTGATGAAAGAAATCAAAGAGGACACTAATAGATGGAGAAATATACCATGTTCATGGATTGGAAGAATCAATATAGTGAAAATGAATATATTACCCAAAGCAATCTACAGATTCAATGCAATCCCTATCAAGCTACCAGCGGTATTTTTCACAGAACTAGAACAAATAATTTCAAGATTTGTATGGAAATACAAAAAACCTCGAATAGCCAAAGCAAT
>SJYX01014684.1:128251-157468 GCA_006410675.1 Oreotragus oreotragus
TTCTGCACAACAAAGGAAACTATAAGCAAGGTGAAAAGACAGCCTTCTGAATGGGAGAAAATAATAGCAAATGAAGCAACTGACAAACAACTAATCTCAAAAATATACAAGCAACTTATACAGCTCAATTCCAGAAAAATAAACGACCCAATCAAAAAGTGGGCCAAAGAACTAAATAGACATTTCTCCAAAGAAGACATACGGATGGCTAACAAACACATGAAAAGATGCTCAACATCACTCATTATCAGAGAAATGCTTCTGCTTTTAAATATGCTGTCTAAGTTGGTCATAATTTTCCTTCCAAGGAGTAAGAGTCTTTTAATTTCATGGCTGCAATCACCATCTGAAGTTATTTTGGAGCCCCCCAAAATAAAGTCTGACACTGTTTCCACTTTTTCCCAATTATTTGCCATGAAGTGATGGGACCAGATGTCATGATCTTAGTTTTCTGAATGTCGAGCTTTAAGCCAACTTTTTCACTCTCCTCTTTCACTTTCATCAAGAGGCTCTTTAGTTCTTCACTTTCTTCCATAAGGGGGGTGTCATCTGCATATCTGAGGTTATTAATATGTCATTATTATTACACAGTATAAGTAAAAATATATAGTAGAAGTAAATTTGTCTTAATGTTCCTGAATACCTTTTTGGGGTTGGGGGCGCGGGGCATTGCTGTGTTGTGTGGCATGTGGGATCTTAGTTATCCAACCAGAGGAAGGGATCAAACCTATGCCCACTGCATTGGAAGCACAGAATCTTACGTACTGGTGTTCAAAGGAAATCCCACCAAATATGTTTTTATTCAAACCATTCACCCTGCTCTTTCATACAGCTAGTCCTATCTAAGTGTCTAACTACCTTTGCTATTAATTCAGCTCTTCAGAGGATAAAATTTCTAGTGTTTAACTTATTAACTGATAAGGCCAGGGCAACCATCAATCATATAGACTCTGGAACAAGGCAGAATGGATGGAATCCATTAAATTTTAGTCAGGGATGAAGATCTGGTCTGCTGTCTGCCAGTTGAAGATCAGCACTTTGGTATTCCAATTATGCTAGTCCACCTAAGCTTGAGAAACTATTTGTTTTTGTTTTTATTTAGTTTCCTATGAATCAGTGTTGTGTTTTTTTTGTCAAAATAAATTTCACTTATAAATCCCATTGTTTCCATTAAAACCTTTGCATTTTGATAGATACATTCTTAGAACAAACAAAATAAACCTTAATTTAAGAAAGGTGTTTTACTTGTCAAAATTTTTAATACTGTGATCTTCTGATTGGAAGATATGTTAGTATAGATGATATTGTTAAGTTTTCCTCTAGGAATTACTTATTTACTAAAAAAAAGACCCATTTTATGCCAGAAACTCTATTAGAGATGCAAATACAGCTATCAATAATTTTGTATAAATAATTTTGCATAAATAAAAACTTTTATGAAGAAAATCTATTTTTACCTAGTTGATCTGTTTTATATGAGCAGGTATCATTTTGTGGGGTGGGAGGAAAGGGATGACAGGACAGTTTTATCTCCATGTTGTACCAACCACAGAGACAAAGGCAAGAAAATATTTTGTTTCAAGGATACGTATCCTTAGATTGAAGACGTGCCCAGGTCTCCCTTTTTACTCCACCTATAGCCTACATATTTTTGTTGTTGTTTAGTCACTAGTGTGTCTGTTATTAGTCACTAAGTTGGGTCCAACTCTTGCAACCCTATGGACTGTAGCCCCTCTGTCCATGGGATTTCCTAGGCAAGAATATTGGAGTAGGTTGCCACTTCCTCCTCCAGGGTATCTTCCCAATCCAGGGATTGAAGCCAGGTCTCATGCTAGGCCTCAACAGTATGTGAACCGAGAACTTCAAGTTGGACTTAGAAAAGACAGAAGAACCAAAGATCATATTGCCAGCATTCACTGGATCATAGAAAAAAGCAAGAGAATTCTAGAAAAATATCTACTTCTACTTCATTGACTACGCTAAAGCCTCTGACTGTATGGATCACAACAAACTGTGGATATTACAGCATGGTTGGTTTTAAAGAACAAATACCTCCTTCTCTACCACAGGGTGCCAACTCTCTTTCCCATTAAAAAAATGCAATATAAAATCCTAATGTCTCAGAGGGTAGAAAATGCAGCCATACAAAACAGAACATGATGGATGTGAAACATGATATTTATTTGTAAAACATAAGTCATAGTGCTTTTTGCTCTTTTAACTGGCAAGTATTTTCTATTTCTTTTTCAGAATAAAAGCAAAACCAACAAAATGCAAATATTTTCTATATTTTCTCAGAATAAAAACAAAACCTCTTTTCATCCTCCATGGAGTTATCTATTATATCAGAATGTGCTCTTAACCTGCAGACATGCTGACACAATGGTGAAGGAATTTAAAAGCTGTGATGAGACAAAATATGGGACTCTCCTACCTCTCATGGAATAAGGAGGGAGGAGAAAGCAAGGAGAAGGTGTGGTCACCAGGAAAGTGTTCTGGGAATTAATCATATCCCGAAATCATCTCTGTGCCTCTTTTCCATCATCAATCAATTTTCCATTTATATAAGATTTTCTGACAGTTAAAATATTTGCTTGCTTTATAGAAGATTTTTATTAATAATAATTAATGGTGAGAAAAAATTAGGGGCAATGAAGACATGTTGAATAAATTATAGTAGAATGTACAATGCTCACATTTATTTTTATATCTCTAGATGTAATTATATATACATGTATGTGTGGGGAGAGCAAGAGTAGGTATTCAAGGGAAAATCTGCAAATTTTAGGAAATAGTTCACAAATCTTAAGTAAAATGTAAAAAGTAGAAGAGGGACATGGCTTTCCTGAGCTTCAGATATCAGTTAATATAGTTTGCATCCAAAAATGTACAGTTTAGCTATTTTTTTTTTAAGTCTTCTCTTTCATATACCCAAACTAGCATCTGCTGCAAAATGAGCCTGTGACTTAATGAGATTTTAAATCATCCAAAGGTGGAAATATCAGATAACTTTCTAGGTGAGGGGATTTTTTTAACCAAGGGAAGTAACTGCCTTGCTGCACTAATGATAGATATGTTGACTTATTTGCTACCAACCAGCATGTAGTTAATACTTGGAGTAGAAAGATTATTGAAAGTAGAGTTAATTTTAAATGATAACTCCTAATGAAATTGCTAATTTATATGCAGCTAATAACATTAACTAAATTATTAGCTTTCAGGTTGAACTATGCTAGCACAAAACCAAAGTAAACATTTATCACTTCCATGTTTTAGTTAGTATAAGACAATTTCAATAAGAATTACTGTGATATTACACCTATAGTCATACCTGCAAGTTTTCAAATGTAATTCTAACTATTTTGCCTGAGTACATACTAGTATCTTTTTTTTTTTTAACACTTTAAATATTCTATGCCAGGTACTTTTCCAGAATAGTGTTACTTTCTGGATGCTAAGTCACTCAGTCAAGTCTCACTCTGGGACCCTATTGGACTGTAGTCCACTAGGCTCCTCTGTCTGTGGGATTCTCCAGGCAAGAATACTGGAGTGGGTTGCCATTTCCTCCTCCAGGAGATCTTCCCAACTTGAGGAACAAACCCATGTCTCTTATGTCTCCTTCATTGGCAGGTGGGTTCTTTTGTCATTAGCACCACCTGGGAAACCCATGTTATTTATCGTTAGTATTACAGTAAATCCATCACTTGTGTAAGAAATTCAATTTTAATACAAAAGTACATTTTAGAATAATAACTGCAGAGTTGCCTGATTTGATCCAGCATCTTCCCTTCCGGTTCTTCAGCACTTGTCTTTTCTCATCTCCCACCTCCCACACACATAAGTTAGGCCATTTCTTCCCTATCTTGGTTGTCTGAAACAATAACAAGCTTCTTCAGTGGATTTAGAAACTTCAATGCTGGATGAATAACTTTGATATCCGTTAATTAAACTACTCTGGGCTTTGATAGACCCAGAGATCTTTTATTATGTTACTTTATCAATTTTGAAGAGGCACATTGTTTCAGTTTCTTGTTAAGGATTTTTCATTTGAATGAAATCTAACTGCATAAAATTTGTGTTTAAGTTAAAAGCCCCTTTCTTAAATTTATATTAAAAGAACAATTTTCTTCATTTTCAGGATTGTGCTCTGTCTGCATTTATATCATTAATAGCCTGGATTCTGGAACCAGACTGACTGGATTCTATCACTTTTTAATCTACGTGATCATGGGGAAATTATTTAAATTCTTATGTCTCAGTTTCCTCATTTGTGAAAATGAGGATAGTAGTAATTTGCCACATTAGGTAATTAAAACATTTTGTGGGGCTGATTAGTTAAAATATGTGATGCTTAGAAGAGTGCCTGGTATATAATTATGTTTAATAATAGCATTAAAATAATTGTGTAATAGTTGAATAATGTAATATTATTGATCACTTCATTTCTGTTCAAAATAAAAATTTTGAAATCTTAATAGCATCTTTCAATTCTTAGTATACAAAGAGAAAAGATCGGTATTTATTATTTATGACTATAAAGTCAATTTTTATCATTTTAGTTACCAATTTAATACGTAATTGGTAGAATTGACTTAGAATGACTTTAAAGCCTGAAACACTAAATCACACATTTCAGACACGTTTGTAGCTTCTTGTGACAGTAAAATATTGATTTCTGAAAAAAACATGGATGAAGTCATTATCAGTGTGAATGAAAAGGCCAAGTTTTGGTTTAAAAAATAACAAAACACACTAAAAATCCATGGTTCAAATTAGTGTCCTTACATTTAAATACTGCTCTGTGATTATGTTATCCTTCAGGAGGTTGACTAGTTTGAAGATGTGCAATATAAGACCTTTTCTATGGCTTTAAAGACTCATGGAACTACTTATTAAATTCAGAAATCTCAGCAGCCTGTAGGGCAGTTTCAAATTTCTCTTGAAAATAAATCAGAAACCCATAGGAAAGAACCACTAGAGGTCATTCAATCTAGCTTTTTGACTGTCCACACACATACATTTAGATTATGTCCAATTTGAAGCACTTATTGAATAACAGTGTTTATAAAAGGTATTAAATTGTTCTTCCCCATTCAAGTATAACTTATTCATTTCAGTTGCCTCTACACAGAATGTGCGGAGTACCAGCATTAATGTATATGGGAAAAATGTGTCATTTTGAATGAGTGGAATTCATTCTGATATGCAGGTTTTACTTAATACAAATGTAAACTTTGCAAACTCACTCCCAAGTCAATAATTGATATATAATACAATATTATAGATATACAATACTATTGATATATATACAATATTATAGATCAGACAATGTGATAGCAGTTTTGCAAACCTTACAACAACACTATAATTGTTATTTCCTTTGCATGTGTGTGTGTGTTTGCTCAGTCGCTCAATTGTGTCCAACTCTTTGTGACCCCATGGACTAATGTAGTCTGCCAAGCTCCTCTGTCCATGGAATTTTCCAGGCAAGAAGTACCATTTCTTGCTCCAGGGGATTTTTCTGACCCAGGGATTGAACCTGCGACTCCTTCATTGGCAGGTGGAATCTTTACCACTACCACCACCTGGGAAACCCTCTCTCCTTTATATAATAGATGATGACATTGAGGATCAAAAAGGTAAGTGACTTGACTACATCCATATAGCAGATTCTGGAGGAAGGCATAGCAACCCACTCCAGTATTCTTGCCTAGAGAATCCCATGGACATAGGAGCCTGAAGAGCTACAGTCCATAGGGTCACAAAGAGTCAGATATGACTGAAGTGATGGAGCACACCCACATGCAAATAACAACAGATTAAGGGAAGCAAGCAAACAGCTGGATCTACAACCCAAGTTCTTATTTAGCAATACTACCTTTTGCAAGTTACATCCCAAGTATGCTACCAAGGTTTGTTTCTGCATTTACACTTAGATTTATGCTGCAAGATATTTTCATTTGTAGTTAAACATTAAAATTTCCCAAATGTCATATTTTTCATTTTGACATTAAAAAAGACTCATTTCCCTCTCTATCTTATAGCTTAATGCAGTAATAATATTTATTAAGTGTGTACTACAAACCAGATATTATGATCAACTTTTTCAAACATTATTATACTTAATCTTTGCAATAGCACTGTCAAGTATTACTGTCTCAATTTGAAAATGAAGAAATATGTTTTAGGTAGTTCAGTAAATTGCAGAATTGGTGAATGGTAAGAAGCACATCAGTCAAGTCCAAATTCCATATTCTCAAACATTCTCTTAAACATCTGAAAAAATGAGAAATACACAATGTGAGAGTTGCAAGTTAAGTTTTATTTGGGGCAATATGAAGGCTACATGCTGGGAGACAGCACCTCAGCTAGCTCTGAGAAACTGCTCCAAAGAAGTAGCAAGGGAGGACAGTATGTATATGTATGTATGTATGATTTTGGTAAAGGGGGAACATACAATCAAGCACGTTTAATTTCTAGAAAGTTTCTGCTGGTCTCACAAAGCTTCTGCTAGTCACAAGAAATAGTCATCACCATGAAAGATTTTAGTGTTTTCCTAGATATGAGGAGATACAAGAATTGGGCTTATAAAAGCAGCTCCTGAGAATATCTAACTATCTGAAGACCTGTCCTGCCAGTTGCCCAGAGAATAGAGTGTCTCATTTCTGCTCTCAACACTGAAATACCTCAGGGGATGTTGGAGATCAGCAGGTACAGCAGCATATGGTTTAATCCTTGGCAAGGGTCAATTTGTGACAGACAAGTGAATAAAGCTAGAAGGCCTGAAATATATTTTCAAATAGCTCCCAAAGATCAAAAACAAGATAGAAGAAATTTTTAAAAAAATAATATAGCCACATAAACAGATTTAAGTTGAATAACTAACTAAATTAAAAAGAGAAACAAAAGAAGGAAAACAAATACTGGAAACTCTTAATAGAAGGAATAACACATAGATTAAGGCACAAGATGGGACAAAATGGGAATGAAAAGAGCAGAGGGTTTAATGGGGACACACACTCTGTACGTGAAGGTAACTAAGATGCTGGAAGACCTTAAGGCTGCCATGAGGAGAGTCCAGTGTAATCCAAGAAACAAAGGAAAAAACAGAGTTTCATTCTTTTGGCAACAAGAAGCTTCAGAATTACATCTGCTTTTCTGTTTCCATTTACTTCTAGTACTGCTGGGTTTGAAACTCCAAACCAACAGCAAATTCTATCCTATGGCTTGGTAATCCTGCATAAACCATAGAAAAGTAGGGGTATGATTATTTGAAAATACAGTCATTCTGTCCTGCTCTCCAGAACTGAGAAATTTGTGCTGTTAGGATTTCATCATTTGGAATGGTACAATCCATCACTTTTTCTCATTCAAGGTAGGTGAAGGAGAAATAGAGATACAGGAGCCAAAGGCAACAACATTGACTTCAATGCAAGAAACATTTAAGCTGAAATTGGTTATTTTCTAAGAGTGTATATATTTGCACCTGGCAGTCTTAGGTGATAAAATTGGCAAGTAGAACTATGACTTCTAGAAAAAATCCTGGGGCTGTACTTAACAGCACAAAATGGGCACTGGGACAATAACACCTGCATTTCAGTCTGTATTTGAATATCTTTGGGTCAGGAAATAGTATTTTTGGCCACAGCATTTTCAACATTCTCTTAGATGGCTGTGAAAATGTTATGCAAAGAATGTATTCTACTCCAGAAGTCAAAACAAATTAGAAAGCTCTTCTTTGATAAATTTCATGCATTTAATGCAACTGGTTCTCACTATCTCTGTGACTTCGGGCAAGTCACTTTCCATGGTCCTCTCTGTTTTCAACCTATGGATGTCTTGTTTAAGACAAGACAATTTGTAAGTCTGCTTTAAGTTTTGATTATTAGATTTACTTACAATCAGTTCAGTTCAGTTCAGGCGCTCAGTGGTGTCTGCGACCACATGGAATGCAGGACGTCAGGCTCCCCCGTCCATCACCAACTCCCAAAGCTTGCTCAAACTCACAACCATTGAGTCAGTGATGCCATCCAACCATCTCATCCTCTGTCATCCCCTTCTCCTCTTGCCTTCAATCTTTGCCAGTATCAGGGTCTTTTCCAATGAGTCAGTTCTTTGTATCAGGTGACCAGAGTATTGGAACTTCAGCTTCAGCATCAGTCCTTCCAATGAATATTTAGGACTGATTTCCTTTAGGATTGACTGGTTTGATCTCTTTGCAGTCCAAGGCACTCTTAAAGTCTTCTCCAATACCACAGTTCAAAATCATCAGTCAATACCACAATCAATCACCACCACAGTCAAAAGCATCAGTCAAAAAAAAAAAAAGTTTTACTTACAGTACCATGACTGAAATGAACTGTCACACAATAGACATTAAATGCGGGCTACAGTCCATGGGGTCACAAAGAGTTGGACATGATAGAGTGACTAATGCCACCACCACATTTCTAATAGCTGTATTGTTTAAAGGACAGATGGGCTTCAACCATTTAATAACTAGGTGTATGTCAGCTATGTGTTAAACAGTTGATTATATTTTTAACGTGGTTACTGAAAGACCAAGTTGTTAAGGATACGCTTGTATTACTGCTACTGAATTCAGGATGCCTCCAGTATTGGTTTCACACTTTGGTGAAGGATTTAGAGACCCAAGTGCTGCTCCCCTTTCTCTTTTCTTTCTTAGTAGCCTTTATTCTCAGAGGATAGAGGGGCATGATGCTTACCACATTTAAATGTTTAATAGCACTCTGGAGTTTCCTTGCAATTTACACTTTAGAAAGCACAGCACTCTTGTAAATTTTAGAACTTACAAGTGTCCCTTTCCCCACAGGAGTCACTAATCTCACAGGAATCGGGGGGAGGAGGGGGGGGGGGGGGGGGGGGGGGGGGGGGGGGGGGGGGGGGGGGGTGGAATCTCACACAGTTTAGAGATTTACAAGTCTGTGGTGAAGTCTGGGGTGTAAATTGTTGGGAAACCCAAGAGTATATTTAAATTTTTAAAGCTAAGAGACACCTAGGTGTTCCTTCTGTTTGAAACTAATTAGATCAGGAGTTAGAAGGGGGAGTAGGAAGATGCCTGGCCTGATCCCAAGATTTAAGTCCTCTGACAAAAAGAAGTGGGGAGCTCACTGAGCTACTCAAGTCCCATTTTGTATCAAGCATTTAAGTTAAAGAGCCAGAAGATTCTCAAATCGGGTAAAATACCTGATTTGTTCAGGCAAGAAGTTTTTACCTAAGTGACTAAGCATAGGTACATAGTTGCTCAGTAATGTCTGATTCTTTGTGACCCCATGGACTGTAGCCCTCTGGGATTTTTGGTCCATGGGATTCTCTAGGCAAGATATTGGAGTGGGTAGTTATTCCCTTCTCCAGGGGATCTTCCTGATCCAGGGATCAAACCCAGGTCTCCTGCATTGCAGGTGGATTCTTTACTGTCTGAGCTATCAAGGAATATGGATGATTAATAATAACAAGGGCCTTGCTTCTAGAATTTAAAAATCTTCAATACTTAAGTACTGGGACTGTGGCTTCCATAAACTATTGTGGGAGCCATATAAATTTATCATCTATATTGGGACACTATTGAGAATAAATGGGGTTACATTAACAATTATTTGGTCTCCTGCATTGCAGGTGGATTCTTTACTGTCTGAGCTATCAAGGAATATGGATGATTAATAATAACAAGGGCCTTGCTTCTAGAATTTAAAAATCTTCAATACTTAAGTACTGGGACTGTGGCTTCCATAAACTATTGTGGGAGCCATATAAATTTATCATCTCTATTGGGACACTATTGAGAATAAATGGGGTTACATTAATAATTATTCTGGGGCATCAAAATTATTATGACTAGTAATAGTTATGCCAGCAATAAACTGGGACTGCTCACTGAACACTGAGACATAATAAGTTTACCTTATTAGTTTATACTTAGAAAGAAACCGAAAGAACATTTATCAGTTATATTTTCTCTTTTCTAAGATAATAAATGATTAAGTATTTTAGAATCTGATATTAGACATTTAGGGGCTTCATTGGTAGCTCAGATGTTAAAAAAAGTGCCTGCACTAAAGGAAACCTGGGTTCAATCCCTGGGTCAGGAAAATTCCTTGGAGAAGGGAATGGCTACCCACTCCAGGATTCCATGGAGAATCCATGGACAGAGGAGCCTGGTGGACTATCATCCATGGGATCAGACATGACTGAGCAACTAATACTTTCACTTTTCATTAGACATTTACAATATACTGAATTTTATAGCATAACCATATAGGGCTTTAAAATCCTCCATTTTTATTTCCTGTTAACTGAGAATATCCTTTTGAACATTTCAGAGTAGCTTCCTTCCCTTTTAACCTACTGGTAATAGAATGCTGCCTGAGGGTCATTTTGATATGTAACCCAATCAGAATCACTGAATCAGTGACTTCAGACAAAAGTTTCAACTCTACAATATTGCACTGTCCAGAAATTAAGAGCATTTAGAAGTGAGGCAGCAGGTAGATAACCCCCAGCCCCCCACCCACTCTTGCCCCAGGGTAAAGCAATTGGAGACTCATTCCCTGGATCAAAGCTCCAAGATGGAAATAGGAAAATTAAGGGAGGAGGAAAGGCCCTGACCAGACCACATATTTCTCATTCTCGATGTCAAAAGACCTCCTTGACCACACATGCACAGAAAGGCTCCTTGGAGGTCAAAAGAGAGTGATGTCAAGGGATAAGTACTCAGCCTTTGCAGAGAATCCATCTTGTCCAAGAGATGTGTGTGCACACATGGTAGGATCCTCAGATATACCATATATGGACTGTGAACTAGTCAAATCAAAATTAGCCAGAGGAAACCTGGAAGAAATGCCCCATGAAAGTGATTCAAACTGCCATGAGGGCACAACTCAGGGACTCTCCCTCTGAGTCTACCCGTGTGTCTATCCACACTTACTGTACTCATTTTCTTCCTAATAAATACTTTACTTGCTTCACTACTTTCCATCTTTGTTGAATTTTTGTCTGCAAAGCTGAAGGGCCAGGGCCCTTTTCACTGACCACTGATCTAGTGCTTAGGATTTGGTGCTCTCACCACCAAGATCCGACCTCAATCTCTGGCTGAGAAGCCCAGCTCTGCTCCAAGCCATTGCAAACCAAGGCCACCCGAGATCAGAAGCAAGCAGCCCTAGGTTTGAATCTCATCTTTTTCACTTAACAGCTATGTGATCTGTGCAAATTATTGTTTCCTCATCTATAAAATCTAAATGATGATTAGTTCAGTTCAGTTGCTCAGTCATGTCTGACTCTTTGCGACCCCATGAGCTGCAGCATGCCAGGCCTCCCTATCCATCACCAACTCCTGGAGGGTCACCCAAACCCATGTCCATCGAGTCGATGATGCCATCCAACCATATCATCTTCTGTCGTTCCCTTCTCCTACTGCCCTCAATCTTTCCCAGCATCAGGGTCTTTTCCAATGAGTCAGCTCTTCACATCAGGTAGCCAAAGTATTGGAGTTTCAGGTAAAACATCAGCCCTTCCAATGAACTCCCAGGACTGATCTCCTTTAGGATGAACTGGTTGGATCTCCTTGCAGTCCAAGGGACTCTCAAGAGCCTTCTCCAACACCACAATTCAAAAGCATCAGTTCTTCGGTGATCAGCTTTCTTCACAGTCCAACTCTTATATTTATACATGACCACAGGAAAAACCATAGCCTTGACTAGATGGACCTTTGCTGGCAAAGTAATGTCCCTGCTTTTGAATATGCTGTCTAGGTTGGTTATAACTTTTTTTCCAAGGAGTAAGAGAAGAACTCTTCTCTCTAGATAAAACAAAATCATATATATTTCAAAACTTTATTTTAGTGAAACAAAAAGGTATTTTATGTTACTAATGAAGTTTATACAAATTATTTGTTAATAGGTGGAGTTAGAAATAACTAGAATCACATGCTTTAATTTTTAAAATAATTTCAGTGAAAAAGTAAGAATTCCTGGTGTTGTTTGTGATGCCATTTAAACAGTAAGATATGAATATTTGTATAACTGAACATTTTTATAGAGCAAAATATTTTACATTACACAAAAAACAATGAGCCTCATAATTTCTGTATTATATAGGTTTTAAACTTCTTTTGTTGAGAAATTATTTATTTTTAAAGTTAAGTTTGTAGCCTTTATGACTCACACTGTCCAAATCAAACAAATAAATAAATCAGAAATCTTACATTTATCCATATGTTACTGATAAATTCAACCTAAAATTCTGGAACTCATCTAGCTGTGGAAATTTTGAAATGCAGCATTTAACAATAGGGCATCTTATACTTAAAAGAAGATAGGCATAAAAGGTAAAAATCCTATTAAGCTATGACAAACCTAAATAGTACATTAAAAAGCAGAGACATCACTTTGCTGACAAAGATCCATACAGTCAAAGCTATGGTTTTTCCAGTAGTCCTGCAGAGAGATATGAGAGCTGGACCATAAAGAATTTTGAGTGTGGAAGAATTGATACTTTTGAACTATGGTGTCAGAGAAGAGTTCTGAGAGTTCCTTGGGCAGCAAGAAAATCAAACCAATCAATCCTAAATGAAATAACCCTGAATATTCATTAGAAGGACTGAAGCTGAAGCTCCAGTGATTTGGCCACCTGATGTGAAAAGCCAGCTCACTGGAAAAGACCCTGCTGCTGCTGCTGCTGCTGCTGCTAAGTCACTTCAGTCGTGCCCGACTCTGTGTGACCCCATAGACGGCAGCCTACCAGGTTCCCCCATCCCTGGGATTCTCCNCAGTGATTTGGCCACCTGATGTGAAAAGCCAGCTCACTGGAAAAGACCCTGCTGCTGCTGCTGCTGCTGCTGCTAAGTCACTTCAGTCGTGCCCGACTCTGTGTGACCCCATAGACGGCAGCCTACCAGGTTCCCCCATCCCTGGGATTCTCCAGGCAAGAATACAGGAGTGGGTTGCCATTTCCTTCTCCAATGCATGAAAGAGAAAAGTGAAAGTGAAGTCGCTCAGTCTGTCCGACTCTTAGCGACCCCATGGACTGCAGCCCACCAGGCTCCTCCGTCCATTGGATTTTCCAGGCAAGAGTACTGGGGTGGGGTGCCACTGCCTTCCCCGGAAAAGACCCTAATACCAGGAAAGATTGAGGATAGGAGAAGGAGGCAACGGAGGATGAGATGGTAGGATGGCGTCATCAATTCAATGAATATGGGTCTGAGCAAGCTCAGGGAGATAGTGAAGGACAGGGAAGCCTGGTGTGTTGCAGTCCATGTGGTTGCAAAGAGTCAGACACGACTTAGTGACTGAACAACAACATAGTAACCCAGGGTGAATAGATACACACCTGAAAAGAAACACAGAAATAAAATGCTGACTCAAAGATAAATTTTACTCATCACAATATTCTAACTAGTATTGTACTTGACTCTACCTGCCCTTTCTTCCTTCTTCCTGGTTCTTGAACTCTAGAATCCATCTCTTAGATTACATATTTCTAGAACACATGAGGTTTATATTAGGCCAACCTAGAAAAAAATACTGTTTTAAGGGAAAATTCATCTTGAGTTCAAAGCAAAAACACTCATAAATAAAATTTCAATATGACATGTTTTCAAGTTATGGCCCCAAGTAAACACCTAAACACACACACACACAACCTGGTTTATTTTGTATTAGAAAGTCCCTTCTTACAGTTTATAATCATAGTTTCCCTTTCCTAAACAAAAGTTGCTATTACATAATTTTACTCTGAAAGTCCACAGTTAATAAACAAATAAATAAATTATGGAGCTATATTGATAGAAAGAGTGGTCTAAATAAAGTGCAGCAAGAACACAGGAAGCAAAGCTTCTGAAAGTGAGATGATATCATGAATATCCTCCCTAAAGATATTACTGAGGACAGTGAATGGGAACGTATTATTTGAGCTATCTGGTGAAATATCAGAGCCTTAAAGTTTTCTTTGCTATAGCAGAGGAAAGAAAACATGTATATTGGGCCTAATTTGCTGGGCTGTAGAGACTAAACTGGTTTTGTAATTCTTACTTTATGAATTTTGGTGATGATGCTGGTGATAATTTCATTTTGGTTTTTAAATCCTCAAGGTCAAACGCAGTACACTCATGTAATTTTTACTATCATTTAGAACCTGTTTAGAGAAGGCAATGGTACCCCACTCCAGTACTCTTGCCCGGAAAATCCCGTGGACAGAGGAGCTTGGTGGGCTCCAGTCCATGGGGTGGCGAAGAGTCGGACACGACTGAGTGACTTCACTTTCACTTTTCACTTTCATGCATTGGAGAAGGAAATGGCAAACCACTCCAGTGTTCCTGCCTGGAGAATCCCAGGGATGGGGAAGCCTGGTGGGCTGCTGTCTATGGGGTCACATAGAGTCGGACACGACTGAAGCAATTTAGCAGCAGCAGCAGCAGAACCTGTTTAGTTGTAATGTTCTACAAAGAGAATTATACTGAAACATATTTGGATGCTTTTCAGTGTAGACATTGTTCTGTAACAGAGAATAGAACATAAAATTCATTATGTATCTTGTATATTATCATAGTCATCTGTAACCACTATGTTTAAAGTTCTGTATCATTAAATACATCACATCAGACACAAAAGCAGAAATCTTCAGGATTTCCCCGATGGTTCAGTGATAAAGAATCCTCCTGCCAATGCAGGGGACACAGGTTCCATGCCTGATCCGGGAAGATCCCACATGCCCCAAAGCGCCTAAGCCTGTGCGCCACAGCCACTGAGCCTGTGCTGTAGAGCCAGGGAGCCACAGCTACTGAAGCCCAAGCACCCCAGAGCCAGTTCCCTGCAGCATGAGAAGCCAGCACCATGAACAGCCAGTGCGCTGCAGTGGAGAGTAGCCCCGCTCACGCCAAGCAGAGCAGTCCTGCGGAAAGCTGGGAAGACCCCGCATGGCCAAATAAACACACAAGGCAGAAATTTTCAGAGATCTAACTCTGTCTGAGAGACAGCANCAGGGAGCCACAGCTACTGAAGCCCAAGCACCCCAGAGCCAGTTCCCTGCAGCATGAGAAGCCAGCACCATGAACAGCCAGTGCGCTGCAGTGGAGAGTAGCCCCGCTCACGCCAAGCAGAGCAGTCCTGCGGAAAGCAAGGAAGACCCCGCATGGCCAAATAAACACACAAGGCAGAAATTTTCAGAGATCTAACTCTGTCTGAGAGACAGCAAAAGAGACACAGATGTATAGAACAGACCTTTGGACTCTGTGGGAGAGGGAGAGGGTGGGATGATCTGGGAGAATGACATTGAAACATGTATACTATCAGGTAAGAAATGAATTGCCAGTCTAGGTTCGATACAGGATACAGGATGCTTGGGGCTGGTGCACGGGGATGATCCAGAGAGATGATATGGGGAGACAGGTGGGAGGGGGGTTAAGGATTGGGAACTCATGTACACCCGTGGCGGATTCATGTCAATGTATGGCAAAACCAATACAGTATTGTAAAGTAAAATAAAAAATCAAACAAATAAGTAAACAAAAAAGTGAAAAGAAAAAAAATAAAAAATAAAAATCAGTTGCATAGCTCGGCATTTGATAATGAAGAAAATCTATTTGGAGTGGGGAAAAAATGCAAAAAAAAACCATTTCATTCACAATCATACAAAGACACGTATAAGTCACTATCATAAGGTATCTCATGATGTCTGCTTTGAAAGTAAAATGAACAAAGCTATATATCTCCCTTTGGATCCAGATTGCAAAGGATCAGTTTCTGAATCTATCATTTGTTATGTGTTGTATACGCTCATCAAGTAACTATTTCTCTGTGCCTTAGCTTTTCTGAAAATCAGGAAACAGCAAGGAAGTGTGAGGAATATCAAGATAACACTTATATGATGCATAGTACAAAGCCTGAGACAAAATAAGTCTTTGTAAGTGTTAGTTATGGGATAGCTTTTAGAATTCGACATAATATTATAATCACAATATAAATTCTAATTAATTAGTTAACATAGAAATCAACTCTACTCATGGCTTAATATCTTGAAGAAACCTGAATTAGAAACTAGAATCTTTGAATACCTCCAAATAAAGATGATATCCTTTGATTTAAGAGACTCACTAACATTTTTATGCTAAATCTTGTAAATTTATTAATTTTTTTCTTCTTCTTATTTTACAATATACAAATAAAGATACTTATAAAAATGATAGAACATGGATCTTTTAGTTTATATAAATTTAGTGGGCATCAGTTAATCATGGAGGAATCATAGGGATCATGATTAATAGGGATCACTATTAATTTTATCATTGGGAATAGAACTACTGATCAAAGAGGCAATGAGTTTTAAACAGATCCATTAATTCAAAATATCAAACACATACACACGACATATATTTCATGTACTCGAACATAATTGTTGAGATTCAACGACATGATAAATATATTCACACATCAGAAATGAGTCCCCAGAAGTGTAAATCTCTTATTGGAGCTATAGCTACTATCCTTTTGGATTCTAAGGATTAGAAAATAGGCGTGGAAGCAAGGAGGCTGATTCCTGAAAGAAAAGCACTAGGATTTCTCTGGAGTGACATGGTTCTTCCTGTTCAGTCTCAATGGTTAAAACCTGGTACTGAGGAAAAACTAGGTTGCTTCAACTGTGAAAAAAACATGTCTTCTCCTTCCATTCTGGAAAAAAAAAAAAAAAAAGTCTATTAACTTGTTCCTTGGAATTGATCAGAAAGCTGCTGACCTCAGGAAAGAGAGACTACAGAAGCACACCCTTTGATCAAGTACTGAGCTAAGTTGCCAGTTTGATGTGTGGTTAGATTTCTGATATCTTGGATATCTTATGGAATGGAAACTGCCAAATGCCACTTTAATGACTGCATCTGCTCTGTGCTGTGCTTAGTTGCTAAGTCATGTTCGATTCTTTGCGACCACATAGACTATAGCCTGCCAGGCTCCTCTGTCCCTGGGGGTTCTCCAGGGAAGGATACTGGAGTGGGCTGCCATGCCTTCCTCCAGGGGATCTTCCCAACCCAGGGATCAAACCCAGGTCTCTTGCATTGCAGGTGCTGGTCTGTGCTAGAAGAAGGCAATCACAAAACTTTAGAATTGCTAGAGAAGGGAGAAAAAACTGAAAATGCAAAATAAAAGAAAAGAAAAACAAGCAAACACATCCACACATATGTGCACACACACACACACCAACAAAAACAAAACTAAAACAAAATCAAAATTGCCGAAACTTTTCCATTTAAAACATGCATACAAGTCTAAATGTCTTTAAAATTTCAAGCAATTAATTAACAAAGAATACAGNTAAATTTATTAATTTTTTCTTCTTATTATTTTACAATATACAAATAAAGATACTTATAAAAATGATAGAACATGGATCTTTTAGTTTATATAAATTTAGTGGGCATCAGTTAATCATGGAGGAATCATAGGGATCATGATTAATAGGGATCACTATTAATTTTATCATTGGGAATAGAACTACTGATCAAAGAGGCAATGAGTTTTAAACAGATCCATTAATTCAAAATATCAAACACATACACACGACATATATTTCATGTACTCGAACATAATTGTTGAGATTCAACGACATGATAAATATATTCACACATCAGAAATGAGTCCCCAGAAGTGTAAATCTCTTATTGGAGCTATAGCTACTATCCTTTTGGATTCTAAGGATTAGAAAATAGGCGTGGAAGCAAGGAGGCTGATTCCTGAAAGAAAAGCACTAGGATTTCTCTGGAGTGACATGGTTCTTCCTGTTCAGTCTCAATGGTTAAAACCTGGTACTGAGGAAAAAATAGGTTGCTTCAACTGTGAAAAAAACATGTCCTCTCCTTCCATTCTGGAAAAAAAAAAAAAAAAAGTCTATTAACTTGTTCCTTGGAATTGATCAGAAAGCTGCTGACCTCAGGAAAGAGAGACTACAGAAGCACACCCTTTGATCAAGTACTGAGCTAAGTTGCCAGTTTGATGTGTGGTTAGATTTCTGATATCTTGGATATCTTATGGAATGGAAACTGCCAAATGCCACTTTAATGACTGCATCTGCTCTGTGCTGTGCTTAGTTGCTAAGTCATGTTCGATTCTTTGCGACCACATAGACTATAGCCTGCCAGGCTCCTCTGTCCCTGGGGGTTCTTCAGGGAAGGATACTGGAGTGGGCTGCCATGCCTTCCTCCAGGGGATCTTCCCAACCCAGGGATCAAACCCAGGTCTCTTGCATTGCAGGTGCTGGTCTGTGCTAGAAGAAGGCAATCACAAAACTTTAGAATTGCTAGAGAAGGGAGAAAAAACTGAAAATGCAAAATAAAAGAAAAGAAAAACAAGCAAACACATCCACACATATGTGCACACACACACACACCAACAAAAACAAAACTAAAACAAAATCAAAATTGCCAAAACTTTTCCATTTAAAACATGCATACAAGTCTAAATGTCTTTAAAAATTCAAGCAATTAATTAACAAAGAATACAGTATCAAGTCAGGTAATGAAATACACATTCACTCCAGGAGAAATTTATGTTAGAATTATGTTAGAATCAGCATGAGAATTTAAAACAAATAGAGTTGGGATACTCAAAAAGAATCATAATACTTATTAAAAATAAATTATATTAAAGCATTTCTCAAGAATGGTCGATATGAAAATGAATAATAAGAAATAGTTTCATAGAAATTGTTTTATCAAAAGGATAAACTTTGTTTTACCCATATATGAAAGTTAACCCCAAACCAGCATAAAGTCAAAACATTTCTATATGTAACATGATTTATAGTTTCAGAATTTTCACCAGAGATATGCAAAATTCAAGTGAAGAAAATAATGAAGAATCAATATTTGAAAGGGAATAATCAGGATGGGTCCAGAATGGATGAAGTTTCCTGAAATGTAAAATTAAATGCAAGTTGCAAGCAGGAAAAAAATGAACATCTTACACCTGGTCATATCAGAATGAAACTGAAGCATAACAAAGATAAAAAGAATAAGTGATAAATTTATGATAGAAAATATGCAACAGAATTTGTACCACCAATGACTGTATCATCAAAGTAAGGAATGTAAATAATAGTCACCTTAAATTTTAATATTTAGTGGATTATCATTCAAAGAAGGATCTAAATAAATCTAGATTTTTACTAAAACAATAAAAGATTTTAAAACTTAAACTGTAATTTATTACTTTAAAATAGTTTCTTGTTAAAATAAGAAAGTGGGATCAGATAAAAGAATAAAATATAAGGAAAAAGGTTTAACAAGGTAATTGATAGAAATATGGTTAATAAATCCAACTGTTATAACAATTAATAATTTGAGTTTGGTTTTTAAAAGGCAAAATAAAGACTATTATATAAATAAGATGAAAGTGAGGATAGGGATTTAGAGGGTAATAGCCATGCTAAATTCCCTGGGGCTTCCCTGATGGCTCAGCTGGTAAAGAATTCGCCTGCAATGCAGGAGACCTGGGTTCAATCCCTGGGTTGGGAAGATACCCTGGAGAAGGGAATGGCCACCCACTTCAGGGTTCTTGTCTGGAGAATTCCATGGATTGTCTAGTCCATGAGGTTGCATAGAGTTGGACACGACTGAGCGACTTTCAGTTTCAGCCATGCTAAATTCACGTGTGTTTGTTCAGTTCAGTTCAGTTGCTCAGTCCCGTCCAACTCTGCGACCCCACGAACTGCAGCATGCCAGGCCTCCCTGTCCATCACCAACTCCCAGAGTTTACCCAAACTCATGTCCATCAAGTTGGTGATGCCACCTAACCACTTCATCCTCTGTCGTCCCCTTCTCCTCCTGCCATCAATCTTTCCCAACATCAGGGTCTTTTCAAATGAGTCAGCTCTTCGCATCAGTTGGCCAAAATACTGGAGTTTCAGCTTCAACATCAGTCCTTCCAGTGAACACCGAGGACTGATTTCCTTTAGGATGGACAGATTGGATCTCCTTGCAATCCAAGGGACTCTCAGGAGTCTTCTCCAGCATCACAGTTCAAAAGCATCAATTCTTCAGTGCTCAGCTTTCTTGTTGTGTCCAACTGTCACATCCTTACATGACTACTAGAAAAACCATAGCCTTGACTAGACAGATCTTTGTTGGCAAAGTAATGCCTCTGCTTTTTTGTATACTGTCTAGGTTGGTCATAACTTTCCATCCAAGGAGTAAACATCCTTTAATTCCATGGCTGCAATCACCATTTGCAGTGATTTTGGAGCCCAAAAAAGAAAATCAGCCACTGTTTCCCCATCTATTTGCCATGAACTGATGTGTGTTTGTCAGGTTACTTTAATTAAGTCATTATGTTTATAATATGTTAAAAATTAATTAAAATTATGTTTGTTTCTTCCAAATGATCAAGGGAAATAAATGTGGAGACTTCCCCATTACAGCAGAAGACACAACACGGAAAAAGTTAAAAAAAAAAAAAAAAAGGATATGAATACCAAGCAAAAATTTTAAAAATCTTAGAAATGCAAATAATTACAAAGTTATAAATGGTTAATATAATCTATAGAAATATGGAGATGTGCAGATTAATTAAATCAAAATCTAGCTGAATAATTTAAGATCATTAAGTTCTAATCTTCTAATTTGTAAAGGTTGAGGGGGAAAAAAAGATGAAAAGTCATGAAACCCACAAAGCCTACTCCAGAAAACACACGCAACATGATTTATAGTCTCAGAAGTTTCACCAGCTATATGAGAAATTCAAGTGAAGAAAATAATAAAGAATCAGTATTTGAAAGAGAATAATCAGGATGGGTCCAGAATGGATGAAGTTTCCTGAGATATAAAATTAAAAGCAATTTGCAAGTAGGAAAAAAAAAAAGAACATCTTACATCTGGCAAAATTAGAATATCAGGCAAGACACAGTTAATGAAAAATGTGCTTATATATATATAAAGTGAACAAAAGATAATAAAAAATAAGAATTGTGAGCTTGTATGCACTTAACAGCATAGCCTAAATGAAAGTGAAAGTTGCTCAGCTGTGTCAATTTTGCATCTCCCTGGACTATACAGTCCATGGAATTCTCTAGGCCAAAATACTGCAGTGAGTAGCCTTTCTCTTCTCTAGAGGATTTTCCCAACGCAGGATCAAACCCAAGTCTCCTGCTTTGCAGGTGGATTATTTACCACTGAGCCACAAGGGAAGCCCATATAGCCTAAATATATGTATATACAACATATATATATGTACAACATATATATATATTTAAAGCTATAAAAAATAAAAAAGGAGAAATTGACAAATTTATAAGCACAATAGGAAAGAATTCAATACACTATTTTAGAAACAGGTGGACTAAAATNCAACCTGTCTCTTATACACATCTTATACAACATATATATATGTACAACATATATATATATTTAAAGCTATAAAAAATAAAAAAGGAGAAATTGACAAATTTATAAGCACAATAGGAAAGAATTCAATACACTATTTTAGAAACAGGTGGACTAAAATAAAATATTTTTAAACAAGAATATTCTTTACAATATTAAATTGTTATGATATCTATAGTTAATCAATATATTTTCTTACAATTGTTATTTACATCCTATATCTTTCTTCTCTTATTATAACTGAATAATGGAGTTTGGGGATTATTAAGGGCATCAAAAACCCCATGTATTTTTAGGGTAGGCCCTTTGTATTTGTGGTTCCACTGATTCAACCAACCACAGACTATGTAGTACTATAGTATTTATTGTAAAAAAAAGTGCTCATATAAAGTGGTCCCACATACTTCAAATCCCTTTTGTTCAAAAGACAACTGAATTTTATTTCAGAATATCATGTATTCGAACACACTGAAGTGAGGGTTATAAATCCACTGAATCTCTAAGACAAAGACCAGACAACTAAATAAGTGGGAGAAGGCAAGAATGAAGATTGGAGAAGAGAAAACTAGAGAGAACTGGTAAATTCAAACCTTTTTGAAAGCAAAAAATGTTCATAATGACACTGGGACAACAGGAAAGAGCTGAGATTCATTACTGTCCCGTTTCTCACTCTTCATAGCTTTGAATTTAGAAAATTTTAACATTTCTATAAATCCATGTTGTTTATTGTTTCCAATTGTGCCAACTATTTCAAGGATCAATTTTGGTTTTATAATTCTATGTTTAGAAAAAAAGTGTTATCACCCTGTTTTAGTTAGCATTTCTCATTTTTTCGTAGTTGTGAATTTACTTGAAATATTTGAAATTACTTCCTTCTAGGTCATTGTCCACGTGGCTTCCAAAATGAACTCCTTTTCATATGCTTTTTCAGCTTTTTCATCTAAAAGTAAAGATTACCTAGATAATACATATAGCCTCATAAATTAATGTAAGGGTTCATTATGGTATAATAACTGTGTCTGAAATTATGAATACTTTAGGGGTGATCTGAAAGTCCTAACGAACAATAACCTAAGTTCAGACAGTTTCTTAATACTGTGAAACTCACAGCAGCAATAATTAGTGAAATTTCACACCAGGAAAGTAGAAGCAAACTGTCATTTTGAGTAAAGTATTTTTTCACCTTGTAAAATTGCCAGGTGGCCTACTCAATTCCAAGCTTACATAAATATCTAACAATTAAATGTGACTTTGAAGAGACATTATCTTTAAACTTTGTATTTTTACTAGTTTTTAAGCTTGTAGAATTTGGAATGTATGAGTAAACTGCATTTGTGAACTTGGCATTACTGACGCCAGTATGCACAGGTATATATTTTAATCTGATTGTATTTATAGGATGTATTCCATCCCCAAAGATGAAAGTTTCAAAGCTCCCCAGAGATTGCCAGTCCATCTTGTGTTCTCTTAGGAACTGCATTAATACCTGGGACATTGTATGATGGCAAATAATGAAATTCTTTATTTTTTTTTTTTTACTTTTTATTTTATATTGGAATATGGTTGATTAACAATGTTGTGTTAGTTGCAGGTGTAAAGCAAAGTGATTCAGTTATTCACATATAGGTATCTATTCTTTTTCAATTTCTTTTTCCCATTTAGGTTATTACAGAATATTGAGCAGAGTACCATGTGTTACACAGTAGGTCCTTGTTGGTGATCTGTTTTAAATACAGTAGTGAGTATATGCCCATGTCAAACTCCCTAACTATCCCAGAGCTTTTAGAACCTTTCGCTTTCCTTTAATAGTCTAATATTTTTTCAAATACCTACATATAACTTTTAAACGTTTTCCTCATTTTCAATATTGCTAAGCTTAGCAAACTGGCTCTTCTTAGCAAGTTACAACCCCAGCTACCCCATTTGACAATTATTGGTAGTGCTTTACTCTTCCCTGCACAACAGTTATGCTCCTAAACTATAAAGCTTAGATAATATCATTTCCCTTTTTCAAAATTCTGGCTTCCCAGAAATAATTCCAAAATTTTCAGGAAAGCAGAAAGATAGCCTGTGACCTGGCAGCAATCAACCTTTTCTCTTTTTATTTCCTGCTGCATCTTCCATCACAACCACACATTCCTTATGCAACTGAGAAAATAACTCAACTTTATTCTACCGCTGTAACCTCTACGGAAAGTAGTCCAGATGCTTTCTCATTCCATCCTGTGTGTTTCCAGTATCTTGGAATCCCTTATTTTCAGGATGTTATAATAAACATTTGTTCTAAACTGTAAATGATCTCTTATTAGAGGTGAGAGTTTGTTTCTCTTTCCATTCATTCTGGGGAATTATAATGATTACTTATAGCAGGAACAACAAAAAAAATAGATTATTTTAACAACCCCTTAATCAGACCTCAACTTATGATTAAATCAAGGAATAAAAATGACACTTCCAATTTTGAAGCTATAAAAATAACCAAGGAGTTCTTTAAGCCCTTAACAGAGAGCAGCCTATTATAGCTGTCTCCATGCAGGTATATTCTGGTCATTTTCATGAGACTGGCTCTTTTCACAATTGGTGCCAACTGATGAATCTCAATCGGTCATACAGCAATTGACTCCTTTAAGATTGTTGTGTTGTGGCTTCAGTGTTTTCATTTTATATCCCCTGCCTCAGAGGCAGAATTCGGATAATTTGAATAAAAACATGTACACATCCATGAATTTGGACTGGCAATGGAATGTGGTTTTAATGGCGTACATTTTCAAAAGAAAAGCAGAACACGTGTTGTGCAGCTGAACTTCGCAGAGATCCTGTTTAACGAAACGGTAGTAGCCACCTCCTCTATCGTCCTTCAGTAGCAACAAAATGGTGGCACCAGCTGGGGGAAAATGCAACCTTTCATACCTTTTTTCAATCTTAACATAATTGTATTCATTTTTGGGGGGGGGAGGGGGAGGGAAGACCTGAGGAAATTATAATTCCCTAAATCCACTGTTAAAAGGGAAAAAAATGAAGTAATAACATTATAGCTTCTATTTAATTCTCTGACACAGCATATCTCCATGCTAGATATATGATCTTTCATGAAATACCATATAAGTTCAGACACAGGCTCCTACTGTCTAAATGGTACGTCAGCAGTCTCTATATAAATAACGTCTTCTTTGGGAACTAACTGGGCTGTGTCTACTTGTCTGGCTGCTAGGAGAGAGTAGGTTACACATTTTACTATAAGCCTTCCCTGGTGGCTCAGAGGTTAAAGCGTCTGCCTCCAATGTGGGAGACCTGGGTTCGATTCCTGGGTCGGGAAGATCCCCTCGAGAAGGAAATGGCAATCCACTCCAGTATTCTTGCCTGGAGAATCCCATGGATGGAGAAGCCTACTAGGTCACAGTCCATGGGGTTGCAAAGAGTCGGACACGACTGAGTGACTTCACCTTCACCTTTCTTTTGCAGTTCTCTTCATGGAGGAATTTGACTTTATCTGCAGGATTACTTATAGAAAGTTTGTAGACAAATTAATGAAGTCCCATAAGCCATTGTCAGAGAAATCAATGGGTTTAAAGAGGATAATTTCCCTTCTAAATGTAGTTAAGTATTTCTTTTTCAATTAAAACAAAAAGAAACTAGTTAAAAATCAATGGATCTCTCAGTTACTGATTGTATTCTTGTTCATCTGAGGATAAGTGGAGAACGCATCAGGGTCAGTATTTGGATTTTCTATCAGTTTTAGAACATAGGCTGTGTGGAGAAGTATATCTCTTTACAAGTGATTGTTGCTTACTGCCAAGTGATTTTGTTGTTTTCTAGTCACTAAGTCATGTCCAACTCTTTTGCAACCCCACAGACTATGGTCTGTCAGGCAGCTCTGTTCATGGGATTTCCCAATCAGAATAACGGAGTGGGTTGCCATTTCCTTCTTCAGGGGATCTTCCTGATCAATAGATCAAATCCACATTTCCTGAGTTGGCAGGAGGATTTCTTCACCTTCACCTTTCTTTTGCAGTTCTCTTCATGGAGGAATTTGACTTTATCTGCAGGATTACTTATAGAAAGTTTGTAGACAAATTAATGAAGTCCCATAAGCCATTGTCAGAGAAATCAATGGGTTTAAAGAGGATAATTTCCCTTCTAAGTGTAGTTAAGTATTTCTTTTTCAATTAAAACAAAAAGAAACTAGTTAAAAATCAATGGATCTCTCAGTTACTGATTGTATTCTTGTTCATCTGAGGATAAGTGGAGAACGCATCAGGGTCAGTATTTGGATTTTCTATCAGTTTTAGAACATAGGCTGTGTGGAGAAGTATATCTCTTTACAAGTGATTGTTACTTACTGCCAAGTGATTTTGTTGTTTTCTAGTCACTAAGTCATGTCCAACTCTTTTGCAACCCCACAGACTATGGTCTGTCAGGCAGCTCTGTTCATGGGATTTCCCAATCAGAATAACGGAGTGGGTTGCCATTTCCTTCTTCAGGGGATCTTCCTGATCAATAGATCAAATCCACATTTCCTGAGTTGGCAGGAGGATTCTTTACCACTAAGACACCAGGGAAGCCTGTCAAGTGATTTCATGTGATTCCACATGACTTACATTGCTTTAATAAATACTCTGGAATGTTTTTTACAAGTTATTGTTAATTTTTGTCACATTCTCCTGCCATTTAGATATGATGGAATATTTAGATAGATATTTGCAGTGAATCATTCAGTAAGGCATCGATGTCCAAAATATATAAAGAACTCACACAACTTAATAGTTTCTCATGATGTACTCTGTATATAAGTTAAATAAGGAGAGTGACAGTATGATCCAACAATTCCACTGCAGGGTATATATCGAAAGAAAACAAAAATAATAATTTGAAAAGATACATGGACCTCAACATTCAAAGCAACATTATTTAAATAGCTAAAATATGGAAGCGACCTAAGTGCCCATCAACAGATGAATGGATAACACACACACACACTCACTATGAAATTACTACTCAGTCACACACAAAAAATGATATCTTGCCATGAGTGACCTTGAGGGTATTGTACAAAGTGAAAAATGTCAGACAAAGGCAGATACTGTATCATTTTGCTTATATGTAGAATAAAAAATAATAAAAATAAATAAATGCACAAATTAAAGCAAACAAAAAGAAACACATAGATACAGAAAACAGATTAGTAGTTATCAGAGTTAAGCACAAACTGAAATCAAGACTGCCAGGAACAATATCAATAACTGCAGATATGCAGATGACATCATCCTTAGGCAGAAGGCAAAGAGGAACTAAAGAGCCTCTTGATGAAAGTGAAAGAACAGAGAAAAAAAGCAGGCTTAAACCTCAATATTTCAAAAACTAAGATCATGGCATCCAGTTCCATCACTTCATGGTGAAGTAGGGAAACTTCAGATGGGGAAGTTTAGATGGGGAAACATTAGATGGGGAAACAATGGAGGCTGTGATGGACAAGTTCAGTTCAGCTCAGTCACTCAGTCATGTCTGACTCTTTGCAACCCCATGGACTGCAGCACGACAGGCCTCCCTGTCCATCACCAACTCCCGGAGTTTACTCAAACTCATGTCCACTGAGTCAGTGATGCCATTTAACCACCTCATCCTCTGTCAGACCCTTCTCCTCCTGCCCCCAATCTTTCCCAGCATCAGGGTCTCTTCCAGTGAGTCAGTTCTTCATATCAGGTGGCCAAAGTATTGGAATTTCAGCCTCAACATCAGTCCTTCCAATGAATATTCAGGACTGATTTCCATTAGGATGGGCTGGTTGAATCTCCTTGCTGTCCAAGGGACTCTCAGGAGTCTTCTCCAACACCACAGATCAAAAGCATCAATTCTTTGGCATTCAGCTTTATTTATAGTCCAATTCTCACATCTTTACATGACTACTGGAAAAACCATAGCCTTGACTAGACAGACCTTTGTTGGCAAAGTAATGTCTCTGCTTTTTAATATGCTGTCTAAGCTATGGTTTTTCCCTCTGATGAATAAGGATAAGAGGCTTATGGAAGCTTCCTGATGGGAGACACTGACTATGGGGGAAATTGGGTCTTTTTCTGATGGGAGGAGCCATACTCAGTAAATCTTTAATCCAATTTTCTGTTGATGGGTGGGGTTGTGTTCCTTCCCTGTTGTTTGGCCTGAGGTCAAACATGTCAACCCGTGCTTCCACCTGAGACTCCTGGACAAGGCAAGTCTAACTCAGTCTCTGTCTCTTGTGGGGATACTGCTTCTTTCTCCTGGCTCCTAGAGTGCACAAGATTTTGTTTGTGCCCTCCAAGTGTCTGTCTCCCCAGTCCTATGGAAGTTCTGTAATCAAATCCCACTGGCCTCCAAAGTCAAATTCCCTGGGGGTCCTCAGTTCCTTTGCCAGATCCCCAGGTTGGGAAATCTGCTGTGGGTCCTAGAACTTTCTTAACAGTGTGAGAATTTCTTTGGTATAATTGGTCTGCAGTTTGTAGGTGCAAACAGTGACAGACTTTATTTTCTTGGGCTCCAAAATCACTGCAGATGGTGACTGCATCCATGAAATTAAAGATGCTTGCTCCTTGGAAGAAAAGTAATGACAAACCTAGACAGCATATTAAAAAGCAGAAACATTACTTTGCTGACAAAAGTCTGTCTAGTTAAAGCTATGCTCTTTCCAGTAGTCATATCTGAATGTGAAAATTAGACCATAAAGAAAGCTGAGTGCACGGAAGAATTGAAGCTTTTGAACTGTGGTGTTGGAGAAGACTCTTGAGAGTCCCTTGGAGTGCAAGGAGATCCAATCAGTCAATCCTAAAGGAAATCAGTCCTGAATATTCATTGGAAGGACTTGATGCTGAAGCTGAAGCTCCAACACTTTGGCCACCTGATATGAAGAACTGACTCATTGGAAAAGACCTTGATGCTGGGAAAGATTGAAGGCAGGAGGAGACAGGGACAATAGAGAATGAGATGGTTGGATGGCATCACCAAATCGATGGACATGAGTTTGATCAAGCCCTGGGAGATGGTGAAGGACATAGAAGCCTGACGTGCTGCAGTCCATGGGGTTGCAAAGAGTCAGACAGGATTGAATGACTGAACAACAACAAGTTATCAGAGGCAAAGGGACTGGAGGAGGGTGAAATGCATAATAGGAATTACCTGTATGGTAATGGACAGAAACTAAATTTTTGGTAGTAAGCATGCTAAAGGGTACAGGGAGGTAGAAATACAGTGATACAGTGTCATAACATGAAACTTGAAAAGTGAAGTCACTCAGTCGTGTCCAGCTAAACCAATGCTACTGCAACAAGAAAGAAAGCAAGATCTGGAAAATGGAGAGATCAGTTAAAACCTATATACTGAGACTTACCCATGCCATGATCCAACTTACTTATAATAGATTTTTAGAATCTTTTCATGCTAAGATTCAGTTCAGTTCAGTTCAGTGGCTCAGTCATGTCTGACTCTTTGCAACTCCATGAATCACAGCATGCCAGGCCTCCCTATCCATCACCAGCTCCCGGAGTTCACTCAGACTCACATCCATCGAGTCCGTGATGCCATCCAGCCATCTCATCCTCAGTTGTCCCCTTCTCCTCCTGCCCCCAATCCCTCCCAGCATCAGAGTCTTTTCCAATGAGTCAACTCTTCGCATGAGGTGGCCAAAGTACTGGAGTTTCAGCTTTAGCATCACTTCTTCCAAAGAAATCTCAGGGTTGATCTCCTTCAGAATGGACTGGTTGGATCTCCTTGCAGTCCAAGGGACTCCCAAGAGTCTTCTCCAACACCACAGTTCAAAAGCATCAATTCTTCGGCGCTCAGCTTTCTTCACAGTCCAACTTTCACATCCATAC
>SJYX01014684.1:160818-176020 GCA_006410675.1 Oreotragus oreotragus
TCACATCCATACATGACCACAGGAAAAACCATAGCCTTGACTAGATGGACCTTAGTTGGCAAAGTAATGTCTCTGCTTTTGAATATGCTATCTAGGTTGGTCATAACTTTTCTTCCAAGGAGTATGCTAAGATTTGTTACTATATAAAAATAAGAAAGGTGTGTTTATATCAACTAAATCTGAATGTTAAAGGAAAACACTGAATCAGACAAAGTTAGAAAATAGAAAAATGATGGCAACTCAGCAAATAAAGTTTGTGTTTCTTAAAGGTAATATGGTATTGCTGTTCCACTGGTTACCATAACAAATTAAAGTACAACACAAAAATGAAAAAAAATTAATGGTAACAAAGTTGTTAATATTAATTACATCTACATTAGCTACAGCATTATATTATTGAGCAAAAAAAAATTTTTTTTCAGAAAAAAGATAAGGGATGAGAACATCAGAATGTTTCCTCAATGTCATACAAGGGCATTTTCATGAATTATTTTATTCCCTAGGAAAACTTACTTGTGCTTTACTTTTTATTTACATGTTGATTAAAGTCAAGACACCATATAGTTCTTATATGTTAACCTGCATATTTGTGTTGAGGAGAAAAGATAATCCTAAGGTTATGACTTTATTACACATAACTAGTTTTGTATCAGACAGAATCTTATTCTTTTTTTAATATCCATAATATCTGTTTCTACCGTGTCCTCTGGAACTATGTTTACTGTTTTATTATCCCCTAATTCATCTAGTCAAGGTTATGGTTTTTCCAGTGGTCACATATGGATGTGAGAGTTGGACTGTGAAGAAAGCTGAGTGCCATAGAATTGATGCTTTTAAACTGTGGTGTTGGAGAAGACTCTTGGGAGTCCCTTGGACTGCAAGAAGATCCAACCAGTCCATTCTGAAGGAGATCAGCCCTGGGATTTCTTTGGAAGGAATGATGCTAAAGCTGAAACTCCAGTACTTTGGCCACCTCATGCGAAGAGTTGTCTCATTGGAAAAGACTCTGATGCTGGGAGGGATTGGGGGCAGGAGGAGAAGGGGACAACAGATAATGAGATGGCTGGATGGCATCACTGACTCAATGGATGTGAGTCTGAGTGAACTCTGGGAGTTGGTGATGGACAGGGAAGCCTGGCGTGCTGCGATTCATGAGGTAGCAAAGAGTCAGACAGGACTGAGTGACTGAACTGAGCTGAATCCTAGAGGGAAAGAGTCTTATTGAAGTTTGCTGTACAAAGGCAAATATTCCTCACATTTTTCCCCTTTCATTTGTTCTTTATCCTTTCTCTTCAAATGCCTCACTCTTTAACATCTATTAGCCTTTAATTCTGTCTGTCCACATAATCAGCACATTCTAAGGCAAATTTTGGTGGCTGATAAACACTGTATTGGCTCGATAAGTAAATACAATTGGGAGAAATATGTAATTTCAATTTCAGAAAGGAGATGTCATTAACTGTGTGACTGACAAAAGATTATCTCTTTTCCATACTATAATCCTGCAAGAGTAGTGATATGTGATTTTTATTGTCACAAAACTGAAGGCATGAGATTGAAAAGGTAGAGGGAATGCACATAAAAACTATTCTTAATTGAGGAAGAGACTCTGGATATAGTGCTTCCAAGAAATTAATTACCAAGAAATGAAATTAAATAGGTTCTAAAATAGCTTCTAAATTACATAATATGAAAGTGCTCAATACATAGTTTAATAGAATTGATATTAATTTATGCAGGAGGATTACCTTTCATGTACTATTTTCCTAAAAACCTTGGCAAAATATAGCAAAGCTTGAGTCAACAATAAACACACATCCTCTATTTTCAGAACTCAAATAGTTTTATAGGTGTCTTCTCAAAGGCACAGCTTTGGAATGAGAAACTGCTTTTCATCTGTATTTAGATGATGGTGTGATTTTCACATTGAGATGCATATTTTGGCTGTTGTAGAGAGTGTGATAATGAAAAACTTGTAACTTCTTTGCAGACAGCTATGTCATTTCAGACAACCCACTCCATTTCCTGTCTGGACATTTTGTTTTGTTTTGTTTTTATTTTTAAACTTTGTGAAATCATAAGCAATTTTTGTCTCCTGGCATTTCTTCCTCTAATTTCATGGATGAAAAATAACATATGTGCTTTTATTTATTTGGGGGGTATTTTCACACTATGGAGTACTATTTATTTATATGTATATATGTATTTATGTATTTTTAATACAAGAGTTTCTGGAAATTTTTTTTCATTATTATTTTGACACCAGAATATCTATCTACTTCTCAATTAAAAATATAGACTAGTGAAATGTTAAGAAGCCCTCCGTGTAAGATTGTTTAAAATCCATATCTTATAGAGCAATATAGTGCATATNGAGCCTGGTAGGTTACAGTCCATGGGGTCGCAAAGAGTCGGACACGACTGAGCGACTTCACTTCACTTCGCTTCACTTCAGAGTATTTTTTACATTAAAAAAATGGGGAGTTTTTTTGGCCATCTTTCAAGTTAAAAAAAAAATGCCAGAACTCAAGCTGTTTTCTTTTTTTTTTTCATAAATTTTATAAACACATAGGCAACCTATATATTTTGGTTAAATGGCATGTTAAGTTAGAAAAGAATTTAAGAGATTCAGTAGAGCAAATTTAAGCAAAAATTGTAAGTAGATTTTATGAATTTTATTTACAACATATTTTTGATCATATTGACTAATAAAACTACTAAAACAAAAACAACTTGAATTAAAATATGGTCGATGACAAATTTTACTCAAGGCATTGAAAACAATATTTTCATTCTAAGTCATATTTTTAAGTTCAACTAGATATTTAGCTATAAAATTATTACACATATAGTAATTATATGTAAACATATTAATATATATACTTATAGGCTTTCCTAGGTTTAAAGTTATGATTTTTGAAACTAAAAATACAAATGAAATATACCTCTTAATATGAGTTCTGAGTTTTTATTTCCTCTACAAACAGTAAAAAAAAAGTTGGCTTAAAAATCAACATTCAGAAAACTAAGACCATGGCATTTGGTCCCATCACTTCATGGCAAATAGATGGGGAAACAGTGGTAACAGTGACAGACTTTATTTTCTTGGGTTCCAAAATCACTGCAGCCATGAAGTTAAAAGACTTGCTCCTTGGAAGAAAAGCTATGACCAACCTAGACAGCATATTAAAAAGCAGGGACATTACTTTGCCAAAAAAGGTCTGTTTAATCAAAGCTATGGCTTTCCCAGTAGTCATGTATGAATGTGAGTTGGACTATAAAGAAAGCTGAGCACCTAAGAACTGATGATTTTGAACTGTGGTGTTGGCGAAGACTCTTCAGAGTCCCTTGGACTGCAAGGAAATCCAGTCAATCCTGAATATTCATTGGAAGGACTGATGCTGAAGCTGAAGCTCCAATACTTTGGCCACCTGATGTGAAGAACTGACTCATTGGAAAAGACCCTGATGCTGGGAAAAATTAAAAGCAGGAGGAGAAAGGGACGATAGAGGATGAGATGGTTGGATGGTATCACCAACTCGATGGACTTGAGTTTGAGCAATTGGGAGTTGGTGATGGACAGGGAAGCCTGGTGTGCTGCAGTCTATGGGGTCACAAAGAGTCAGACACGACTGAGCAACTGAACTGAACTGAACAAACACTCAACTGGGGTCAATCTGACTGAACACATACAGATTTCAACTTTGCTGATTTTTGTCCTTGCTCAGGATGCTCACCAAACAAACAAATAGTAAATTCACTTACTCATAAAGTTGTGGGAAACTGCAGCAAAATGTTTATTGGTTTCCTACCAATGGAAAGATAGGCTTCCAAACTTTTTTCAGAGACTCATGGAATCTTATCATGAGTAAACGTCCACTCAGCAACTCACAAAATTCTTCCTCTTTGCTGAAGTCAAGCTCTTCCGCTGGACAGAAGATTTAGATAAACTGTGTTCCCAGACATTCAGTTGTGTTGAAAAAGAGTTGGGGTGGGGGAATTCTCTTCAATTTCGTTATGCAGTTCCTTCAGGTGATTTTCAATAAAACTTAGGATATTCTGGTATTCTTCTTTGTCAAAACCAAGAAGCTTGGAAACACTTCAACATTTCCTTTGGCAGCCTGATTTTTCCAAAGGCTCATTTTCCTTTTAAAACTGTCAGGTTGGTTTACACCAAGACTATGGTCACTGGGAGGCAAAGCATTTTCTACAGGGCACTGTGATTTCTTGTTCTAAAGGCTCAGGTGATGAAAAGTGTCTGACAGTAGCCTAGTTTCTATAGACCTGCCACATCCTCAAAATAGGTGCTAACACCTGACTTACTCTTTCTTGAAGGTGGTTTCTGCAATTCAACCTTTAACTCAAACACCCTACTGAAAACTCTTCCTTGGCTAAGTCACCAAATTTCTGCATGTTCCACAAGATTTATATACACTTGGTCCAGGTTTTCACACACTTCCTTAAATGCTCTCAGGTAAACTGATCTGTGTGTCTTTTTTCAAAAAAATTTTGCAACATTCTTTAGAAGTATTTAACTTATTTCCAAGAAATTTTGATACTAGCACCTTTCCATGAAAAAAAAAAAAAGTGATCAAAGTGATTTTTTTTTTTTTTTTTGCAGAAGTGAAACCCCCTCATGAATCTAATCATGGATTCTGACACACACCTTTATTTTCAGATATGAAAACCATGTTTTAATATATCTTGGTCATTATTTATTTCACTGGCTTTTCATACCAGGAACTATTTTATTGAACTTAACTATGATTTACAAATCTTGAAAATGCAAAACATGTCCTGGGAATATCTGTTCACTCGTCAACCTGAATATAGAAGGTTTTTGCATAAATCTCTATTTTTTTTTTTTTTTTTGCAGAAGTGAAAACCCCTCATGAATCTAATCATGGATTCTGACACACACCTTTATTTTCAGATATGAAAACCATGTTTTAATATATCTTGGTCATTATTTATTTCACTGGCTTTTCATACCAGGAACTATTTTATTGAACTTAACTATGATTTACAAATCTTGAAAATGCAAAACATGTCCTGGGAATATCTGTTCACTCGTCAACCTGAATATAGAAGGTTTTTGCATAAGTCTCTTCAGCATATGTTACATGGTATCAGTATATAAACTTATTGTACTATTTGATCATGAAATCCTTTGTCTATTGTACTAACATACTTTCTAGTATTTTAGTCACTATATTTGCACGTGGAGCATTACTGGTTACTTACCAAATGAGTGACTTTTCATTTTCTGAGATTTTGTAGCCTTTTCATTGTTCTTTCCTTCCTTTTTTCCACCCTTCCCCTCCCCCTCCCTCTCTCTTCCTGTTTTTCTTTCTCTCTCTTTTCTTTCTTCCTTTCTTTTTTAATCTTAATTCAGTTTTGATAGAGAGAAGGCGATGGCCGCCCACTCCAGTACTCTTGCCTGGAAAATCCCATGGAAGGAGGAGCCTGGTAGGCTGCAGTCTATGGGGTCGCTAAGAGTAGGGCACAACTGAACGACTTCAATTTCACTTTTCACTTTCATGCATTGGAGAAGGCAATGGCAACCCACTCCAGTGTTCTTGCCTGGAGAATCCCAGGGATGGGGGACCCTGGTGGGTGGCCATCTATGGGGTCGCACAGAGTCGGACATGACTGAAGCGACTTAGCAGCAGCAGCAGTTTTGATATGAGTACAATTAGTTGTTTAAAATAACCAGCACTTTTACAGAGTTTTACAAATAACTCTGATTTGTATTTAAAGTTTTTTCAAAGTGCTTTTTGGAGACATTGCTTAATTTATAAGTTGTTTGCCACAGGCACTGAACAATTACCAGCCTATGTAAAAACCACTGGGATTTTTTTTTTTTTTTTAATCGTATCAGACTACTCCTTAGATCTAGTCTTAGATTCTTTATCTTCCATCTCTTCTTCAAAAATCACCACTATTAGGCACACTTGCAAAACACAAATGCTGGTAAGATGTCAAACATTTACATCTATGCAATATGTAGTCATTATGTAAGAATATTTATATAATGTAATCTATACCTTTCATATTTTGCAGTATTTCAAATAAAATCAAGGTTGTAGGGCAGCAGCTGAGCCATGATGCATGATATTAAAATTTTTTTCTTTATAATGAAATTGTCCCATACTTTCTCTTATGCTACCTTTTCATGGAATTCTCTTGATCTGATTCTGCAGATCCTCTGGTAAGAAACATATATACACAAACCCTGCCCTCTATCATAAAAGGAACTGAGGAGTTTCTTCCTGAGGAAGAAGCATGAGCTCAAGCCTAGCGGATAAATGAGGTAAAGTTAGCAATAATAGGGCTTCCCTGGTAGCTCAGCTGATAAAGAATCTGGCTGCAATGCAGGAGACCCTGGTGTGATTTCTGGGTTGGGAAGATCCCTTGGAGAAGGGATAGGCTACTCACTCCAGTATTCTTGGGCTTCCCCAGTAGTTGAGATAGTAAAGAATTCACTTGCAATGCGGGAAACCTGGCTTTGATCCCTGTGTGGGAACGATCTCCTGGAGAAGGGAATGGCTACCCACTCCAGTATTCTTGCCTGGAGAACTCTGTGGAAAAATGGAGCCTGCTGGGCTACAATCCATGGGGATGCAAAGAGCTGGACACAACTGAGCAACTTTTACTCACTCACTGACTCAATTCAAGGCACGGGAGAGAGTGGTTTAAATAAATTAAGTTGGGAGGAAAACAGAACCTGAGACCCACAAGTTTACTGGCACAGATGGCAGAAGAAGTTTCATGATGTTTGAGGCTGAAGTTGTCTGGCCATTTCCAAATTGTGACAGAGTATGTCACTTAGTTCTGCAGTGTGATTTTACAAGTGATTTTGGATAACTTTCGAGTCTGTTTCTTTAGTTCTCTGAACAAACAATCCATGGGGATGCAAAGAGTTGGACACAACTGAGCAACTTTTACTCACTCACTGACTCACTTCAAGGCACGGGAGAGAGTGGTTTAAATAAATTAAGTTGGGAGGAAAACAGACCTGAGACCCACAAGTTTACTGGCACAGATGGCAGAAGAAGTTTCATGATGCTTGAGGCTGAAGTTGTCTGGCCATTTCCAAATTGTGACAGAGTATGTCACTCAGTTCTGCAGTGTGATTTTACAAGTGATTTTGGATAACTTTCGAGTCTGTTTCTTTAGTTCTCTGAACAATTCTTTAACCTATGCAAATCTGCACCCACTCCCTTTGTGTTTATTTTGTACAGTAAAAATGCAAGTTTTTTTTTGTGTGTTAAAACTAGTTACATTCATTTCACTGCAACAAACAATTCTGAACCAACAAGTGACATTTTGTTTTTACCTTGATCTCTCTCCCTTGGACTCAAGGACAGAGTTGAACAGCTATGACCATAATGGACACATGATCTGACTCATGTTTTAAAAAGATTACTCTTTTAGACACTATGGAGTTAAATGTAGAAGAAGGAAAACTAGTTAGCAGGTGTCATAATATTTCAATATACATAAACCACCTTGTTAACTTTAAAAATTAAGTAATTATTCAACATAGGTAAGCATAGGAGTGGTCTATCTGAAATAGAAGAGTATATTTTTACCATTTTATGTTTAATTACGGTGTATTTTTAAAAAATCATATAAAATATATTTTTACATTACCTATAGTTAACATCTCTAGTGTCTTATTTTCCTAAAAGAAAAATTTTTAGATTCTATTCTATTTTCACTTTGAACAAGTCTTTAATATTATACAGATGTTCTGGCTATTTTCATGAAAATTACTTTTGGTGTATCTGAATATTTCTTAGGCTATTTTAGAAAATTTGCACTAATATTAACTTTTAAGGTCCATTTCAACTAAAATCTTTCTTATCTGAATCATTGAACTTATAGTAAATGATCCTCTTCTCACATTGTTAAAGTGAACTTATACATCTTAAAAAAATAATTCTAACAGATTTGAAAAATGCATGCAATTAACATTAAATTAACTTAAAATTGTGACCTAGTCATAACAGATGACAAATATTTATTGGGTACTAACTTTGTGACAGATAATATCCAATGCACTAACTAGAAATGATTGATGAACAGGCTTGTCTTTTCCTCATACAAGGCTATAAGATAGACACAGAGAGAGCCAAGAACAAATAAGCAAGTAATCAAACAAAAATAAATCAATTATAAACTATAAAAAGACATAAAAGGAAACAAGCTACTAAGATAAAAATAATGGTGACCTATTTTAGTTTGGATGATAAAAGGATTTTATAGAGAATAATATTGAAACTAAATCTAAAAATAATAGGCAGGCAATTCTGCAAGGAACAGAAGAAAAACTATGATAGACAGTAGGGAGAGCAGTTAAAGCCCCTAAGATAAGACTATCTGTTGTGTATTTGTGGAACTTAAAAGCAAGCTTTGCAGGAGCATACCCATGAAGAAATAGAGTGAAGGAGAAGACCCTAATCCCACCGAACAAATGTCTGCAGTCCCTCAGGTACAGGGGCATGTTACACAATTCCAATAAATTCTGTAGAAAAGACAGAATAGTTAGGAAAGCTTTATAAAGATCACTTAAATCAAGCATTTTCCCAGTTAAATCAAAAGGCTTGAATTATTTGGTATTAATCAAATGTTTAATTCTTGTTTCTGTAGGCAAAACTATAGAATGTAAGAAATAAGACTTTTCATTAGCTACATCATCCCAATTTACATGCTTCATAGCAAGAAATCTGTTTCTCTGTGTGCTTTGATCTTGCCATTTCATCTTACTAAACTACTTATAAAGTCTTATCAAATAGAAGCCTTGGGAAGTACGTATAAAATCCATTTCCATTTTTATCCTATTAATGGAGTCTTTTTCATTGAAAAAAATCCCTAAGGTTGCTCTCATTTGTATGCAGTTTGAAGATACAGTTAAATGCCTGCAAAGACACATTTTATTTATTTTTACTTTGTTCATAGATGAAAAGTTAATAATGTTTTTGAAAATGTATTTTCCTTAGGTGACAAAATAGTTTTTATTTCTACCATAGAATAATCTAATTGTGATGTGTGAATGTACATGTTTTCCAATAAGAGTAATTTAGAAATCCCTTTATTATATAAAAATATAACCTATAGGGATGTATTTCTATTTTAGAATACAAACTGAGAAACAAACATTTGTAGCCACATCATAAAGAATTTATAATACATAAACAGCGATTTATTAACATATAACAGCTTTCTGACTCTTTTCTAGCAATCTCATATTCTATATTTTATTATGTTCTCAGTTGCATCCTACTCTTTGTAACTTCAAGAGCCATAGCCTGCCAGGCTCCTCTCTCTAGGGGATTTCCCAGGCAAGAATACTGGGGTGGGTTGCCATTTCCTTCTCCAGGGAATCTTCCTGACCCAGGGATCGAACCCAAGTCCCCTGTGTCTCCTGCATTGCAGGCTGATTCTTTATCTGGAACCACCAGGAAAGCTTACATTTTATNTAACTTCAAGAGCCATAGCCTGCCAGGCTCCTCTCTCTAGGGGATTTCCCAGGCAAGAATACTGGGGTGGGTTGCCATTTCCTTCTCCAGGGAATCTTCCTGACCCAGGGATCGAACCCAAGTCCCCTGTGTCTCCTGCATTGCAGGCTGATTCTTTATCTGGAACCACCAGGAAAGCTTACATTTTATCATTAAAAACATAAACAAGTTGATCTATTTTGTCTAAATATCATACTTTAAAAGTAAAATAAATTATGAATTCAAGTTCAGACTCGGGGAGTTCAAATTCTCTTACTATAATATGTCTTTTGAAGAAGAAAACATTTTTATAGGAAACATCATCAAGCAACTCAGAAACAAACAAGCTGAAGGAGGCATTTTGTAGCTCTTTCACTATAAACTGAAATCATTCTGGTAGATGAAATACACTACTATGTTTTTAAATATTTATTTTATTTGTTACCAAATATAACAGCACAGTGTGACAAAGCTTGCACTCAGTTCAAGGGCCAGCCCCACCCCCGTCACAAACCAATACTTATTGGGAAAGTGTAGTGTATTGAAATAGGTCAGAATAATAGCACTGGCTCAGTCTGTGGCCACGGAGATGAAATAGTATTATTCTTATAATTTATCCAATGGCACATGTCAAAATTACCTAGAGAACATTTTTAAAACCCATAAACCTTGGCCTTACCTTATATTCTGACAAAATGGGGAAAGTGTCTCTCCTATAACATGAGAGTGATATGATCATATGTATCAATAAAGAAGATCACTGGGACATCAGAATAAAATCAGAGGGGGTGAAACATGAAGGAAGTATTCTACTGGGAAAGCTACTGCAATAATTTGGGTGTGGATGATGGTGCATGAATTAAAAGTTGTAGAAGTGGAGCTTAAGAGAAGCAAGAGATAGCAAAGATGATTGCATTGGTATAAAGAGAAGAGAGGAATTTCACTGTGAATAAGAAAGAAATTGCTTAAGAATATGAAACATTAGATGTGTGCTGTTCACTAGTAATCATATGTAATTTATTGAACATGTACAATTTGACTAATCTACATTGAGATGTTTTATGTGCGAAACACATCAGATTTTGAAATTTAGTAAGAAAAATGAATGCAAAATATCTTACTAATAGCTTTCTATTGATAACATAGCCACACACACCACATAGCTTTCTGTTGACAACATGGGCTTCCCTAGTGGCTCAGATGGTAAAAACTCAGCCTGCAGCACAGGAGACCTAGGTTGAATCCCTGGGTTGGGAAGATCACCTAGAGAAGGGACTAGCTACCCACTCCAGTATTCTTTCTGGAGAATTCCATGAACAGAGGAGCCTGGCAGGCAATAGCCCATGGAGTCGCAGAGTTGAAAATGACTAAGCAACTAACACTTTCAGTACTCAAGAAGTCAGTGAATAATGGAATCGTTGCCAACCTATAGAGTAACTTATTAATTTTTATAATATTATCTTTAGTTTTTTTCTTTGCTTGCTGTCTCGGCTCTAAATTAATGAACATATTTCCTGAAAAATTATTCTCTGAATTCTCTGAAAGAGCATTCTTACAACCTGGGCTGAACCAATGGTAAATTTTTAAAGCCATCTTTGTGCTCAGTCGCTCAGTCATGTCCTACCCTTTGCTACCCAGTGGACTGCACCACGTCAGGCTCTTCTGTCCATAGGATTTCCCAGGCAAGAATACTGGAATGGGTTGCCATTCTTCCCGGGGGATCTTTCTGACCCAGGGATCAAACCCGAGTCTTCCAAAGTTCCAGCATTGGCAGGCAGATTCTTTACCACTGAGTTACCTAAAGCCATTCTCAGTTAACAGTAACTGTTTGCAACTCACAGTTGGCAAGGTTTTGCTATGACATACATTACATAACTTGTTTGAGAGAGTGGCCAAAGTTTCTTTTCACAAAAATAAGTGAACGTTTTCTTTTGGCTTTGTTTTCAAAATTAGTCACAATGGGAATCAATTTTTATTTAAAATGCACTAAAACATCAAAGACTCCAAATTTTGCATACAGAGGGCATGACCTATAAAACACTGAACTCAGTTGAATGTAAAGTAGTTATAAATCAGGTGGAAAACATAACTGCATGCACTGCTTCTCTTTTATGTATTCACACTGTTAATTTGGGTAAGAGGACTAAGATCACTTAATACTTCTTTCATGGCATGTGAAATGTGATATATTTAATGTTTCATTACAAATAGGATTATATTATGTGCCTGATTGCCTGCAGGGATTTTTCTTAAGCCAGAAAACATAATTTAATACTACCATGTGATTTTAAACAATGAGTCTAAAACAGTTCATAGTGAATTCATGATCCTTACCGAAAAACTGCTCTATTCAACAACTTATTAAATGTTTCCTTAGAATGCATGATAAATCATTCATGAATTCTTCTTACCTACAATCCAGAAGATATCAGAAATTCACCCTCTAAACCATCCCCTTCACTTCCCAAAGTCCTCTTCCAAACTCAACAACAAAAAATGGCAAAAGGCATTTTTCCACTTCTGCAGTATAAAGAAGAAAACACAACAGCTGTCACTATCATTCCCTGACTATCATCAGTCAGGCTATGTTGCCTTTACAAAGAGTAGAATGACGATGTGTCAGAAAGAGGAGCAGAGGCCAGGAGCAGAGGGTCACTCATAGTTACACTTCCAGGTGCAGACCTGGCTCTTGCTATATTTTCTCTTTCCTTTTGGAAATTTCTCTTTGGGTAATGTGTGCTCTATGTTTATCACCAAGACCAAAATACACTCCTGCTGGTATAGAGGAAAATTTGGCATGTATAAGCATATTGAGGGTTTATTTACAGTATGACTGACTCTGAGAAGGTGAAGGAGGATTTGAATATAATATTAACTAAGGAATAGAATATTTAAGATAACCTAGGAATAGAAAACAGATTTCTATTTTAATAGGCCATGGATATATTACTGGGGAAACATGCTATGATGTGCAACATATGTTTAATGCCATTTTTAAGCAAGATGTTTAGAAAATTCTGTTGTTTTTTTTAAATTTAACTTCTTACTGATTATACATTGATCTTCTATATGTGCTAGCCTTTGTGCTAGGCAACAAGAAATACAGAAGTAAATTAAATAGTTCTTGCAATTGTGGACTTTAAAGTGTTTTTGTGAAATATATATGTATATATATATATTTAAGAAATCATATTAAAGATATGCTTGCAACTGTGATAAATGTATGTAAGGAAAAGCTCAAAGGACTAAGAGGCCACANAATTTAACTTCTTACTGATTATACATTGATCTTCTATATGTGCTAGCCTTTGTGCTAGGCAACAAGAAATACAGAAGTAAATTAAATAGTTCTTGCAATTGTGGACTTTAAAGTGTTTTTGTGAAATATATATGTATATATATATATTTAAGAAATCATATTAAAGATATGCTTGCAACTGTGATAAATGTATGTAAGGAAAAGCTCAAAGGACTAAGAGGCCACATATCAGGAAACATAATAAAGAATATCAATATTACTATGCAATTATATGTATATATATTAGTGGCAAAACAAGGAATTAACAGGGTATGACTAATGACTACTGTTTATAAATTGCCCCCAATTCAAAGGGATCTTTCTCATAAGAATGAAAAGTCAGAATTTTAAAAAACAAACAAAAAAAATCTTTGTATATCTTGCTGGCTTATTTCCTAAATTTTGTTTAATGATTCAGAAAAATAAAAAACAAACTCCCTAGTGCCTAAAATGAGAGAAAGAGTTGCAATTAAGACTTCCCTGGTGGCTCAGATGGTAAAGCGTCTGCCTACAATGTGGGACACCAGGGTTCAATCCCTGGGTCAGGAAGATCTGCTGGAGAAGGAAATGGCAACCCACTCCAGTACTCTTGCCTGGAAAATCCCATGGATGAAAGAGCCTGGTAGGCTGCAGTCCATGGGGTCGCTAAGAGTCCAGACACGACTGAACAACTTCACTTTCACTTTCAGTGCCTAAAATGAGAGAAAAAGTGGCAATTAAGTGTTATAATTTAATTTAGTTTAAATTAAGTGCAGGGATTATAACTGAGGAACTTTTATTAATGACAATGAAGTGGTTACGGAAACTTTATCAGCAATAATTATAAAATCTGTACCAAGAAAGAAAATATTTAAAAGTATTAAAAGTGTCCCAAGTCAGACTGATAACAGAGGAGAATTTGTTCCTAAATAAAACATATAACTGGAAGGGGTAAACTGACACAAAATATTCATATAAAGATCTACGTACAAATATTCATAATAGCATAGTACCCTAGACCGGAAACAGCCAAAGGTTTATCAAAAATTGTTGTAGGTTGCTCAATTCAGTAATACTTAACAATAAAACAGAATGAATATACAACAAGGGTAAATGTTGTATCATTATGCTGAGTGAAAGGATCAAGACCTGTNAAACAGCCAAAGATTTATCAAAAATTGTTGTAGGTTGCTCAATTCAGTAATACTTAACAATAAAACAGAATGAATATACAACAAGGGTAAATGTTGTATCATTATGCTGAGTGAAAGGATCAAGACACAAGACTGATCATTCATATGCTATTCCAAACTATATAAGTCAGTCTACATTATAGACAGCAGATGAGTGGTTCCATACAGTTGGGTTGGAGGGACAGTTCACTGCAACAAGGAATGGAAGAATCTATGAGTGATGAAAATGGCTTGTGTGTTGATTTTGCTGATGCTTACATGTGTACGCATTTTACAAAACTCGTTGAACTATACATGTAAAATATGTTCTGTAATATGTTCACGTTTCCTTAATAATGATGATTTTAAAAGACAAGATGAAAAGAATTATAGACAGAATGGACTTCCACTTCTAAAACAAGATGTTGTAAAAGTGACTGCTTGAGTTCCCTGCCTAAAACAACTAAGAAAATAAACAAAATACATAAAGCAACAATTCAAGTTATGGAACATCAGACAACAAGAGACAATGATTACTGTTTCCAAGTAATAAAATTGCACCCAAGTACTAAGGTCAATAATATTTATGGGAATACTAAAAACAGCATCTGACAAAGTAAAATTCACAGTTTCAAACATTAAAAAAAAATTATCAGACATAAAGAAACATGAAAATATGCATTGAATACCATTAAGAATCAATAAAATTAAAAATAACACAGTTGATAGAAATGGTTGACAAGCATATTAAAATAATTATGTTTCAAAAGTTTAAGAAGCTAAAGACTGAGGATGTTAAGTGGAAACTTTTAAAGATAAAATACAATATTTGACAGAATGTGGTCACTGGAGAAAGGAATAGCAAACCACTTCTGTATTCTTGCCTTGAGAACCCCATGAACAGTATGAAAAGGCAAAATGATAGGATACTGAAAGAGGAACTCCCCAGTTCAGTAGCTGCCCAATATGCTACAGGAGGTCAGTGGAGAAATAACTCCAGAAAGAATGAAGGGATGGAGCCAAAGCAAAAACAATACCCAGTTGTGGATGTGACTGGTGATAGAAGCAGGGTCCGATGTTATAAAGAGCAATATTGCATAGGAACCTGGAATGTTAAGTGGATGACTCAACGCAAATTGGAAGTAGTCAAATGAGATGGCAAGAGTGAACGTCGACATTCTAGGAATCAGCAAACTAAAACGGACTGGAATGGGTGAATTTAACTCAGATGACCATTATATCTACTACTG
>SJYX01014686.1:0-79089 GCA_006410675.1 Oreotragus oreotragus
AAAAAAAATGCTTTGCAGTTTAAAACAAACAAAGAAAAAGACTAACCCTGGCATCTATATATTTTCTTCTGACTCCTCTAGAACATAAACTCAGAAATTATCCTTTATTTCATTTTATCTTGGTGGCTCAGACAGTAAAGAATCCACCTGAAATGCAGGAGACCCAGGTTCTATCCCTGGGCTGGGAATATCTCTTGGAGAAGGGAATGGCTACCCACACCAGTATTCTTGCCTGGAGAATTCCATGGACAGAGGAGCCTGGTGTGCTACAGTCCATGGGGCTGTGAAGAGTTGGACACAGAGCAACTAACACTTTCACTTTACTTTTTAGCTCTTATAAAATCAGAAATGTCTCAAAAAACAAATCGTTCTCTCATTGTTTTTTAATAATTCTTCACTGATTTTCTCCCTTTCTCTTCTGCTTTATAAATAGCTTTGTTAAAAATCATGTCTACACTCTTGTAACTTATCTCCCATTCACTTATTAATCCACTCCTGGCTTTTGTCCTCACCTCTTTAACCTGTGATCAAGGCTACCATTTAACCAAGTCTTTATTTTATTATCTCTCTGTAGCAAGACTACTGACCACTGCCTCCTTCAAAATATTCTTTTCCCTGTAACACAACTACATCTTGTTCTTTTCTAATGCCTTGGTCAAATCTTTTTTTTTTTTTAATTTATTTTTACTTTGTTTTACTTTACAATTCAAAGTATTGGTTTTGTCATACATTGACATGAATCCGCCACGGGTGTATACAAGCTCCCAATCCTGAACCCCCCTCCCACCTCCCACCCCATATCATCTCCCCGTGCACCAGCCCCAAGCATCCTGTATCCTGTATTGAACATAGACTGGCGATTCGTTTCTTCCATGATAGTATACATGTTTCAATGCCATTCTCCCAAATCATCCCACCCTCTCCCTCAGAGTCCAAAAGTCCGTTCTATACATTTGTGTCTCTTTTGCTGTCTCGCATACAGGGTTATCATCAAATCTTCTTGAGGAAAGAACTAACCCTCTCTTGTAATCCTTCAGGCTTTTATCTTTAGCCTTCTTGATTCTATATGCTCTCCTTAGATTAGGTGACAATATATCCCAGTTTGCTTTGGCCAGTCCTGAGTTAATCTGATGTCTTGGTACAATTATTTATATAGCCCTTTTCATTTTTCAAACTGTTCTGGTTTAGACGATCAATTAAGTGATCTCATCCTTCTAATACAATCCCTACCATCTTCATAGAGCTCACCACCCAATTCACAGACCTCTCTCCTCTAGTCTACCTACACACATAAAGTCAATGCTTATTGATACTTCTCCCAAATTTTCCTCATGATTCTCAATTTGTCCAATACTTAAACACAGATTTAAGTCATGTTAAATCAACATATCCAATACTAAATTAGGCTTCTTAAAACTTTCTTCCTATATCTTCCAGTAAAACAAATAGTACCATTCTCAATTTTCCAATCCCATAAACTTGAATATCTTAATATATTTTCAACTCCTATATTCAACTGGCTCTTCTACCTGCCTGCCATCCTGATACTTAGCTTAAGAGTCTAAGTCCTTGTCATCTGTCATCTCATCACTATAAAAAAACCTTTTACTTAGTATATCTGATTAAGCCTCTCCAATCCAATCTTTGCACTAGCCAGTGTTCTTTCTGAAACACAAATCTGACCATAATCTCTTTACTTAATAAGCTTTAATGGCTCCTTTAGTCTTTAGGATGAAGTCCAAGCTTTTTGTGATAGCACATTAAGCTTCTTCATGATCTAGCTTCTGTTTACCATATTATCTACCTGTAGTTTCCAGAAGCAGGCCATGTTTTCTTTTGCCTCAGCCCTTTCTTTGTATGTGTCACTCTCTTGGTATTTATTCCCAATTTTCATGTGCTTAAATCCTAATCATCCTTCAGGATTCAGCACAGGCATCACTGCCAGTTTGGGTAGGTTACTCCTTCTGTATACTCCTTGAGCACCCTGTTAGAGAACTCTTCACACTGTATGACAAACTTCTTGAGAACAAGGACAGGGAATACCTTTGTACATCCAGCACCTTGCATAGTATATGAGTTCAATACATAATACATATTCAATGCAATTACTAATGAACTTAATTTAAATCAACTTCAGTGATGGGAAAATTCATCAGATGGGCTAACCAAGCTAATTCCTTTTTCTCTAGAGCCTGTGTTCCCACTCTCTTATCTCCCAGCCCTGTGAGGATGCATTTGAGGAGGCATCGATCTGTGAGGAAGAGAGTCAGCATTAGAAACCACCAAGCTGGTTCTCTATTCTTCCATTTCCGGCCTCCAACTCTGGGAAAATAAATTTCTGTTATGTCACTCAGTCTGTGGTATTTCATTATGGTGACCTGAGCAGAGTAATATAACTAATACACTCTAATAAACTGCACTTCTGGCTGGAACCTATACTAAGATTTTAGTAAACAATTTTTTAAAGGATGAGCCATGTTTACTTTGTTTACCAGAGCTTTATACTCAGAAAGTACCCAATACATATTTGAATGAATAAAATTTTTGAACACTTCTAAGTCATGAGAATTGGGAATAAAAAGATTTCCAAAGTTCCTTTCTTCAAAGAATTCACAGTCTAGGGGACAAAATTTAAAATAAACCAACGTATTTGGTAACTGTTATAATAGAATTTAGGGGAACAGAAGGTAGAAAAGGAAGAAAATACTTTTATTAGGGTAGGTCAAATGTCAGAAAAGGATTAACTGATTAAGAAAGGGAAAATACATAGTGTTTTGCTTCATAAAATGTAAAATAACACAATTATACCACTAGGCAATGGAATCAGGCGGACAATTGATATTAAGGTCCACCACAGGGCTCATATATAAAGTTCTTCTATTCTTGTGTAGACTAACCAAACTGTTAAAAGATTAGAACATTACTGAAGCAAGTATTTTTACCCTAACTAAATTTCCACTTCTCTTCCAAGTTCTTAAAATGCTTAAATATTACAAGTATTTTAAATATACCATTATCTTATCATATCATGAATCGAAATGTACAGCAAATATTAATTAGTTTCACTTTCAATAGCCAGTAGGAAAAAAATTACAATGAAGATTAAAGAAAGTTTCAGTTGGAAAACTGGGTAAATACTACTATATTATTAACCTTTGTAAGCAAATATTCCTAACAATATTATAAAATCAACCACTTCTCATTTTTCTTTGATAAGAAAATGCCTTTGAGAATTTTTTTTTTTACATGACAAGTTGCACTAATTTTCAAAGTATTTAGTGTATAAAAATCTCTTATGCAAAAAAGTTTATTACTGAATTGTACTTAAGGCATAAGGACTCAGAACTAACAAATGCCAAGAAAAGAATCATTACTTGCCTGCATAGGTTTGGTAAGTGGATCCATTCTAACTAAATAAACTTCCAAGGTACGTTCCTTCTTCATGGGCAATGGAAGTGTCAAGTAACAGAAAGGATCAAATGTTACTGAAATCTTAGCACATTCCGGACAAACTAAAGTTGATTTAAAAAGGCCATGAAATATATCTACTATGATAGAATCATTTCTTTTTAAATGGTTTTCCCAGGCTTCTTCAGCAACTACCTATAAGGAAAACAGACACATATTACACAGAGATATCACATTATTGTAACAATGTGACAATAATATGGTTAAATTTACCTTATCTGGTCTTCCATCAGCATCTTTTAATTGTATATATGGTTTTTTCCTAATTCTATTCAAATCCTCATGTAGTCCATCTAATAGGAAAGCTAATAGTTCTTGACAGTCCTGCTGCTGGTATCCAGAGAACTGAGGTGCAAAACGTCCTACCTGTGTCTGTAAGAAAAGCAAAACTATAAAATCAGTTCTAGGGATTTAAAAAAATATATAGTTGATAATCCATCTGTGAATTCATCTACTTCTTAAAATTTATTTGTGATCCTGAAATCAACCTGTGGCACTTTTGCAGTAATTTGCATATACGATAATTACATATGGATAAATACACATAAATAATTACATATCTAAAAATATTTTAATAATGGTAACTAATCTGTAAAATAGAAAAGAAACGTTGACCTGAGCAAAGAACAATGAGAAAACGTTGCAATTTTGTAAAAAGAATTGGGAAACACTAAAGACTTGCTCTTAATGGAAGCAATTCCATGAACAGAGGAAGCCTGGTGGGCTACAGTTCATGGGGTTGCAAAGTGTCTGAGCTCATACACACACACAGATCTAAAATTCAGTAACATTTCTGGGTCACTTGAAAACTACAGCGCTCTCATTCAGCTTCTGTGTTTAAAGAGGATAAATCTCATAGAGACAAAAGGAATATTCATGCTCATATATAATTTTTCTAGTCATTGCAGTGCTAAGTATTTTTTTGATGAGACTGAAAAGAAATGTAAAAGTAAAAAGTCATGTATCAAGGACCTATTTACAATGTAATTTTAAATGAGGACATCTTGTAAAATGAAAATAACTGGAATTATGGATAAAGGCTGAGGAATGATTTGTCTAAACCAGTTGGTCCAAAGTTTGGAAAGTTAAGGAACAAATGCAGGAGCTTTTCTGCTTTGTTGCTATTTATTTTTAAAGAACTAGCATACAGTTAATAAAATGTTGCCCAGTTGATTTCCTGTAAGAATATCATTTAAGTTGTATAAAAAGTGATTGAAAACTGCTGGGAAGAGCTCCTGAAGGAGGAAATGGCAACCCAATCCAGTACTCTTGCCGGGAGAATCCCATGGAGAGAGGAGCCTGGTGGGCTACAGTCCACGGGGTCGCCAAGAGTCAGACATGACTTAGTGACTAAACTACCACCGTCACCATAGTCAATATTTAGTGTTTACTTTGCAGACTAATTTCAGTAATTTTTCAAGCTTATGACTCTCAAAATAAGAGTTCTTAGAGCTTAATGACATGCTCAGACTTAGTCTTTACATTTGTATATTTATGTAGGTCTCTTAGAGATATGCTGTATTCTAAAACAATCTGCAAGTGCTCATTGCCGTCTGTCTGTTGTCGTTTTGAACCATGCCTACATTTCTCAACTTTTATTTATTTCCTTTGACATCTCCCAGAACTCTTTTTGGATATTTTAAACTAATTATCTACTCTGTACCCCACCTTGAAAATTTAATACTTCATTTGCTGCATATCTATTTATATGCTGAGTCCCTCTGGAGGGCCACAAACCATTGTAATAGCTATGATTCTTTGCTCTTTCCCAAAGACTTTTCTCCTCTTGAGGGTGAAAAGGCCTTGATGAAATGTATTTGAGATACTAACCTTAAAGGCTCTTGGTGTGACATAGCTGAACTTTCCAGACCACATTTGCTTGATCAATTCAGCATAAGATTTAGCTATTTCACCTCTCATTCCTAAGGGATTGTCAAAATTCAGTTCTTCTTGATACTTATCATTCAGGAAATATTCAGTAAGTGGAGGTGTATTGCTCAAACACTGCAAAAAATAAAATATATTTTCAAGTAAAAGAAACCATACATATTAAACATTAAAATGCAGAAACAAAGTGATTATATATATACACAGAAAAATTAACATTGATGGCCTCTTGCACTAATAAGTAACTGATCAAATAAACATTCAAATGCTGTACTCAACTATTCATTTCCCAAATTTCAAGTCAATTATTTATAGTAAACAAAAATGCTAATATTTGTTGCTGCAAAACCTACATTAACTTTAACCACAGCAAACTACTGGTTAACTGGGAGAGAAGTTCAGAGTTTTTTTTCCTGGCAGAAATTATGGATTGTCTAGCCATCCCAGGCATTTGCCAGTTAGCCTGCTGCTACTGCTGCTAAGTCGCTTCAGTCGTGTCTGACTCTGTGCGACCCCATAGACGGTAGCCCATGAGGCTCCCCCGTCCCTGGGATTCTCCAGGCAAGAACACTGGAGTGGGTTGCCATTTCCTTCTCCAATGCACGAAAGTGAGAAGTGAAAGTGAAGTCGCTCAGTCGTGTCTGACTCTTAGAGACCCCATGGCTGCAGCCCACCAGGCTCCTCCGTCCATGGGATTTCCCAGGCAAGAGTACTGGAATGGGGTGCCATTGCCTTCTCTGCAATTAGCCTGAGTAGGAGCTAAAAACAGACGGAGCACAAGCAAGAAATGAACTTTAAAGAGACATTTACTGCTTCCATTGTCAATTCATCATCATGAAAGAGCAGCCTTCTAAGTTTTCATTTTGGGTCAATCATTTTCTAGAAGGGACAATACACATCAGCTGAGTCTGAGAAAACAAACTTCTATTATGTGAACTCTGGTCAATAGTATTCTTACTTCTTCCAGCTCTTATTTAATAATAGAACAACTCAAGTTTACTTTATGGCATGATTAAAATTATGAATAAGTTAATTCTCCAGCTCTGTTCCATTTTGAATAATTTAGAATCTAAAATAAAATAGACAGTGGAAGTACAGTTTTCTCACAATATTTTATCTCAAGCTGAAATAATTTTAAGTTGATAATGCTATATAATGTGACTTCATTTTGAACCCAATATTACTTTATCAATTAGATGTCTAGAGCCACTAAGTAGAATATGTAAAGACTGACACAGACATAGAGTCATAGAGGTAACTTTTTGGCTGCAGGAAGATATTTGTTTTGGAGTACAGTGACAAAATGCTTTAAGTGAAGCTAGCTCTCTGCATGTAAAGTAGTAGAAACCCATTCATAGGTGAGTTCAGAATTTATATTAATGGAAATGGAAGTTTTCCACAGCTTGCTTACCACTCATAAGAACTAAGTTGAACAGTCTTGGTAACTATGAAAAATTAAGCCTGCTGAATTTATGCTGATAACCTGGATGTTATAAACTATATGTCATTTACTGTTTGGCTAAAACTTAAGCACATTCAATCTTAAAAATAAATCATGGTGTTATACTTTGTGGTTTCAATTAAAAATCAATTTCTGTGTACTCATGTAACCATGATATCTAATTTGGAATTTTCTGTCTAATAAAAATAATACTGTTCAAACTGGTAGTCTGGTCCCAACCTCAAGATAAGAGGGAGAACTCTTTATAATATGGAACTTGTTATTACACTATTTTAGACAGTGAAAACAGTATAAACAGTCAAAAAATGTTTGAGGTGGGCTACATAGGCTATTATTTACATGTTATTTTCAACAGCAAAAAATTTTATGTAGAAAAGAGGCAGGCTACAGTGTAAGATGTAATTAGGGAAGGATTTTTTTTTCCCCGTATTTTTGCTCCTAACTCCTTTTACATCTCAAACTTTCCTAATCTTACAGGTTTTCTCAATTTCATTTTCTTTTTATAATATATATTGGTTTTATACCCAGCTTGGAGGTAGGGGCCAGCAACCCAGAATACATCATGACTACACAAGGCATAAATGCTATCACTTAGTAGTATCATCTGATTTAGTACAAACGGGACCAACACTAAATTGTCAATGAAGCAAAGTAGAAATAAGATAGCATTTACAACAATTATAGTTTTCAAATCCTTATATTTGATCAGCTCAGGGTTATACTAAGAATGTATAATATTCTACTATTGTGTGCAATAATTATATAAAGAAGCTAATGTTTTACCAAACACTTCAAAGAATCAAGTTGTGCAAACATGAATAATTCTTGCAGTTTACTTTTACTTATTCATAGTTTTCCTTATCTTGCAAAGAGCTTCCAACTATAATTGAAAAAGTCCCTCTGGAGGGCCACAAACCATTGTAATAGCTATGATTCTTTGCTCTTTCCCAAAGACTTTTCTCCTCTTGAGGGTGAAAAGGCCTTGATGAAATGTATTTGAGATACTAACCTTAAAGGCTCTTGGTGTGACATAGCTGAACTTTCCAGACCACATTTGCTTGATCAATTCAGCATAAGATTTAGCTATTTCACCTCTCATTCCTAAGGGATTGTCAAAATTCAGTTCTTCTTGATACTTATCATTCAGGAAATATTCAGTAAGTGGAGGTGTATTGCTCAAACACTGCAAAAAATAAAATATATTTTCAAGTAAAAGAAACCATACATATTAAACATTAAAATGCAGAAACAAAGTGATTATATATATACACAGAAAAATTAACATTGATGGCCTCTTGCACTAATAAGTAACTGATCAAATAAACATTCAAATGCTGTACTCAACTATTCATTTCCCAAATTTCAAGTCAATTATTTATAGTAAACAAAAATGCTAATATTTGTTGCTGCAAAACCTACATTAACTTTAACCACAGCAAACTACTGGTTAACTGGGAGAGAAGTTCAGAGTTTTTTTTCCTGGCAGAAATTATGGATTGTCTAGCCATCCCAGGCATTTGCCAGTTAGCCTGCTGCTACTGCTGCTAAGTCGCTTCAGTCGTGTCTGACTCTGTGCGACCCCATAGACGGTAGCCCATGAGGCTCCCCCGTCCCTGGGATTCTCCAGGCAAGAACACTGGAGTGGAATTTCAAGTCAATTATTTATAGTAAACAAAAATGCTAATATTTGTTGCTGCAAAACCTACATTAACTTTAACCACAGCAAACTACTGGTTAACTGGGAGAGAAGTTCAGAGTTTTTTTTCCTGGCAGAAATTATGGATTGTCTAGCCATCCCAGGCATTTGCCAATTAGCCTGCTGCTACTGCTGCTAAGTCGCTTCAGTCGTGTCTGACTCTGTGCGACCCCATAGACGGTAGCCCATGAGGCTCCCCCGTCCCTGGGATTCTCCAGGCAAGAACACTGGAGTGGGTTGCCATTTCCTTCTCCAATGCACGAAAGTGAGAAGTGAAAGTGAAGTCGCTCAGTCGTGTCTGACTCTTAGAGACCCCATGGCTGCAGCCCACCAGGCTCCTCCGTCCATGGGATTTCCCAGGCAAGAGTACTGGAATGGGGTGCCATTGCCTTCTCTGCAATTAGCCTGAGTAGGAGCTAAAAACAGACGGAGCACAAGCAAGAAATGAACTTTAAAGAGACATTTACTGCTTCCATTGTCAATTCATCATCATGAAAGAGCAGCCTTCTAAGTTTTCATTTTGGGTCAATCATTTTCTAGAAGGGACAATACACATCAGCTGAGTCTGAGAAAACAAACTTCTATTATGTGAACTCTGGTCAATAGTATTCTTACTTCTTCCAGCTCTTATTTAATAATAGAACAACTCAAGTTTACTTTATGGCATGATTAAAATTATGAATAAGTTAATTCTCCAGCTCTGTTCCATTTTGAATAATTTAGAATCTAAAATAAAATAGACAGTGGAAGTACAGTTTTCTCACAATATTTTATCTCAAGCTGAAATAATTTTAAGTTGATAATGCTATATAATGTGACTTCATTTTGAACCCAATATTACTTTATCAATTAGATGTCTAGAGCCACTAAGTAGAATATGTAAAGACTGACACAGACATAGAGTCATAGAGGTAACTTTTTGGCTGCAGGAAGATATTTGTTTTGGAGTACAGTGACAAAATGCTTTAAGTGAAGCTAGCTCTCTGCATGTAAAGTAGTAGAAACCCATTCATAGGTGAGTTCAGAATTTATATTAATGGAAATGGAAGTTTTCCACAGCTTGCTTACCACTCATAAGAACTAAGTTGAACAGTCTTGGTAACTATGAAAAATTAAGCCTGCTGAATTTATGCTGATAACCTGGATGTTATAAACTATATGTCATTTACTGTTTGGCTAAAACTTAAGCACATTCAATCTTAAAAATAAATCATGGTGTTATACTTTGTGGTTTCAATTAAAAATCAATTTCTGTGTACTCATGTAACCATGATATCTAATTTGGAATTTTCTGTCTAATAAAAATAATACTGTTCAAACTGGTAGTCTGGTCCCAACCTCAAGATAAGAGGGAGAACTCTTTATAATATGGAACTTGTTATTACACTATTTTAGACAGTGAAAACAGTATAAACAGTCAAAAAATGTTTGAGGTGGGCTACATAGGCTATTATTTACATGTTATTTTCAACAGCAAAAAATTTTATGTAGAAAAGAGGCAGGCTACAGTGTAAGATGTAATTAGGGAAGGATTTTTTTTTCCCCGTATTTTTGCTCCTAACTCCTTTTACATCTCAAACTTTCCTAATCTTACAGGTTTTCTCAATTTCATTTTCTTTTTATAATATATATTGGTTTTATACCCAGCTTGGAGGTAGGGGCCAGCAACCCAGAATACATCATGACTACACAAGGCATAAATGCTATCACTTAGTAGTATCATCTGATTTAGTACAAACGGGACCAACACTAAATTGTCAATGAAGCAAAGTAGAAATAAGATAGCATTTACAACAATTATAGTTTTCAAATCCTTATATTTGATCAGCTCAGGGTTATACTAAGAATGTATAATATTCTACTATTGTGTGCAATAATTATATAAAGAAGCTAATGTTTTACCAAACACTTCAAAGAATCAAGTTGTGCAAACATGAATAATTCTTGCAGTTTACTTTTACTTATTCATAGTTTTCCTTATCTTGCAAAGAGCTTCCAACTATAATTGAAAAATGTTTAGTTTTCCATCCATAGTGATCTAAAATTTGTCACTAAAATTTAAGACTTGATTATGTCACTTCCTTGCTACAAATCTAATGGCAATCTCAGATGAAAATTTCAAATTCAAAAAGACAGCAACTATTAAAAACTCCCTGGTCCCTTTTTGACTTTCATTTAATCTACCATCTGTTTTGTAACAGGTCACTACTTGGATTTTTAAAAAGAACAGTGCTTATTTTCATAGTGACTCATGCCAGTTTGAAACTGACTATTATTAACTGATAACAAACTAAACAACAAAACACAATGGTTCAGTAAATAATTGCCTGCATTTCCTGTCAAGATATCATAACCAATATATTAAAATTTTTTTTACATTTTTTAAAATTAGAGGATAACTACTTTACAACATTGTGTTAGCTTCTGCCATACATGAATCAGCCATAGGTACATAACCTATGTATCCTGAGATAAACCTTAATTTTAAATATGAGCTATTAAGCCCTGAATAGTCCCCCCAAAGCATCTTATTTGTTAAAGGTAATGTTTTCAGGAACTCACGACCTTAATTTTTCTAAAAATTTGTACAAATACATACAAATACCGATATTCAATTGTTCTAATACACAGTCCATAATATTCTAAAAACTAAACTGATATCAGACTTTTCTTCTACCTCTTGAAAATATTGTACTTTTCTCCCTCACTTTGAAAATAATGGAGTCATTATATTCTTGAAATAATACAAAAACCAGTTATATATTAAAAGTTCTCTTTGGGTATCAGTTTCAAGGTACAATTGGAATAGAGCTCAAACAACTAAAATATTTTCATGTTCCAGGTGATATCAGTATTCAATGCCATCACTGTGGCAGAAGAAAAGAAGCCTGTTTCTTAAATCTGCTCATAATACAACTGATTTGTAATTTAGGCAACTCATTACTCAATCTTTTATCATGAGGCTTTCTCAGAAACATGAACATCTTTGACAATTACTAGAAAATTTGTAATTGGACTGGCTTTCATTAAGTACAATATTTTAAAGAATAAATTTCATTAGTACAGTAATAAAAACTAGAACCAGAGTTCTATAGCATATCTCTCAAAGATTCTTCTAATATAAAAAACACCACTTTCCTATCTGTTTGGCAGTGTTCCAAGATAATTCCTTTCCTAAGGCATATGAATTCCTATATATGTAGACATAGAAAATGTCCTTATTAACTCATAAGATATTTTATTCCAACAACATAATATAGACCAGAAATCATACAACATATGTTGTGCCTATGTGTATATATCCCTTATTCTCAATACTTTCTAAACTGGAGAAAACAACAACAACCACTCACAAAACTTTCACCCATAACGTACATCATTTTTCTTATAAAAAACTGAGAATTAAAAAAAAAAACAACACAAACTCTGAGAATATATATGAATGTATCATAAAAACAAAAAAGGACTATATAAACAATATTAGCATGCTATTTCTATGGCCACTTATGAATTTTTTTTTGACATTCTACTAGTCATATGACATGCTGAGCTTCACCTCTATTAAATTCATTTGATTTCAACAGCTTGACACTAACTAAATGCCAATACTTCCATAGTTTAAGAACTAGCTCTTACAATTTACCATCAAAAAACGAGGTCCAAATATAATGTGACTAATCATAAAACACATATCTTAAGCCATATTTTGTTTGCATTACAATTATATCTAGAATCAGTCCTAGTATTGCACAGAATTTTGTCAAATACCATTTTAAAAATGAAGCAATAATCAGACAGAATAAAAAGATTCTGTATTAGTAGCTTCAATTCTTTTTTTCAGTTTTACCTCTGTTAACTGCTACCAACCCATCTCCCTCCACCCTCCGTCACATGTGTGTGCTCAGTCATGTAACCCCACAGACTGCAGCCTGCCAGGCTCCTCTGTCCATGGAATTTTCCAGGCAAGAATACTGGAGTGGGTTGCCATTTCCTTCTCCAGGGATAGTTTCAATTCTTGATGCAAAAGAGAAAAAGTAAAAAAACCTACATTAATTAACAGGCAAGTGCACTTGTTAATTAGGCTAAATACTCATTTAAACTTTTTATGATCCCTAGGCAAGTTAATAGTGTGCAAAACTGACAAAAGCATTTGAAGATGTAAGTATTAAAAACTCAATTGCATATTTAGTATATGGTAATATGAATACTAAAATTTCATATTTAGTATATAGTAGACTTTTGGCATTCATTAATTTAGCCTGTGTGACTCGGCATCTTCACAGCTGGCTAACTGGAAGGTTCAGGATATAAGCTAGTATGAAAAGATATTGGTCCAGGAAGAATGATGAGAATGGTGTATTATGTGCAAACCAATCATTCTGTGAGCAAATGTATCTGTTCCTCAATGTAACTTTATACTTCTCTACTTGTGCTCACATATGCATTTAAAATCAAAATTGCATGTAAGAATGTGAATTCTTGCATGTGAATTTGAATTAGGGATCTCATGATATATTTCTTAAAGTATTAAGACAGCCTTAGCATGTACTCTTTCCCTTAGTATATTCTTCCCCTGTAAGAAATTCCTACTTATTCTTTTAAAACTCATCTCAGCATCTCAGTACCTCAAACATAAACTCATGTTCCTTCTTCTGGACTAACTCTATTAACTTGAACTCTTATACTGTCTTTATCCTGAGGGCAGGGTCCATGTCCTATTCACTTTTGTAACTCAGCATCTAGCACAATGCCTGGCACATCCCGTAATAAAGGTGTGATGAACGAATTAAAAACTTACATGGTAAAGCAGTCCTTACAGAGACTGAGAGCAGTGGGAAAGCACTTGACTAAGATCTGAACTGCAGCCTGCTGTATAACTACAACCTACTCAAAGCTCTTCAAGTTAAAAAATAAAAGTCCAGATAATGCCTAAAGAGGGTTTCTTAATGAGAAAAAGTAACTAATGTGAATACTCCAAAAATAACTATCAAGATAAATCCATGTAAATAAAAGATATGTGAAAGGAAAATATATGGTAATATATTTTCATGAAGACTCTTTCCCTCAAATCAGCCTGGAACTAGACATAATAATTCTTCAGAGAATTATTCTAAATAATCAAATTATCTCATTTACTGGACATTCTCTATGGGTCAATGTATACAGACTGTTAACCATTGTCATCATGAAGAATTCTTTTTAAAAAAAACGCATACAGAATTCACCTATTTTAAAAAATGTTAATAATCTATGAAAAACTCTCTGGTTATACACTTCCACCTTTAACCCAACATGCTATAATTGGTGTATTATGTGAAGGCCAATTTTCTCTAATTATTTAAATTTCTTGGAAAGACTACAATGCTTTTTAAAAATAACTTTTCCTTAAACACACATGCAAAAACCCTATTGTTCTTATATTACTGTCAATAAGGTCTTCCATTAAATGTTCTGATCAGTAAGACTGATGTTTCTAGAATTCTCTGAAAAAGTGACTCATGTAAGAGTCTCAATTTTGTATTTCACTACAATCTTCCAGTTTTTTAAAAAAACTGACCAAGTGATATAAAGTTCTACTATATAACCAAATCTCAAGTCTATAATCAACATATTTTAGGAAATGAATAATTAATAGCCATCCCAATAACTTGTAAAAAATCTGGAATTTCCCCAGTACCTGGAAAATAGTCAAAGTAATCCCCTTCAAAAAGAGAAAGTTGTCTTTTGTAATGCTGAATATGAACCACTCCCTTTCTGTTCAGGTGCTCCAGAAGCCCAATTTTCAAGTGATCATGTATGCTCACTATTTTAGTAAACCGGTAACTAGAACAGGAAAGAAAACAAACTTAATTTTTGATTACCTAAAGCCTTTGAGAATTGTGTAACTCATTCTGTAACTGATCAAAATGTAATGTCACTCACAACTCTTAAAGTAGCTACACTTTCAAACTGACCAATGCTAAATATAGGAACCCAATCTAAAATGGAAATTATTTTCTTATGATTTAAAAAACTAAAACCTAAAGTAATCCATGGTTAAAGTAATCTTAGAATACCCCCCAATAAATTTTTCTGTATTTTAAGATTAGATGGATAAAGAATTTTCAGATTTTTTTTTTTTTTGTCATGACAACAGTATAAACATAAAAAGATACTGTATAACTCCAAAGTATTCTATTAAAACTGGGATACTGGCTCTAATTATGAAAAAAGTAGTGGATAAGACAGAAAAGTATGATGTAGACTTTCACAATGAAGAACTACAAAGATAAGCCTGCCCCTTCACCATGGAGATTTGAAAAATGAGATCTTTAAGACACTTTATGTTTTATTTTTTGTTATTTTTCTCCTTAGAAAAGGAAAATCGCATTATATTTGAGGGGTCAATTTTGAAGTTTCTCTATATATTCTGGGAAAACAAGTGCAACTAAAGCCATGTTTTGCTTTACATTTCCATTCTCCAAGTTTTCTTTAAAGAACAAATTTGTGTATGTAAAATACAAGTGGATATAATTTTCTTTTTAGTTTTAAAAAACTTTAAGTATTTTTTTCCCTTTCCCACCTACCTAGTGAAGAAAGAATTGGCATATACTCTACTTAAAATATTGGAATTTTACATAAAGCAATTTTAAAGGCAGCATTTTTAATTAGACAAAAATATTATAACATTTTAACATTTACCATTAATCTGGCCACTATCCTTAGGACATGAAAAAATTATTCATTTAAAATCTCTGCTATCACCATTTTCTTCAAATTCTATGGAATCTATTTTTCACAAACTACTTGAATTTAATAATTATTATTATGAAAACTTGGGAAGTATGACAACTAATGGGAAACCTTTTGGCTAGCAAAGAAATGTCAATGCCTCTTCCCCCTCACCTACAGGACCGAAAAAGAAGAATTCTGTCAGCAAGACTATACTGTTACTTGCAGTGAGTATCTCCTGTAACTAGAACTGTCATGCTTAAAAAAGCATGATTATATAAGACTAGTGATTTTTCATATTAAAAGCTAAAAGTAGAAACTGGATACAAGATGCACTGGATAGAAGATACCACAGATATATATTTCAAAACTTTTGGGATAACGATTATATCAATAAGGATGCTACAAGCTTCAAGTAGTTGCATGATGTTTTAAAAGTAATGGACTGCAACAGCAATTGTCAAAAAAAATTTTTTTTTAGTAACAGGTTATATATTGAATGATTTTATGTTTACATATTCAATTAAAGCATTCTAAAGCTAAATGATTCTAATAACATTAGTAAATGTTAGTGCAAGTTGTATTTTAGAGGACTAAAGCTTATGAACTCAATTTTAATGTTTAGTAGCTTATCTCCTACTCTGTTTTAATAATTCAGAACTGGCTCACAATAAAATTAATGTCAACATTTTAAGCAAGGAGACTGTCAAAAGTTTTAAGAAACAAACTTTTATAATTTTGTGTGTGTTCAGTCCCTCACAACAATATTCAGTAAAGAGACATTTTTGAATAAATGAGCATTAATTACATGAGCCATGAGCCATTCATCTTTTAGATCTAGGCACATACAGAATTATGGATAGCAGAATTTAAAAAAAAAAAAAAAAAAAAAAAGCTTCACTGACTTACTACATTCTTTAAGAGAACCACCAAGTCATATACTTCTCTGTATCGTTCCATGGCACTAGGCACATAATTGACAATATTTAAGCTGAGTTGAAACAGAAGTTTAAGAACTATGTGATAACATGAACTATGAAGGTTTCTATTTTCATAATAAAAAAGAACTTAAATTTACTTGACTAATCACTCAACAAATATTAAGAACAGAAGATTATTTTAAGAGTCTCCAGAAATATAATGTTCTAAGATGATGTTTTCATATCATTCACTGTGAAATCATTAAAGAAACAATTTGCACAGTAGTGAGGGTATGTTCTGACAAGCTGTGATTAACATGGCAGCCCAGTTCAAGTGCTATCAAACTGGTTACATTGGCAGGTCTTTTAAGAACTACATATATACATATATATGTTATAATTCTTTTAAAAATTATTGTGCTCTTTGACACTTAGCTCCAGAAATACCATTAATGTGGTGCAGGTTAAGCAATTATTTCAGGTAAATTTTCCTAACTCAGTGTTTTTCAAACCATCTATGTGGAAGGACTCATATTTTTAAAAATTTTCAAATTGTCATAGACTGATACTTTATAAAGTTTATAAAATAAATATGAACCACTAGAAAAATGAAATAAGAAACAACATACAGAAAACAAAGCCCCATTTAAAAATTATTAGGTTTAATAGAAATGAAATTACCCTAACTACTATAAAAGTTTTGGATCACTTATGCTTAATTTGTAGTTATTTTACTGCTGACCAGCACAGTCTCATCCAAACACTGTGAGAAACACTATTGTAATGTACTGAACTATTATCTGCCATCGTATCAAACATTGGGGATATAAAAGAAAACCAAAGACAGTCTCTAACTGCATGATTCTCACTGCGCAGTAGTTATCTGTCCAGAAGAGACAGAGGAAAAGAGGTGTATGTGCATGTGTGTGTGGGTGAGCAAAGCAACTAGGAAGGAGGCAACATTAAATATAAAGAGACCTCAGACTTAATAAATTATGAGAATCTTAACTTTTAGTTAAGGAGCTAGGTAGGGTCCAATTTGGATTTTATCCTTTAGGTGATATGAAAAGAGTTTTAAGCAAGGAGGTATTTGCATTTAAAAACAATGACATTTTGTACTAAATGAATCAGAAGAGGATAAATGATGAACAAAAAGATGAGTTAGGAACAAAGAAATGAGTTAGATATATTTTTCAACAGTTTATTTAAAAGACACTCAAGTGTTAAAATACTGTACTGACAGGACAGAAAAGGATAGATACAAGTGATATTTAAGAACAGTAGAATCAACAGATCCTGTGGTAAGTCAGGTTTTGACTTGGGTCAATGATTGCACCTATAAGGTAGCATACTAAATAAAAGCACTAAATGAATTGCCAGTTTATGTTCAATGCAGGACGTAGGATGCTTGGGGCTGGTGTATGGAGGTGATCTGGAGGGATGATGTGGGGTGGGAGGTGGGAGGGGGGTTCATGTTTGGGAGTTCATGTAAAAAAAAATAAATACAAAATAAATAAATAAATAAAAGCACTAAGCTTCTAGGAAATATGTTCAGTCACAGACATGCTGACTTTGAGTTATCTGTAATATTATTTAGGCAGGGATGTCCATCTAACAGTTACATTTTGGAGAAAAACTCAGGAGGGAGAATTATGGTGGAGACAATTTTGGGATTTGTAAGTCATAAGCAGATGTCAACTGGAGGGGCTACAAAGAGCCTAGTGAAACAGGGAGTCAAGAATGACCTTCAGTTCAGTTCAGTTGCATTTGACTCTTTGTGACCCCATGAATCACAGCACACCAGGCCTCCTGGTCCATCACAACTCCCAGAGTTCACTTAGACTCACGTCCATCGAGTCCGTGATGCCATCCAGCCATCTCATCCTCTGTCATTCCCTTCTCCTCCTGCCCCCAATCCCATCCAGCATCAGAGTCTTTTCCAATGAGTCAACTCTTTGCATGAGGTGGCCAAAGTACTGGAGTTTCAGCTTTAGCATCAGTCCTTCTAAAGAAATCCCAGGGTTAATATCCTTCAGAATGGACTGGTTGGATCTCCTTGCAGGCCAAGGGACTCTCAAGAGTCTTCTCCAACACCACAGTTCAAAAGCATCTATTCTTCAGCGCTCATCCTTCTTCACAGTTCAACTCTCACATCCATACATGACCACTGGAAAAACCATAGCCTTGACTAGACNAAACCCAAGTTAACTTTATTGACGGTTATCTCATACTTCTGTCATAAAATATGTTGGCTCAGGTTTGGTCTGGCTCCACTGCAAAGCCTCGGTAGCCATAGGTGCTTTATTGTTTGAGCCTCATTTTTTCTCATCTTTTAAGTGAAGATCTCTGCTCACCTCACAGGATTAAATTCAGTGTAACAAATTATGTTTATTCTTTGTTAGGTACTCTGCCATCTCCAGGGGTTGCAGAAACAAAATAAGGTAGACCCTGCCCTCATGGATCTGACATTGGTCACAGGAAATTTAACAAATATTATAAATGTGATGCGTGTTAGGAAAGAACAGGGTACTATGGCAGTATGTAACAAGGAGCTCAGGAAAATCACTTCTGCAGAAGCAGGGTTTAAGATGAGTTTCAAACAACGAAGAGCTGGATGAAGACAGGATGAGAAACTTAAAGCAGAGGTTAGTTATCAGAACTGTGTCAGTTGAAGCTCTTCATAGGGATCCCTGTTCAAGTGAAAAACGGGGTTGGGGAGCCTAGCACATTAACCATTCACTAGTCATTTATTGAATATGTGTGAGGCACATATGAAATGAGGCACTTGGTCCTGTTGACCAAGAATACAGTAGTTCTCTTGGAGGAGGAAGCAGACAAGTAAATCGTGGGTAGCTTACAGTGTCGAGGTGCCCTGTGTGAGCGCAGGGCTCTGAGAGGAAGACTACCTGAGCCAGGTTTTGGGGAGGAAGTGGGAGAGTAAGTCTTGCAGGATTTATTTAGCCATATGGTGCATCTGAAAAAGGAATTTCCAGCCAAAGAGTCCAATGCAAGAAATGGAGACTGGATGTTGAAAGACCATGACGAATTCCAGTAAAGCTCAGAGAAGTGGAGGAAGTGGGCAGTGGCGGGATGAAATATGAAGGCCCTTGTAAACCCTGCCAAGGAATTTGGAGCTTACCCTGAAAGCTGTGGGGAGGCTTTGAACGCTCTTATGTAGGAAAATGATATGGTCAGATTGATGTTTTATTAATAATTTGTGGGGGGGAAGGAACGGCTTTAATGGGGAAGTAGATGTGTGTTCGGAAGGTTGAACAATGGCTTGAACTAAGATAGAATGGAAAGAAGAGGAAGGATCAAATTTGAACAATATGAAAAAGATGAAATCCATAGATTTGGAGGCTAATAATTTATGGAAATGAAAAAATAGAGCCTAGGACAGTAGTCTGATTTTCTGGTTTAGGGAAGTGGTAGTACTATTTACCAAGATAGGTACTCTATGAAGAAGGTTAATTGGAGAGGTGACATGGAAAGAAAATAAATTTTGGACGTATTTAGTTTGAGGTGTTTGCAACACATCTAGGCAAAGATGTCTNAAAATAGAGCCTAGGACAGTAGTCTGATTTTCTGGTTTAGGGAAGTGGTAGTACTATTTACCAAGATAGGTACTCTATGAAGAAGGTTAATTGGAGAGGTGACATGGAAAGAAAATAAATTTTGGACGTATTTAGTTTGAGGTGTTTGCAACACATCTAGGCAAAGATGTCTAATAAGGTATCGCGGCTAGAAGAAACAGCACGAACAAAGATATGGAGGCAGGAGAGGGTTTATATTATTCAGTGAAGTACTGGGGCCTCGGGTTTGTAGGGGAAGATAAGACCAGAAAGAAAAGGTAGGTGCTGCCAGGTTGTCAGGGGCTTTTGATGCCTTGTTTGAATGCATTTGGATTTATTCTATGGTTGCCATTTTGCTTATTGTTTGAGTTACTGCTGTTCAGTATGAAGAAATTTCAGTTGAATTTTCTTCCCCCTTCCCCAGAAATACTTCATCAGTCAGATGTTTTGGAGGAGTTTAAATAAAATGGTAATAGTGAAAGTACTTTGTCAGGTACAACCTGTCATACAAATCAAAAGTGGTAGTATTGCTAAGCTTTAGTGTGTGTATTTTTGATTTGCAGAGGTTAGCTGTTTAGTTTGTAAAATGTTTCCAGCCTGAAGGATTGAAGCCTTTTTTTCAATCCCTTTTCTACCTTATACATACCTTTGTTTAGTTGCAGTTATTTTTCAACTAGGAACTGAGCCTTTAAAAAGTTACTTCCTTCTTTCAGTTTTCTGTGAGGCGTGGTGAATCAAAGATGCATTTTACTTAAGCAAATGCAGTGTCGTTGGAAGTTGAACCTTCTGGTTTGAAATTTAATCCTGAGATTTGAAATCTGAGGATCCTCAAGCCATATCTTAGGCAGTCCTACTGATTATTTCTTTGCCTTACCCTCATCAGTTTCTTTATTTTCTATTAAGCTGGCTTTCATATTGATACTTAAGCTTTTCAACCAAACCAGACTGCTTTTTTTGAAAAGAACCATTTTCATCTTGTTACCCCTTCACTGGCTTCATTTTCCTAGAAAATCAAGTGTGAACTCTTTTGTCCAATTTACAGAATTCTCCAGAGTCAGACCCTTAATTTAGTTTTCATTGGGTGGTACAGATTGACATTCTGATTTAGAGAGTTCCAAACTATTAGCATTTTATTTGTACCTTTTGCACTTACCTTTTGCTCATGATTACATTAGAACAGAGTTTCTCAACCTCAGCATAATTCACATTTTGGGCCAAATAATTCTTCATTTTGCAGAGCTGTGCTGTGCATTGTAGGATTTCAGCAGTATCTCTGGCTTCTACCTATAAGATGCTAGGGGCAGTCCTTCATCTGTGATAACCAAAAATGTCTTCAGATATTGCCAGATGTCTCCCGGATGGAGAATAGTGCATGAGAAAATATCTTAGCTCTGATTGTGTGGTGTCTTATCTTCAGTTCAGTTCTCTGAGAGCAGGCTCCATTGCCGTGATTAACACAGTGTATGGCACATGATAAGCACAGGGTACTTTGCAAGAAATGGATCATGGGTTTCATTGAGGCGTCAAGAATTATTTATTCAAGGAATTTCTGGGTGGGCTTTGAAGGAGTGGCTGTTTTCTGTTATTTTTTTCCTCTCAGAGAATGTGATCTTAATGAAGAAAGCCATTGTTTAGGCACTCACTAGAAATGAGATTTGTATTAGTTGACAGCACAAGTCAGCCGATTTATATTTCTCCTGTATTGGAGGTATATAAATCTCCTGTTTTCTTTGCCTGCACTTAGGCAGCTTTCTTTAACAAACAGGGATTCTCATTTATTTATTTTTGGTTGTGCTGGATCTTCATTGCTGCGCACAGGCTTTCTCTAGTTGCAGTGACTGGGGGGTCACTCTTGGTTGCATGCGTGGGCTTCTCACTGAAGTGGCTTCTCTTGTTGCGGAGCATGGGCTCCAGGTGCATGGGCTCAGCAGATGCAGTACTCAGGCTCAGTAGCTGTGGGCTCTAGATCTCAGACTCAATAGTTGTGTTGAATGGGCTTAGTTGCTTTGAGACATGTGGAATCTTCCTGGGCCAAGGATGGAGCCAGTGTCCCCTGTATTGGCAGGTGGATTCTTATCCTCTGTATTATCTTCTGGATTCTTATCCACCAGGAAAGGCCCTATCATTTAGTTCAAATTGCATGCAGTTTATGATGTTGTTACTCAACATTTATTTTGACTGATAAAATTGTTATATAGTTGACCCTCGTACAACATGGATTTTCAAGAGTTCACTTACACCGATGGATGTGGAGGGCTGGCTGTAAAGTTATTTGTGGAGTTCCTGCTGCACTGAGGGCCTGTGCTCATACCTCCAAGTAGTTCAAGGGTCAACTGTAGTTTCATGACCGTAAAGTTAATGCAGCTCTAGCATTCACCATGAAACTATTTGTTCTTGATATACCATCACGTAAACATAATAAAAACTATCAAAGCTCTGAAAATAGTCCTCAGCTACAATGCAGCTTTGTTTGCCTTATATTACCAGACCTGTTGTGTCACATTTTTCCATTCCACTGCAAAACATAGTTGAAATGTTTAGTGGAAAGAGTGAGCTTTGTTGTTGTTGTCTTTTTCCCTCCAGGGGTCAGTAAAATTCCTGTACTTAAGTTAATTATAGAGGTACAGTCACAGATCTTTTCATATCTGTAGCTGTAGCTGAATCATGGCTAGGGACAAATGACATCCTTGAATCTATCTTTATGCATGAGAATGGGAAATGCTGTTCTGTTGAAAGCAACTACCAATTGAAATCAACCAATGTGGTTTTTCCTTAAATAATGTAAAAGGTGCCTACTGAATGCTTTTATGCTGTTAGTCTTCATAATATGAATGAATGTTCATTGAATATAAGAGAGAAGGTAACCCATGACCACACAAAGTTACCTCTTTGCCCCAAAGCTTTGAAACAGCTAGTTCTTAAATCTGACTTCAGCTTGTGCAGTTACTAACTTGACTCACTCCTGGAGCTTTAGATAGAGGACATGTTTATTGAGGGAACGGGAGACAAGTGCTGATATTAGGCAGAATTCTTTCCCTCCCTAGAAGACAGACCTTTCTTTCTGGGGTAGCAGTGACTTGGGCACTAAATGTCATTGATTTCATCAGAGAAACCAAATGCTTGGGGAAGAACAGTGGCTCCTGATTTGGGTTAGATTTAGATAGCATCTTTACTGGGGCGAAGTGCTGTCTGTTCTTTGGTTTCTGTGTTACAAGCCAACTTGTAAGTAACCTGTTAGCATGTGTAGGTTTTGCTTTATAACATGTTAGAGCCTAGTGATGAGAATTTCTATATTGTTAGGAATAGAACTAAACTAATGCCTTATGTTTAGTGTAGCTTAGAAGAGATATCCAAGTGGAACTGTTTTGTTGTCTTTTGTTTAAAAGAAATTATATAACTGGTTTTTTGTTTTTTTTTTTTTAAGCTTGGAAAACAGAAGGGGAAATTGTGCAAAAATCCATCACTCTAACTTGGCAAATATTGTAAATTTTGTGTTCTTTTCAAGTCTTTTTCCACAGTCCCTGTAATTAGAAGTCTAAGCTAACACTGCAGTGAACATCTTCATGCCTATCACTTTTCCCACGTTAGTATTACTTCCTTAGGATAACATCCTGGGAACAGAATTCCAAAGTAAAGGCCAAAGAAGCATTTTGAAGCAGATCGGGTGGGCTACAATAGTATACAGGGTGACTTGTATAGTTGCTTTATTTTCAATTCTACTTAAGGGTATGACCTACAGGAACAACTACCAGACAAAGCCAAAAACATTTTGATCATAGCAGCTTTTTGTAAGTAGAAATTGATTCCACTCCCTTAATTGCCTAGTGAAAAGAGGCAAGAACTGCAGGAGTAACCTGGTTCCATTTACTTCTGAATGACAGGTAGAAGGAATTGGGTTGTTTGAATTGTTAGAATGAGAATATGGAGCAGCTTTGGCAGGAGTCACTGACCATTTCTGATTTCACTTAGTTTCAAACCACAAAATAAGTTGCTGGAGAATCAAGCTCCTCATTTCTTTTTGTTCTGCATAATATCCCTCCAAAAGCCTATGCATTCTCATTACTTAATGATGTTTCCTTGCTGATGACTTGTAAACATTGATCACCAGCCTTGATCCTTCCCCAAGCTTATTTCTAACTATTTATTGGATATTCCTACTTGGAAACTTCATCTTCTGTTCAAACTGTGTATCCAAGATTGACCTCATGTTCTTGCCTTAGCTAGAACATGCCAGAAACGTGTTCTTGCCTATAGCATCATCATTCTCTTATTCCCCTGGATTTACCACTCTGGAGTCATCTTTGACTTCCTTCTCTGAATGCTACTATACTCAACAGTACCAGACAGTTAATACTTGTTCTGTGTTTAATGCTTACTTGTTTCTTGTGACCTCAGCGGGCAAAACCAAGATCAGTGGGTGGAAGTTGCAGGGAGACTGGTTTTGCCTCCATATAAGGAAGAACTTTTAAATACTTTGAGCTGTGCGAATGGAATAGGCTGCCTCCAGAAGTCTTGAGTTCTCCACACTGAGGGCGTTTGAACAGAGGCTACCTGACTAATTGCTGAGGATGTTGAAAGATTTGTTCTTGCTTATGCTTTCTAGACTCCTTCCCGATCCTGAAAGCCAGTGATTCAGTGAAAGATAGCTTTGTCACTCCTGCTAGACTCCCTCAGAGCAGAAAAACTATTTTACTGTTAATTCAGGTGCTGGTCGCTTAGTGGCCTAAAAGTGATTTTTTTTTTCCTTTGCAATATCAAAAATGTTTTTTGCAGTAGCACTTTTATTTTGCAGCCAGTTGAACAGCTTTCAACCTAACCTAAATCCTAATATTGTCCTTCTTTACCCCCAAAACCAATTCTCTCACTACTTGTAAAAATTTTGCTTTCATCATATTACTCCTTCATTCAACATCCTTGAAAGGCTTCACGTTTATCACAGCATGAAATTCAAATGCTGCCTGGCTCTTAGTGCTTCCATAACCGGGCCCGCCTTGCTTATCCCCATAGTACTGTGTAGACTGTCTGCTCACGCACTGTACTGAGCCTCCTTGGTCTCTATTTGCTTTTCATTGCTCTAGAATGTCTTCTCTTTTCTCTTTTACTTTTTCTGCCCCACTTCTCTCCTGAAACCCCTGAGACTAACTCTAGTCCTCATTGATTTCTTCTGAACTCCAAGCATATAGTCATTTATACTCTGTAATTTAGGACCATACAACATCTTACAAAGAAAAAGCTCCAGTGTATTGGCTGATACTTTAACTTTTCCCAATCCAAATGAAATTAGTTAATCTCTTAACAGAACTTTAAAAATATACTCTTCGGTATTTATTCCTTTGGCATTTGCGTTGTCCTTCTCAATAAGAATGAAAGCTTCTAGATGGTAGAGACCGTGGATCTGCCATTTCTTCAGTAGCCATGACAGTGCTGAGCAGTTTCCTTGTATGAGCATCTATGTGCCAGGTTTTCTAGATGCTGGACATTTGTGGGGGGAGGCAGTTAGGGGAGCAGAGGCAGGGAGAATGAAGAAATTTCCCATGCTTCTGGAGCCTATATTCTAGCACATGGTAGGCAGTGATAACATTTTACATTTGAACTCTATTTTAAGGCTCCCAAAGAGACTGTGCTTAGTTGCTCAGTTGTGTCTGACTCTTTGTGACTGTAACCCGCCTTGCTCCTCTGTCCATGGGGATTCTCCAGGCAAGAATACTGGAGGGAGTTGCCATGTCCTCCTCCCGGGGGTCTTCCTAACTCAGAGATCAAACCCAGGTCTCCTGCATTGCAGGTGGATTCTTTACAGTTTAAGCCACCAGGGAATCCCATGAATACTGAAGTAGATAGCCTATCCCTTCTCCAGGGGATCTTCCCCACCTAGGAATTGAACTGGGGTCGCCTACATTGCAGGCAGATTCTTTACTACCAGCTGAGCTACTTATCTATAAAACCCACTCCTTTGATCCTTACATCTTGCATGCTAAGTCACTTCAGTCATGTCCAACTCTGTGTGACTTATGGACTGAAGCCTGCCAGGTTCCTCTGTCCATGGGATTCTTCAGGCAAAGATACTGGAGTGGGTTGCCATTTTTCAACCCAGGGGTTGAATGTGTATCTCTTGGGTCTCCTGCATAGGCAGGCTTCTTTACCACTGGCGCTGCCTGGGAAGCCCCAGGTGTGCTAGGCGATGGTCCATTAAATGACTGTCCTGAAGTTATGCAGCCAATACGTGACAGAGTTGGGACTCAAACCTTGGTCTCCTGAATCCTAGTTTTATTAAGACTTGAGTAATTAAGACTGCCTCGCCTTCTGAGGCTTTTATGATGAATGCTTAAATAGTTGGGAATCTGTATATTCATTTATGGACACTTACATATAGTTCTTGGCTATTGGCAACCAAAAATGGCAGGGAACAAGATTAGGCATAACTATAGTTCTCTGCTTTGGCAATTCTGTATTGGGAAAAATCTTATTGTAAGTATTTACCTTCCAAATATGTGCCATCTCTACTGAAGGTGAAAAAAATATTGGCCTCCATGGAGGAAATTGAGAGCAGAGAAATTGAAGGCTGCTAATAATGTGACTCAGGATACCATAAAGAGACCTTGAAGCCACAGCTGGGGCTGGATGCTGTGATGAACCCGTTAGTCCCTTAAGCACGTGAAAGCCATGTGGAGTGGTGGGAAGAGCCTGAGAATATGTGTTCTCCCCACTTTAACTTCTGTCAGTTTCTTTCCTCTAAAGATGGGGATCAGTATCTTTGTAACATACATCATAGAATTACTAGACAAAAGAAGCAGTAGTTTGATGATGTAAAGCACAACTATAAGGGAGTCTTGTTTTTTTTTCTTTATAAATTTTTTGTTTGTTTTGTTGGCTACACCTTGGGGAGTGTGGGATCTTAGTTCCCCGACCGAGGACTGAACTTGTGCCCCTTGCATTGGGATTGTGGAGTCCTAACCACTGGACATGAACACATGAACCACATGAACAGTATGAAAAGGCAAAATGATAGGATATCAAAAGAGGAACTCCCCAGGTCATTAGGTGCCCAATATGCTACTGGAGATCAGTGGAGAAATAACTCCAGAAAGAATGAAGGGATGGAGCCAAAGCAAAAACTACCCAGTTGTGCATGTGACTGGTGATAGAAGCAAAATCCGATGCTGTAAAGAGCAGTATTGCATAAGAACCTGGAATGTCAGGTCCATGAATCAAGGCAAATTGGAAGTGGTCAAACAAGAGATGGCAAGAGTGAACGTCGACATTCTAGGAATCAGTGAACTAAAATGGACTGGAATGGGTGAATTTAACTCAGATGACCATTATATCTACTACTGCGGGCAGGAATCCCTCAGAAGAAATGGAGTAGCCATCATGGTCAACGAAAGAGTCCGAAATGCAGTACTTGGATGCAATCTCAAAAACGACAGAATGATCTCTGTTCGTCTCCAAGGCAAACCATTCAGTATCACAGTTATCCAAGTCTATGCCCCAACCAGTAATGCTGAAGAAGCTGAAGTTGAACTGTTTTATGAAGACCTACAAGACCTTTTAGAACTAACACCCAAAAAAGAAGTCCTTTTCATTATAGGGGACTGGAATGCTAAAGTAGGAAGTCAAGAAACACCTGGAGTAACAGGCAAATTTGGCCTTGGAATGCGGAATGAAGCAGGGCAAAGACTAATAGAGTTTTGCCAAGAAAATGCACTGGTCATAGCAAACACCCTCTTCCAACAACACAAGAGAAGACTCTACACATGGACATCACCAGATGGTCAACACCGAAATCAGACTGATTATATTCTTTGCAGCCAAAGATGGAGAAGCTCTATACAGTCAACAAAAACAAGACCAGGAGCTNCCAAGAAAATGCACTGGTCATAGCAAACACCCTCTTCCAATAACACAAGAGAAGACTCTACACATGGACATCACCAGATGGTCAACACCGAAATCAGATTGATTATATTCTTTGCAGCCAAAGATGGAGAAGCTCTATACAGTCAACAAAAACAAGACCAGGAGCTGACTGTGGCTCAGATCATCAACTCCTTATTACCAAATTCAGACTGAAATTGAAGAAAGTAGGGAAAACCACTAGACCATTCAGGTAAGACCTAAATAAAATCCCTTATGATTATACAGTGGAAGTGAGAAATAGATTTAAGGGCCTAGGTCTGATAGATAAGAGTGCCTGATGAACTATGGAACGAGGTTCGTGACACTGTATAGGAGACAGGGATCAAGACCATTCCCATGGAGAAAAAAATGGAAAAGAAAAGAATGACCTTACCAAATATAATTTCTGTGGAGTGGTATAATGGTCACAGTGATGATACAGCAGCAGTTGATACTTACACAATGCTTGTTTTGTGACAAGTACTTCTGAAGGATTTTATCTCCATGTAACAGATAAAAAGTTTCTTATCCAAGGTCATACAACTTGTAAAGTTATAGTACTAGGATTGAAGCAGTCAAACTGCAAAATCCGAGCTTTTACCTACTGTGCTATGTTACAGTCATGAGGATTAGTGAATGGAATATGAGAAAGTAGGGAGAAAGCACAGACCATCCTTTTCAAGGTCAAGGGTACTCCATCTTCCTCCTACCTCACTTTTTTAAAAAAGACTTGACCATGTACATATGCTGAAAGGAAGACAGTGAAGAGGTGACGTTAAAGGTATAGAACAAACAAGAAAGGGTTAATGGAACAAGTTTCAGGGAAGGTAAGAAAGGTCTCAGGAAGATGGTAGTGTAATTATGATGATATAGATACTTTGATATGGTATTCAATGAATATAAGAGGAATCATGAAGTATATATTAATATTAGGAATTTCCTTATGAACATTAACATTCTGGTCCAGAACTTGTTTTTAATTTCTTTTAAGAACAGTTACTGAAAGCTTTCTCTTGGGCAAGGTACATGATGCTTAAAAAAGCCCTGGGCAATTACTGAAGAATTTACACAAAATACCTTAATTTTATACCAAATCTATTAAAATATATATATATTCATTCATATATGCATAATAAATATGCATGTGTATGTATACTGGTGTTTATGTGTGTCAGCCAATGATTCAGTTTATATTCAAAGCAAAATCTGTCTAAATGAACACAGATTTTTAATTACACATGAGACCTGATTATTAAGCAAAGAGTGATTTTCCAGTAAACCCTTCGAATTCAAATGAATGTCATCTTTGATGCAATTACTTTAGGAGACTATATGTTTGTTTCACTGATACTGTCATTGCTCAAAATATTTTAGATACTTCTCTTTTTAGAGCTGACAGATGTATGAAAAAGCACTGTTACCTATAGAGCATCCAGGAGGTATCAATATGTTTATTGAGTGTATGAGCAATGTGTTTTTTGCTATGGTAAAGTAAGATTTCTGATGTAGGGATTTCTATGATAAAAAAAGAGGGTGGTCATGTGAACAAGTATAAGCCCTAATGTTATAGTTGTACCTCTGGCACGTCACTGTTCTTTTTATCACCAGGTTAACCAAACATAAGTCTTAGTGAATAATATACTCAATCAAAAGAAATCAAGACCCAATTCAACCGTCACCTCCTTAGGGAAGCCTCACTTATTTCCCAATAGATCTCTTCTCTTTGCTTCTAAAATAGTTGGCTATAATGCTTTCTATATCACATATTATATCTTATTTATTTACATGTTTATTTTATTCACTACATAATGAAATTCTAGAAGATAGGCAGTGTCTTTTTCAACTCTGTTATTACCAATGTCTAGAACAATGCTTGGCACAGAGTAAGTCTCAATGTATGTTTATTGGATTAGCTAAATACATTAGCCATCCAAAACAAGACTAGCCTAGCCTAGCTGCTCTTAATTACTTTGACTCCTTTTACTTTCAACTCGAGATGAACCCAACTGTCTTATTGTATGAACCCAGCCATCTATTTTATGCATTATGTAGCTAAACACTGTTAGAGAGAATTTTAAGTGAATAAATTTATATCATTCTAAATTGATGGTCTTCAATCTCAAATGAGATCTCAGTATTGCTGAGCAATCTTATTTATGCATTCTTAGCTTATAATATGATCTCATTCTTTTGGAAGTCATCACAAAATCTAGAAACTACTTGAATCCATAATCCCCTTCTTTTCTCTTGTTGCAACAGTAGTGTCTTCCCTCTACTCACATGTTAAACTGTAAGTTTTAGTTCTGGAATCTCTTTTTCACAGATGCCTTCTCTTTACAGATACAATCATTTCCTTGATTTTAAAACCAACTACAAACAGCCACATTTTTATTTCCAGCCTAAGCTTGTGTCTGTATTTCATACTCTTAGAACATCCATCTGTCTATGATGTATCAACTTGGATGTTTCATGGGCATGACAAACTGCATATGCCTAAAATTAACTCATAATCTTTTCCTTACTTCAAACCTCCCTCCGGTGTCTCTCCTCCCATTGTTATCATTATGTCATCATTATGATGTACAAGCCAGAAGCCAGACACACACTTGTGATTTCCTTTACTTTTTATTAATTTGAATGCCGGCTACATGCCAGACATTGTTTGAGGTAGCAGGACTATAGCAGTGACTAAAACAAAGTCCCCATGCTCATGGAGCATGAATTGGGAGTAGGGAGAGGCAAACAGACATAAAAAAAAAATCATATATATATATATATAGAGAGAGAGAGAGCGAGCGAGCGAGCGCAAATATCAGATGGTCATGCAATGGGAAGGGCAGTTACCACTGTATACAGAGCAAGGAGGGAAACATCTGACTCATAAAAGTGTAGAGACCCCAAGCAGGAACATTTGTGGACTATGTGAGGGGGCTAAGTGAGGAGAGAGCAGAGTGAGCATGGAGGAAAGTGGTAGAAAATAAGATAGCAGGAGCCAGATCATATAGGCCCTTATAGTTTCTTTTAAGAACTGTAGCTTTTGCTTGGTGAAATGAGAAGGCATTTAATGATATGAACAAGGAGTAACAGGAAATGTTTTAATTAAAAAACAACAACAACAACAACAACAACCAAAAACCTATTTATTTGGCTGTGCTGGGTCTTAGTTGTAGCATGTGGGATAGTTCCCTGAACAGGGATTGATCCCAGGCCCCAGGCATTGGGGGCATGGCATCCTAGCCTTTGGACCACCAGGAAAGCCCCTGCTTTAGGTTTAAAATGATCTCTGAAAGTTCATTTTTGAAGATGACTCATAGGGGATAAGGGTATAAGCAGAGAAATCAGTTAAAAGATAACTGCAGTAAACTAGATGAGACGATAGCTGCTTGGAACCTTTAATGCCTTTGTAATGCATTAAAATCCAAATTCCCCCTACATGATCTGGTCTTTGCCTATTTCTTTGAACTCATTTTATCACACCCCCCTCCACTTTAAATATTATCCCATGGTTTACTCATCTTTGGTTCCTCAAACTTGCCTGCCTTAGGGGCTTTGCACATGCTATTGCTCTGTCTGACAACAATTCTCACCTGCCTAACTAACAACTATTCTTTGGTTACCATTCAAACGTTACTTCTGGGGAGCATGACATCCAGTATAAATCAGATGCTCTCCCAGCTCTTGTAACACTCACTGTACCTTCCATGATTTTTTCTCTTTATGATGCTTATCACACTCACAATTTTACGTTTATACTCTGCTAGACTAGGGCTTCCCTACTGGCTCAGACAGTAAAGAATCTGCCTGCAATGCAGAAGACCTGAATTTGATCCCTGGGTTGGGAAGATCCCCTAAAGAAGGAAATGGCTACTCGCTCCAGTATTACTGCCTAGAGAATTCCATGGATAGAGGAACCTGGTGGGCTACAGTCCATGGGATCACAAAGAGTCGGACACGACTAAGCAATGACCACTTTCCCCTACTAGACTGTAGTTCATGGAAATAGTACTGCTTTGTTCACCACAGCGTCTCCCAGAGGGAACGGCACTTAGTGAGCCTTTGCTGAATATCTGCTGAGTAAATGAATGGATGTGCTAAGGCACTTCAGTTGTGTCTGACCCTTTGCGACCCCATGGAGTGTAGCCCACCAGGCTCCTCTGCCCAAGGGCTTCTCCAGGCAAGAATACTGGAGTGGGTTGTCATTTTCTTCTCCAATGAATGGATGACTCAACATTTTTTATTTGAAAAAAATTATACAGCTTGATCCCCTACAATATTCTGGAGATAAAGCTCTGAATAACATTTTTTTGAAAATCAACTTTATCGTCAAAGGAAGAGAAATATCCATCAGTGATATTCAGAAGAATGAAAGCAATTCTAAAAGGAATTCTTAAATTTCGAACACACCATCAAATATAATCTCCCAGGGAAAGTGTCTGAATCATAAAATGGTAATACTACCTTATGTAAACATTTTGTATTATGGGGACCATATATTTGGCATAAACATAAAAACATTTTTAATGGATGCACAACATGAATATATTTAATACCACTGAAATGTACACTTAAAGATAGTTGAAATGGTAAATGTTGCTATGTATATGCGACCACAATAAAATAAATGATTTTAAAAGCACTCTTACAAGTTGACTAGTATAATTATGAAAGATACATTACCTCAGGATGTCTCAATTAAAACAGACATCCTAATGTTAGCCAGTTTTAACTCATTCATTAACTTGTCTTAGTGAATGACAAGTTACTTAAACTTTCCTTGCCTCAATTTCCTCTTCAGTGAAATAAGGATATCAGATGCCCTAACTCAAAGGTCTCTATGAAGGGAAAAGAACATGACAGTAATAGGAAAAACCACCTTTACTATGCAAAGAAGGGTACTGTTACTATCAGAAGTTGTAGGTTCACTACTGGGCTCTTAATATTTTAATATGAGTTTATGAGAATTAGTAATCTATTTTAAATACTATTTTTAATTAAAGCAATGGTTTTTAGTAACCAACTTGCTCGCCAAGTATAGTTTAGAAATTATTGTAAAGAAGTGATTGGTAACACTAAGCAAAAGTTTCCATATAAATAGTACTAAAAAAAAAAAAAAGAAGAACACCCATTATTGGCAAAGCAAAAACACTAATGAAGTTGATCACTGGTAACATGAATTACCACAAACTATTTTTACTCACAAACTGAAATAGAAAGATGATCTTAAGTGTGACAGTAGAAGAAAAAAAAATCAAACAGAGAGGGCCTCTTATAATTAATACAGCATAACATTAACTGACTAGAATTTAAATACATACATTAGGACAAATAGGCAAAAGATAAAAAGCCTTTAAGATGTATATAGCATGGCTTTCTCCTTTCTACGGCTCTATCTGTCCAATAACTTATATTTTTCCAGTGACTAATACCAATTTATAAAATTTAGAACATAAACCTGATATACTTTAGAATGTTCCAATCATAATGTGTTGAGTGACATGCATATTTTTAATAAAAGAAAAAAATCAGTATTTTGGAAAAAGCTTTTGACATCAAGGAAATGAACTGTTTTTGACTGTTAGGTAATACGAATAAATCTGAAACCATTTTTTGTTTTCTTGCTTCTTTACTATGCAAAGAAAGGTAACCTACAACTTTGGTAACTACTAAAACGGGGCAAGTTTTAGTAGTTACCATTATGACTGACATTTCTTATGTTTCCAATTACAAGTACTTTGACTAATTACTAAAATCAATACAAGATAATTCAGTGTGATTATATTAATAACTGCTGCTATATGTTAGCATTCCAAATAATTCTACCTCGTGAGTGTAATGTAAAACAATTCTGTATTAAAATCAGATGTTATTATCTACAACTCCTTGAAATAAGCCTTTCCCTTGTAATCTGTACTCATGTCGTTTCGTATTCTAGAATTAGGGACTGACAAAACATAAGAAAATTTATACTAACAGAAACAGAAACATTAATCCTAGAGAAATGTGTATATTAATTTGGAAGAATGTGAAGGACAGACAAGTAAGATCACTGGTTACGAAAGGCATATTTTCATGATCAGAAATCATCATTAGCCAACTTACACAGGTACAAGGCATTCAATCAGAGATACTGCTTTTGCCCCAGTTATGAAAACTAAATACTTACAGAATTATGCTATATATACTCTTTCCCCTAATAATCTGCCTGACAATTAAGGTTCTCTTTTCCCAGTCCCCTTACTTTTTCGAAAGGGAAGAAATACGTCTCCCTTTCACTAGTTCAAACAAGGGAGAAGTAAAAACATTGGCATCTGTGATAAGAAAGTGAATGGTTCTAATATAAGTAAGGTTGTTTCCATTTCTTTACCTTTATCAAAATGGAAAGATCTGACTGAGTTGCCATTTGACAAGACAATTAAATATATTTTTGATGCTAGTCTGCCAGGTAATTTTAGGCACACAGTATCGAAGAAGGTCAAATATATTGAGTTTAATTGCTTGGGTAAAAATCTGCCATAAGAATAGTATTTTAATTTTTCATCAGCCACATTCTCAGTTTATCTGAAGTCATCATTTTTTTCAAAATCCTAAACTATTGAAAAAAATTCTTGTTTCTCTGGTTAGGTGTTTTGTTTTTGTGATGGAAAGAAACTATGTTCATTTATTGAACCAAAAGTTTGGTTAATTTGAATAAAAATTAGAAAGTTTCATGTTAAACTGTGTTTCCAAGAATTTGTTCCAATAAATGCAAAAGAAAGCTCAAGGTAAGTATAGAAAAGCATTATACTTAGTTCTGTTCAAAGCTATGAAGTACTCCAACACAGAAATAATAGCTTTAGTAGTGACTTTTTCACAGTGTGGCATTATATGAGAATCCAGTTTCTTAAAAGAATGTTATTCCTGTGTAATATTACTCATTCTCTTTAATTACTCATTTTATTACTCATTCTTTTTAATTACTTAAAAAAAAAGACTTTCTAACTTTCTATATTCTTTGGAAACTTTCTACATTCTTTGGAATTTACAGAATAACTTTTTACCTAACCCAACAGATCATAGGAAAAAGTTGACTTTAAAAACATTTGAAATTTCAACTGACATTTATGACAAAGGATAAAAAATAGGTCCTTATCATCTCTTTTTTCAATTACTTCTTAGTGTCTATTTTAAGAAGCCCTATTACTTTCAGGTAAAGAGTTTGAAAACAACCATCTTACGCCATGCTGCTTTCCAGTGGAAAAGACCATATCACTCCCTTGCTTCAAATCCATCTGAAGAGTTGCTTCTTCCAGGAAGCCAATCATGAGCATCCTACGCCTTGACAATGAAAAAGACAAGGGTTGGAGTGCTCCTGAAATCTACTCAACTAATGCTAATTAAAATTACCTCCAAAAATGCAAATTTTAAAAACTAGACATTTTCTCAATGCAGTAATATATTAAGGGCACTGAAAAACTACTTTGCTAACTCATTTTGCTACTGGAACACAGTGATGTATGCCTATAATCATAACTACTGAGGAGGCTGAGGCCAGAGATGACCTGAACTCAAGAACTTTAAATTTCCTGCAGACTGATTATTCATGAAAAGTTCTATGCTGTTATATCCCTTGCTTAGTCAGTATGCCTAGGAGAGCTAAGTTAACAAAGCTCAGAAATGGAGATGATAAATATCGTTATTGAAATAACTCTAAACAACAACAAAAAAATTAAAAGTACATTCAATTTTTCCTTCATTCACTAGGTCCAGACAAAGCGGAATAAGACTTGTAGAAAAGGAGAAAAAATACACAAAGGGACTATGGATGGTAGAATTTTCCCACAGTCACTCTGCTTAACTCCTTCAAATAAAAAAAAGATTAAAGAATATCAACCTAATGCCTATTCATTTATGATGTGCCAGTCACTATCCTAAGAACTTTATATTCATCAACTCACTTAATCCCCATAAAACTCCTAAGATAAGGGGACTATTGATATTATTTTCCTCACGTGAGGAGAAAAATAAGTTATAGAAATAACTTATACAGGGTAGCACAGCGAATTAGCAGGAGAGATGTTAAACTAATCCTTAGAGTCCTAGGATTCCATGAGCATGCTCCTGGGGACACTAAATAGAAGAAAAGCAGACAGGACTCTGGGCACTTCAACCAACCAAAGCAACTTCACTGTATCTGTTTAACTGCTGAGGATACAATTAGTTTTCACAGTAATAATTCAAAAAAGATTTTCATGTTAAAAAGCAAAACATCTGAAAATTACAATATCAAGACTATAATCTTAATAGGTCAGGACTATGTCTAAATCTATCTCACATGTTTGACATCTAGCAAATATTAACTATATAGATAAACTATATGGCAGCACTATACTCATCAGAAAAATTTAACACTTATCCATATCATTAAATCAGAGAAAATCTTGAGTATCAGCATTTTTAAACTGAAGGATAACAATGATAATATTAAATAACACTCAAATTTGTGCTTAGTTTTTAATCACAAATGATCAATTTCATTATCTCAAGGCTACTGATGGGTTAAACATAACCTATGCTCACACAGAAAAAATAGCAATGCTTTTGCACCCATGTTTTTTAAAGATATTATCAACAATTACACTGCCTCAAGTACTAATGTCCCTCATATCTTTTAGAATTACTGAATTAATAAGAGATTATATTACAATTCAAATTATCAGTAGAAAATTTATTTTATAATATTTATTGAAGTTAATGAACCTTTCATTTCACAAAGTTACAAGGAAACTTAAATGGTGAATTTTCTACTTCAAAGCTGACATCTAAAGAAATTAAAAATTATAGTTGCTTTAAGAAAATAAAACTGAAGTACTAGCTTTTCTAATTCGGCATGTGGATTAAAATTCAAAAGCAGCAAAAATTAAAACTAAATTTTTCTCTTCCCCAACTTGGAAAGTTTTATTTTAATGAGAGTAGTTCTTTAAAATACTCTGCTGAAATTTTCCTGAAAAATTTCTTTTATGATTATTAGAAAATTACAAACTATCACCCTAACAAACCTCATCCTCACATCTGTATCTCAGTTGAAATGAAACAAAAGGTGAAATATACTAAAGAGAAGTCAGCAGTCAGCATTAGGTATACCAGTTTATTGTAATAAAACTGCTTTCAACAGAAGAATAAAGTAGTAAAATGAAGTTTTTACCTTAAATATATACACAAGGGAAGTTCAATAAATGCCAAATCTAGCTGAACACAGTTGATTTCATTTTAATATTCAATTCTGAGAAACTGAGTTAACCATATGGAGACAACACTAAATAGACTATAACAAAGGCACAGGAAACGAGAATGTAATATTGCCTTAGAAGAAATTTAGTTTGAAAGTAAGCCAGAGACTCTCTGGCATGAATGATTAGCATGAACACTAATTCTTGTTCTAATGGACTCAAATTTTTTATGCTTATGGAACTAAAATTTTTACAAAAATCCTATTCTTAATCCTTATGAAAAATCACCAAGATTGGTTTTTCATACTAGAATGTTAAAACAAAAACAAAACCCCAAAGACCTCAAGATATCAAGCCTCCAGAATGAAAATAATTTTGGTAATGTAAGGATAATCAGTTGTATAAAAATTAATGTGATTGGTGATATGAGAAACGGTTTTCTGATACTGATATAACCACTGTTTATATATATATAACATTTTTCAGAGATGGTGCTAAATATGATTTTTCAGTGATTAGGTATAGTAGGCAACAGATACAGAAACAAAATGACAATGTCTGCCCTGTCCCTATCTCAGAAAGCTCAGCGCCCATGCACTTTATCATCTAAATTAAACTGTCAGGATAACAATAGTTTTGGCTTGTTCTTTTCAGATGAGTTACCCTTCTCTCTTCTGGAAAATAAAGACAAAATATTTTAAAATTAAACTGTTTAACCAGTGCTAGGATCCTAGAAAAAAAATTTAGATAAAGTAATTCACATTAAAGTATAAGCAGTATTACTCATCAAAGTAGGTTTAAAGTAAAAGTTTGTTAAACCTATACAATATCTGCTTGAGCAGACAATTTACTGATTGGCTCACCTTTAAACCAAGATATCTGGAAAGTATCAATTTTACACACCCTAGTGCATGTCTTAAAAAAGCTGTCAACTCCTGGTCAAGAGTTATGATGGCTAAATTCTAATTTTTCAAGAATGCTATAAAGACAATGGTTAATTTAGGAAACAAGTGGATTAATGAGAATGTACAAATTATTTAGAATTTTGAGTGAAAAAGGATTCTATACTTTTTTCAGATAGTCAAAAAGATTCGCAAGTATGTCCTTATCAATCTACATCTGTTTAATCTGTATCTTTGGAGGGTGCCTCCTGGGCACAGGAGATTCAGTATTAAAATCTGATTCAGTATTAAAATCTGAATAGAGAACAGAATACTGTAGATTTAGAAATAAAACTCATAATTAGGGGAAAAAAAGACTTGACAAATGTAGGTAAAATTCAAATATCAAAATAGTATACCATTATCTTGGGCTCTTTGAAACACAAAATTTTATTTTAAAAGGCAAATAAAATAACCAGCTCTAATTTTATGCACAGTGACAGTGATATTCAAGTAGATATAGATCTTGTTACTTCTAAATCAAAGATACCAGTATTTCACAAGTAAAGTTGGAAGAAGTTACAGACAATAGGAAGAAAAAGGAAGCTCTATGGCACAGACAAAAGGGAAAAAAGGGCAGTGATCTCTTATATCCCCAAATTGAAAGAGCATTAAGGGAAAGTGATTTATTAAAATGTGTATACAAAATTTCATTAAATTAAAAAAAAATCTTAATTTCACAGTAAGGTAAAAAAAAAAGATTTAAATAATAATAATTTTTTTTTTAAGAGGTAGAACACTGGTGGCCATAAAAGCATTTTCTGAGATTTCCACCCATGTCTTCAAACACAAGAGACTTCATGTAAAGGAGAGATCTCACTAGCTTTTTTTTTCTTCTGAGAGCCTAGGTTTTCTGATTGGAATTATATTTTCCCATGAATTTACATTTAATCTTCTACTATGTGATAATCAATCATATGCCACCTAACTGAGAAGCATAAGGTATTCTACTACCAGCATCAGAATGAATCAAATGTGCATTCTTCAAGCTTCCATGAAAACAAAAGCTCTTCAAACATATCATATAATACTCAAGTTCTTACATGTAAAACCCAACTCTATTCCTCCTGTATTACTGATTTCCATAAAGCACAGGAGTTTCACTTTGTTTGGAAAGACCTACCTGAAAAGCTGAGTTCATGAAACACGTATTTCCCAAATTACTTAGGCCACAGAGGCCTGGTTGTTCATTGTTTCTTCCAGGTTCTGAATAATCATAGTTCTTATAAGCAGTATATGATGGGAGACAATAATTTGAGTTTTTCACACTGGAAGGAAAAACAAAAATTATTTTTCATAATGCACAATTATCATACAGTTATAATGAACAGAGCATTTTAAACCTATTTGAGATAGGTGGTCACTTATTAATTTTTTTATAAAGTACTTAACTGAGGTACTTCTAACATGAACCTAAATCACAACAAGCCCCTTAATTAATATATCCCTCATTCAATCAACAAAATCACTATATCGTATACCACATCAACCAATACAAACCATATCTTTCTACCCTTCATTAACTGGAGCAGCTTCACAGCTTGCTCTGTTCTTCACTGCTCCAACAAATTTGAAAAATTCAGATTTTAAACACTACCCGCAGCAATAAATCATCTCATTTATGTCCCTTTTACATCTTGCTATCGTAATAGAGTGGGAACAAGAGAAACAGGAAGAGTTGTGCTTTAGTTACAGGTAAGAGCACAGATTTCCAAGGCCTCTGGGACATCACTGTTCTGATGCACTGAAGATTCTATTTATAGTATTCTATGCTAGATCAGCAAAATCTAGTATTCAAATACAGAAAAAGTCTGGGATGATTAGGTATGCAACACTGAAATGATTCTAAGCAAGTACATTTCAGTATTATTATTACAGAAACAATCTTCTAGCTTGTTAGATTAAAGCAGCTTATTTAACTAGATAAATACAATCTCAGGATAGATAATATGCACTATGATGAGTACAATATATATCTTTAAAAAATGATATAATATTCAACCTTTAGAGAATCAGAGTAATTTTACAAAGAACTAAGAAAATCAGTAAACTAGACTCCTTTTTTTTACATGTAATTAAAAATTTGTTTGTGGAAAATAATGGCTTCTTAATTTTTAATAGGTTATCTTATAAGCTATTTATGATGAATGCTTTGGATAAGCCTAAACAAGAATCAAGGTCATTTGCTAAAAACAAAAGAACACACTATTACAAATAAACTTGGTAAACCAGTAACTATGACAACCTCAATTGGCTACAATTTATTCCTGGTATTACTTTTTCAAAAACAGTTTTTACTTGTAATTTCAAATAATTTTCCATTGTAGCTTCTATACTCTCACTTTATAATTACAACAGTTTAAATGAACTGTACCTACTGCCTGTTGTAACAAAACCTTAAGTAAACATACATGCCCCAACACAAAACCCTATCAATCAATAATTACACACATAATGTTATACCATTAATATTTTTATATTATCACAAATAAAAGATCAACTCTCATACTAAAAAACTGATCTACCCTAAACTTAAAAACAGCAGGGTCCAAAGCGGATTCATGTTGATGTGTGGCAGAATCAATACAATATTGTAAAGTAATTAGCCTCCAATTAAAATAAATAAATTTAAATATTGAAAAAAAAAACCCACAAAGAAGTGCTTCATAGACTTGTAGCTATTTACTTGTTTTAAAGTTAAAGGAAAAAAAATGGGTTCAAGCATCTTTTGAAGATCACTAGCCTTATAATTTTTATTATCAGTAACTAAGTCCAAGGCACCTGTCAACAATTCAGTATATATTAACTTAATATAACTGATTCTTGACTCTAACTTCTAGGATATGTAACATAAAAACTGAATTGTGTTTTTCTTCCTTCTCTTTAAGAAATGCTTAAAATCAAGGCCTTATAAAAATAAAAGGTCTACATTTTCAACATGTTGAAAACCAATATATATATATAATTGTTATATTTAATATATGTTATATATATATCAGCTATAAAATTATAATAAAACAAGTCACAATACAGAGGGAAAGTATGCCCAAATGCATGTTCATGCACATACACACACCCATATCCACACTCACATCCAAGCAAATGAAAAGACTAAAAGCACACTTATAAGCTTATTCATATTCAGATATCCCCTACCTCCAATAACAAATGAATGTTGAAAACTCAACTTTTCTTTGTGGCAAGAGGATGGAGTTTGTTGGGACAGGGATTCCTATACTGAAAATGGATACAAAACTCATATGCAAAAGCAGTGTTTGGTTTTATCTTTTAAGATCTGAATACTTATAGGATATCTGTGTTTTAGTTCAAGTGACAGGATAAGAATAAACCTTGTCCAAAGATTGAGATACTAGTCTAGATGCTCAATGATAATAATGAAAACAAATTAAAAATATTTTAATACTGTCTTCATTGGTCACTTATAATCCACATCTTTTGCGCTCTTTAAATCAAATAAAGTCTGCTGAGGAAAATACCAAAGCCAGCCAAAACACTTCAGTAAAGACCATGGAAACCTAAGCCCGAAAGACAGTTTCTATACCTTTCATGATGACTTCTGCTATTTTTTCCTAAAGACTGTAAGCTAGTCCTTATCCCATAGGGTTTGCTACTTTGCAAAAATAAATGAGTTTGCCAGGAATCTTAATAAGAATTTTAATACTATATTAAATTAATTTTGTATTATAAATCTATCATCTTAAATGAATATACATTTAAAAGTTTATGCTTACTTTGCAGTTAATGAAATGATGCTTCCACCAAGTAACTTGTCAAAAGCCAGATCACTAGCTAGCTTTGGCAGTCGTTAGTTCCAGTTCCTTTTCATCGCTTAATCTCTTACACAAAGTCATTTCCATTGCAAATAAAAGAGTTTTAAATGAATTAACAGAAAAACAGAATGTGCTCTGATGTGGAAAGCCACGAGTTGAGACAATAAATACATTGAAGAGATTTATTTTTAAAGGCAGTCTTATAGCAAAACAAATGTAGCAAGACAGAAGAAAATGCAGCGAAAAGAAAGATTTTGGCATATATAATGAATATTATATGAATTAATAAGAAACTATAAGGAAAACAATATTCAGGCATCTGATTCTTCATATTAGTCTTTAATAAAAACTTAATTTTTATTAAATTTATATAATTCCAAGTATACTTTATTACTATTAAAACATATTATTTCTAAAAATGAAAAATTTGTATCTTAATAATGTATCAGTTTAAAGCTTGAATTTGTAAATAAATGCCATATAAACTTTATGTCATAACTATTGGTTTTAACATGCACTTTCACTGGAGTATATAGCCACATACATAAAGTTTCATAAATGTACTTAATTTAACCCATTTTACATACTTTTAATTAAAGAAATCATGCTATTTCCATGTGAAGTCTTAAGCAGCTACTAATTTCCACCAGTTGAAAAGAAAGTCAAGAAGTAAATTTTATGTGAGATAATTGTTTAGGTAAACATGACAGCATTAATTCAAGTTTTTTCAAGTTAAAAAAAACTCTTCATTTTATAAATGTTTAAATTTTGTTCCTTACCTAAGAAAGGTAAGTTTTACTTTTAAGTAAAGTGGTACCAGCAACTATTTACTATTAAAATTTCCAATATGAAAGGACTATTTCAGTGTCTATACAAATACAAATAGCTAAAAACATAATCTAGTCATAGGAGTAGAAGAATCATTATCCATGTTCTAAATTTAAGAAACCACTCCCAATTCCCCTTTTTAATATTTTCTCCAGTCAGAGGTTTTGAAATCACATTGTACTGTCATATTTTTACAATGAGAAGGAAATAACACAAAAACAGAAGCACCAGACCACATGTACTAATATGGCTATTCTGGTCAAAATACAGTCCAAGTTCAATACAGTCTGTAACATTGTTCAATACAATGTTAAAAAATCTCTCTCCAAAGAAAAACTATAAATACATGTACAGAATAACATGTATGGAATAACTATAAATACATGGAACCAAATTCTTTTACAGTAAATGTGTGAGCCATCTGCAATCGGCAGAAACACAAATAATATTTTATCTCATTTGAGAAAATTACTTTTAATGAATTAAAAGATACCATGTAAAATACAAACCAGATTATAGGAGGATTCCTTTCACTCTTTTGCTTGAGAATAAACATTTTTGAATAGAAGAGAACATACTACATTGGAATTTTGGATATCCAGTGTCTTCAATATTTCGCTATTATACTATAGTGTGCATATCTTGTTACTACTGAAATAAAGGAATAAATGTTTTAAATCTTGATACAGATAGCAAACTCTTTTCTAGAAAAGTTGGACTAACATTCCAACCACTCAAACAGAATCCTTACAAGAAAATATATCATCACTTAACTTTTCCCAGTGCAATGGAGGTGGGGGGGGGAAGTAGATGGAGTTAATGGTTTTAATTTGCCTATTTCTAGTTAGTGAATTTGAACATTTAAAATGTTTAATTCTTTTATTTTTACAGCCCAGCTACATCATTTACTCACTTTTCTAGCCATCTGAAAAAATTCCTTGCTGGTTTTTATAAGCTTGCTATATTAAGAATATTTGCCCTTCATTGCCATTTCTCCACTTATTTGTCTTTTAATTTTTATATTATCTGACAATTAATACTTTTTATAGCAACCTAATTTTTCCAACAGTATTTCCTGGATAATCTTCCCATTCTCCATTAGTCTAGAATATTGATACTTTCTGATCACATTAAATTCTTTTGTATGTAAAGGTCTTTTTCTGAGTTGTCTTTTCTATTGCATTGATCTGGAGGCATATTACTGGGCCAGTACTTTGCTGTTTGAATTCTATCTTTTTAACAGGTTGTGATATTTAACAGGATTAATCATTTTCAATGTTTTTCCTTTCTAAAGTTATTTTGGCTATTCTTATATATTTATAATCCAGATGTATGCTAAAATTGGAATCATTTTATCAAGCCCCATCCTCCATAAGAATTTTAAGGGAACATTAATTAAACCTATAAAGTCAATTAATGGTGCTTTTTAAAAGAGTATTTCACAAATAGTCTCAAGTATTTTTGAATTAATTTTCTAGAATAATCAGATGTCATTTATGAACTGGACAAGCAGTGTAAATATTTAATTACATAAACACTGTAAATCTAATATAGAAGTGACAATGTATACACATTCAAGAAGTAAAAGGATGATAATCATCTCTGGATTAAAGTTCTTTCCATAATGGACTGGACTAATTATAGTTTTCTTTTTATCCTTTCCTATAAAACCATGTCAGTTTTCAAGGCAATATATCCAGGTCAGATGTTATTGTGAATACCAAGTGACTTTCAATTGTTTTTCTTATAGCAATATATTCAAAGGCACACACTGTCATGTAATTTTTATATATCCCAAGATTCTGAGTATTATTCATGGTAGAGCAAAGGAATTGTTTCTCCAAGCTATTTAAGAAAAAGTACTTGCCTTTTTCATAAATAATAATTTGTATACACTTTCCAATTTTACTGACTGTACCTTCCATCTGAATCACAGATATACACTTTAAAAAATACACCATATGCTGTCTGTGATTACATGTCTAGTTCTAAAATGACATCTGAAATTCATACTCTTCTTAAAAATTTGAATGATAACAGATTTCGATATATTTCAATAATTAGCATTTAGAATATAAAACTCTGAAAGTACTTTCTCTTTTAGTAAATTACTGTAGTATATATATTAAATCAAGAAGTTTATACTTCTGCTTGCTTTCTTGTGAAGTTAACTCCTAGAAGAACTGACCAGTGATTTAAAAGAAAATCAATTTAATGCATTAAGACTTTTTTATTCTGAATTTTAGATACAAGAGATTTTTTGTAACCACAATAGGGTGATCAATTAAACAAAGAGTTTTTAAGATTCAGTGCTTACTTTCTGTTGTTGATGTTGTTATAATTATTTGATAGAGATGAAGGAGAGATCTTTGGTAAAGTTGAAAAATTGGATGCACCTGGGGACCTTTAAAAATATGAAAATGTTAAATTAGATAAAAAATGCTGAATTTTGAAATTACTTATGAAATAAAGAAAAGAACCAACAGATGACAATGTATGTAGTAAATGAATGCTGGAAAACAGATTTATGACAAAATCATCATCCTTTGGTTTTCAATTTCTGATGTATTCATTCATATAAAAAATAATGGTATATAAGGGAACTATTTTCAAAAGAAATTTATCAAATTAAATATAACACTCGGTATTATTCTCATAAATCTACTAATGCAATACACCCATTTCTGAGTTCAGGTAACCATTACTAATAGTTTACAATAAATAATTTTCTTAAGTCAGTGGAATTAAAATACTACTTTTTAAAGGAAGCATGTTAAAGAAATCCACTTTGTGTCTCAGTAGGTACCAAGCATGTGTGCTCAGTTGCTCAGTCGTGTCCAACTCTTACAATCCTATGGATTGCAGCTTTCTAGGTCCCTCTGGCCATGGGATTTTCCAGGCAAGAATACTGGAGTGAGGTGCCATTTCCTATTTCAGGGATCATCCCAACCCAGGGATTAAACCCACATCTCCTGCACTGGCATGTGGATTCTTTACCACTGAGCCACCAGGGAAGCCCCCAGAGTGTACCATGGCATTCTGATTATACACAACACAGATATCCAAGGATTTATACCAATTATAAAAGTGTAAGGCAAGAGGGATAAAAGAGCAAAGAGAATTCCAAACATAATGCCATGAAGCAATATTTGGCCAAATTCACCCCTGCAAAAACTGAACAGATATGAATCTGACTGCATACTACACACCTCACTAGTTCAGAATCTTTTTGGAGAAATCTCAATTACTAATGGCTTTTAATCAACAAATATGCTTTGAAGGCATGATTTATAATAAACAAATCCATGATATACAAACAATTATTTTGAAGTACTTAGCAGTTTCTGAAAGATTTTTCTTGTAATTTTGTACACAAATTTAATTTACTAGGCAACATCTAGGCACCAGGCTGTAGGGCCTTAAGAAGTTAGTACTTTCAGTCCAGTACCTTAGTCATCAGAAAATCTAAATTAGTGAGGCCTAAAGTGATTATTGTTTTAAAAATTATTTTATTTCTTTTACTCAGGTGACAATGAACAGCAAAATGGTCAATGAGCAGGAAAGCATATAATCTATAAAATTTATTTTGTTAATTTGAATTTTGCAAAGTGGTGAGTAATAAAATTTCTTACATACAAAAATTTTATATAACTTTTGAAGTTTTATGAAATTTTGGTAAAATTTTTTCATCATTTTAAAGAAGGATTTTTTGTTGTTGTTGACTATATACAGATACAATTATATCAAGTGGGACTTCTATTTAGCTGCCTTTCTGACAGAAGACGCTTGCAAGATTTTATTTATACTAAGCTCAAAACAAAAAATACAGCCACCAAATTTTAATATAAAACAATGTAGAAGACACATTTAAAATGCAATTTTAATATAAATACTAATATTTTAAGTTATTTATTTTAAAATGTTAATAGTAATAAAGAAGCATTCTGGCACTGTTTGCCTTCATATTAATAATGCTAAATTAGGGAAACAAACTAAAAACACTGAACCTAAGTTATAATGAATTAAGGAGGTTAATTTTTCAAAACGTGATCCATTTGACTACAATTTAATTCAACTCACTACAAGTTTTCAAGTATACAGAAAGAGAAATATTCTCTTAAATTTTACTTATAATAAAAGTTATGAAAACAAACATTTTCTTATAACATATATTATATATTACATATGGCTAAGGTCATATATCATGTGAAATGCCTACATATATACACACACATATATATATTTATGTAAGTTAAAAAGTTGGCTTAAAGCTCAACATTCAGAAAACTAAGATCATGGCATCCAGTCCCATCACCTCATGGCAAATAGATGGAGAAACAGTGGAAATGGTGGCTGACTTTATTTTTCTGGGCTCCAAAATCACTGCAGATGGTGAATGAGGCCATGACATTAAAACACACTTAAGACTAACCTAGATAGCATACTAAAAAGCAGAGACATTACTTTGCCAACAAAGGTCTGTCTAGTCAAGGCTATGGTTTTTCCAGTGGTCATGTTTATGGATGTGAGATTTGGATTATAAAGAAAGCTGAGTGCTGAAGAATTGATGCTTCTGGACTGTGGTGTTGGAGAAGACTCTTGAGAGTCCCTTGGACTGCAAGGAGATATAGCCAGTCCATCCTAAAGGAGATCAGTTCTGGGTGTTCATTGGAAGGACTGATGTTGAAGCTGAAACTCCAATATTTTGGCCACCTGAAGCGAAGAGCTGACTCATTTGAAAAGACCCTCATGCTGGGAAAGATTGAGGGCAAGAGGAGAAGGGGACGACAGAGGATGAGATGGTTGGATGGCATCACTGACTCGGTGGACATGGGTTTGGGTGGACTCCAGGAGCNATATGGCTAAGGTCATATATCATGTGAAATGCCTACATATATACACACACATATATATATTTATGTAAGTTAAACAGTTGGCTTAAAGCTCAACATTCAGAAAACTAAGATCATGGCATCCAGTCCCATCACCTCATGGCAAATAGATGGAGAAACAGTAGAAATGGTGGCTGACTTTATTTTTCTGGGCTCCAAAATCACTGCAGATGGTGAATGAGGCCATGACATTAAAACACACTTATTCCCTGGAAGACAAGTTATGACTAACCTAGACAGCATACTAAAAAGCAGAGACATTACTTTGCCAACAAAGGTCTGTCTAGTCAAGGCTATGGTTTTTCCAGTGGTCATGTTTATGGATGGGAGAGCTGGATTATAAAGAAAGCTGAGTGCTGAAGAATTGATGCTTTTGGACTGTGGTGTTGGAGAAGACTCTTGAGAGTCCCTTGGACTGCAAGGAGATATAACCAGTCCATCCTAAAGGAGATCAGTTCTGGGTGTTCATTGGAAGGACTGATGTTGAAGCTGAAACTCCAATATTTTGGCCACCTGAAGCGAAGAGCTGACTCATTTGAAAAGACCCTCATGCTGGGAAAGATTGAGGGCAAGAGGAGAAGGGGACGACAGAGGATGAGATGGTTGGATGGCATCACTGACTCGGTGGACATGGGTTTGGGTGGACTCCAGGAGCTGCTGATGGACAGGGAGGCCTGGCGTGCTGTGGTTCATGGGGTTACAAAGAGTTGGACACGACTGAGCGACTGAACTGAACTGAACTGATGGTATAAAATGTGCTGTGCTTAGTTGCTTAGCTGTGTCCGACTCTTTGGAACCCCATAGACTGTAGCCCACCACGCTCTTCTGTCCATGGGGATCCTCTGGGCAAGAATACTGGAGTGGGGTGCCACACTCTTCTGCAGGGGATTTTCTGAACCCAGGGATTGAGTCCAGGTCCTCCACATTGCAGGCAGATTCTTTACCGTCTGACCCACCACGGAAGCCCCAAAATAGTGGAATGGGTAGCCTATCCCTTTCTCCAGGGGAGCTTCCTGACCCAGAAATCGAACCAAGGTCTCCTGCATTGCAGGCAGATTCACTGAGCAGCAGCTGAGGTTTCAGATTCACCAGCTGAGCTACCAGGGAAACCCATATGCAGGTGGGGAGTGTGTGTGTGTGTCCGTGTGTGTGTGTGTAACGTTTTTTCTGCCCATCTGTCCGTTTTTACTATTCATTAGCAACTCTACTCCAAGACAGTATTGGATTTCTTGCCCTTGTTAAGTCTAGCAATACAAAGACAGACATAGCTCCTGATCTCAAATAGCTCATAATCTAACAGGGAGAAAGGACACAAGCAACCTACAGAATAGTTTAAGTTCTAAAACAAATTTAAAAATTATAACAAAGTCAAATTTTGTGGGAAATACATCAAGTAATTTTAAAATGTGCACAGCTGGAAGGGTAGGTGGAAACTGGAACATGAGAGTATTCTAGGTGGAAAGAATAGTATGTGAAAATGTGTGGAGTTACAGAAATCATGATGCGTTAAGGAATTATCAATAAATTGAAAGTGTAGGAAGTGTGCAGTGTTAGAAACAGAGGTTAGTAAGGCAGGTGTGATAATAAAGAACCTCTTATGTCCTCTGAAGGAATCTGGATTTTATCCAATTGTGCTGTGGCATGTTGAAAGATTTTAAGAGTATCAACATAGCTGATTTGTATTCTAGAAAGTTAACTCTTGAGGAACAGAAAGAGACTGAAGATTGGAAGAGCATTAGTAGATTATAAGAATAACAAAAGTGAGAAGTAATAAAGGGGGACTAAGACAGTGGAATGGGCACAGGCAACATGTCTTGGAGATTCAGAAAATAGTTCTCAAAGTGCAATCCATGGACACCGAGCGGGCTACAAGATCCTTTCGAGGCAGCAGTCCATGAGGTCAAAATTATTTTCACAAAAACAGCAACATGTTATTTAAACATTATCTGACCTCCTTCACTGGGTAGATATTTGCACCAATAGCACAAAAACAATGGTAGGTAAAACTGCACAGTGCCGAAGAGATTACAAAGTGAATGATATCCCTGGAATTGTGCAGTATGAAATGTGCAAAAATAGGCAGGCAGCCCTGGAGAGGAAGAGGGCCAGCCAGTCAGAGGATTGGTCAGAGTCCTGAAAAACTGGTATAATGGTTTCAAAGTAAGAGAATTTCTGTACAAGATAGTTATTAAAAAGAAGTAGTAAAGAGAGAGATCAAATAAATTAGGTTTTACAAAAGCTCAATAAGGACTCTGCTAAATCCTGAATAGGTGATAAGGAATAGTGAGCACTGCCTTTTTAAAGAAGTTGGCTATCAAGGGAGAAAAACTAAATGATATTCAGAGGAAATTGATGGTCTTGTTTTTAAAGATGGGAGAGATTTGTTTATATCTATATGTTAGCTTGGAAAATGATACTGGAAAAGAAGCAAATGCACAAACTAATGTTAACTAGTGTCTACTATATGTGGGCAGTATGCAAGGCATTTATATACACAGGAGTGAGTTGATAATGAAAGAAAAGCAAGGTCAAGGAAACACTCAAGATAAATCCATTGGTAGAGAGCTTGCTCTTAAAGAGCACAGAGATCAGAGCTGGATGGATGTGGTCCATAGGTAAATAGAAAAGTTTGATAAAACTTTTTAAATCCTGATACAGACATTATTGTTAATAGTTAGATCACTTATCTACTGTGATTCCAACTTCTGACCTAGATTACACATAGCCCAATCTAGCTAGTATTTGTGAAATAATTTAGGGGTTGATTAGTCAATCTGTGGATTATAGCCTGAACACTAACTCTTTCTTTGATATAATTTGGGAATCACACTGTTTATTAGCAACTTTGCACTAACAGCTTTCTAAAGAGATGAGTGAAAAAAAATGCTTAGAATATTATGCACAAACTAGATGCTAAGCCAGTTATCTAGCATTAAACTCATTTTGGCTAGTTAGGGCTAAGTGTAATATAAGATAGTGAATCATCTCTTAACAAGATAGAAAAAAGTAAAACAGCACAGCTGAATTGATTTCATGAAGCGAGAAAATTAAACGTCACCCCTGACAACTGAATGAATGCAGTATTTTAATTCCCCTATTCCCAGTGTTTCAGCTTAAAGCCTATAATTCAAGGCCAAGTTGAAATTCTTACTTGAACAGAAAAACACAGCTTTACCTAAATATTCAACATACACGGAAATCTAATATATACTGAGCAATGAAAATATAAAGAAATAAAGTCTGAATAATCTAATTTAAAACTTTTATTTTCAAACATGACATAAAACAAAAAATTTTAAAATTTAACATTAAAAAACAAAAATTATTAACAAAAACAAGACTGATCTTAACTTTCCCAATTTCTAACAATCGTCCTAAACTAAGTTCTTAGAGAAAATAAAAATTTAAATCTCTTGAAAAATTAAGCACCTTTACTGCTGTGAGATACAGATTAGTTCAATTCAACAAGCATTTGCTTTGTGTCTCCTTTCTGTCAGGCAGCACGTTAAATACTTAAAAGAGAAAATTTACATATAAGATGCTTCACATAACTTAATTTTTTCTTCTCATTTTGACTGCTCTAATGGTATCTGACAAAATATTCCACTTTTAAAAAACAGTTACTTTTCTTTAACCGTTATCACTCTCAACACCAAAATTGCAACCCAATTTTTCCTGCTATCTTAACAGAAAAAAATTTCAAAAACACACGTCCTCATGTACTCAGTATCAGTCATTCAGTTTCAAAAATTATTAACATTCTACCACTCATTTTATTTATAAAGCCCTCAACTTCCACATTCATTAAATTTATAATTACACCTGTAAATACCACAGTATGTGTCCCCAGCAGGTTAATAGATCTTTTGCGATACTACTGTCTGCCCCAATTTAATATTCAGTTCATGTTCACATTTTTTCCCCCAACTGTCTCAAAAATTGAATTAGTCTGAATTGGAATCCCCAAAATGTCCTTACACTTGCAGATCAATTTTAGTAACTCCAAGCGCCCTTACCTTAACTCCAAGAGCAATTTCTGCTCCTACCAGCTAACTCCTCTGATTTCATCTTACTATGCCTATGTTTATTTTCCTTTCGTCCTGACTTTTTTATCTAGTCATACAGTTAACCTTGACTTATATGTGTCACTGTAAATTGTTTAAACATTTGGAACAAACCACAGGATAAAGAAAGTATCCAATAATTTTTTGTGAGTACCTCTGAATCAAGCATCTTTTTGAGAACTGAATATGTAAGTTTCATTTATGCATGAAATATACCATCTAAATGTTGTAACTTCAATTTAATTTGGATACGGCTTTTAAATACTAAATCTAACACTAATAAGCTTGATTGTGACCATGTTCCCTCTGGTAAAACTTGGAGACATAGTACTAGATTATACATTATCTTGTCACAACAGAAAATAGGTAGTGTTTACACAAAGATTTATTTAATCAATGTGCACTTTCAGAATTCAAAGGAAAATCTGTATACACACTGAAGATCTTAATGAATATTAAATTTAGGAACCACAAAGTATAGTTATGGGAAGTGTGTGTTTATGTATCAATACAAGCACAAGCATTTCCAAAAAAGATATGGAGTCTGGACCACTAAAATAGCCAGAAAAAATCAGTTTATTGGTAAATAACAATACACAAGAACTTCATTACACCATTATGCTGCCTTTATCATTAGGTAACAAATAGCTAGGAAAGGATGTATATATTTAAATAATAAATAAATTTATATATTTTTTCTCTCTCCAGGAATAATGCCTTTCCAACCAAGTACCACCTTAGTTATTTTCCTTCTCTCAGTACATTTCATGATGAGTGATTTATATCAGGTGTTCCATTTTCTGACTAGGTATTCATCCCCTCTTTCCCTATACTCTATTTCTTATTCTCATCATGCTGTCTTCATTTGTCAAATACACTGAATCTCTTGTCTCCCTCTAATTTCTGCATCATTTAAATACACTGCTTACTATTCCCTTTATTCTATAAGCTCTTTTCCCCCTTGCCTCTATGACCAAACAAGAGTCACGATTTCCTGAATCTTCAAAATTATTCATTTAATTTCATCTTTGTGTCTTATATCATTACTCAGGGACACTTTTTAAGGTTTAGTATACAGTTCTTTACATTTTTAATTAGATAATTCAGTAATATTTCTCACTTCCAGGAATGTAACTCCATTGCTGTAATTCTCATTACTTTTTCTAAGCTTTGCTTGCCCATAATAACTGCATCCTATGCATTTCCATTATCTTAAACTTTTTAGTTTCAGAAAAAATCATTCTATATTTCTTAAAAAAAATTTTTTTTATTGGAGTATAGTTGAATGTTGTGTTCTTTTTCTTACTCAGACCAATGAGATGAATGAAGCATGAAAGAAAATTTACAAAGACTCAAAATGTCTTTAAAAATGACAACAAATTGCAGATTTTGGAATGTTACTCTAGATTTATGGTTCATAGGCTGCATTTTAAATTGAAGATGTTATTTGAAAAATATGAATTTGAATGACAAGGAATGAAAAACTGGTTCCTGAGCCATCTTCTCAACTCCTACAACCAAAATCACTCAATCCCTCACCTTTCAGTATTTGAACAAGGTTAAAATTGGTAACAAATTTGTATACTTTCATAGAAACTTTAAGAAAGCACTTTCTGTGAACTGTAATAACCACTGTTCTTTTAGTACCGAAGTAAAACTATCATAACCAAATCTACCAATGTTTCAAATAGGCAGAGATTGTCTTGCTTATAAATACTTAAAAAGTGTCTATTCAGGTTATTGTTAAAATGAAAACAAAACTTTATCTCACAGGAGTTTCCCAGTACAAATTTTCAGTTGAACAGGTCTATCCACCATTTCTGAATCCATTTATACAGTTAACCTTGCAATTACTATACATGCAAACTGGTCTTAATAAGTCCTAAAGAAATACATGCTAGGCTTTTCCATCTATATTTAAACAGATACAAAATCAAAACAGCTGATGTAAAACAAACAAAAACAATTATTACGGGATAAAGAAAGTATCCAATTACAGGATAAAGAAAGTCACCTAGATGTTTATTATTTATCCTAAATTTAAAGTAGTATGCAGTGGTTTTATTTATAAAATGTTTCCTCTCTCCAACAGAGCGTTTAGGGACAGAGTGCTGTAAAAATATTAACATACCACTAAGATGAAGTTTATACTTAGTGCTCAGTCACCAACGTGGAATTCTGCTAATCAGAACACCACAGATGGCAGAGGGCCAACATCTGAGTTAAGAACTACTGGCTTAGTTTTCTATTTCATTTATTTTAGCCTGTCATGTCTTACCTGGTTGATTTTGGATTCTTTTCCAGATGTTTTCTAGCTTAAGAAAACTGCCTCTTCAGTCATCAATGACCCTTACTTTTTTCAATAGATTCTTAATTACACATCTCTTGTCAGTATTTTTGAGCAATTAATGAAAATGTCTGAATTAAAACAACTTCTCATGCTACTTTTACAAGAATTTTTACTTATTTTAGAAAAACAGCAAAATATGGATATTTTAATTTCTAAAATGTTAGTACTGTCAAAAGCATTCTTTGAGACAATTATACCTAAATGAAACCATACAGAAAAAAAGTAATAGTACAGTCTAGTTAATTAATCAAGTTATACTGCTTCTAACTAAGGGATAAGGTGTTAACATTAAACAAATTTTCTGGAGAGTAAGGGGTAATCTATTGATTAGATTTCTCCTCTCTTTAGGAACACACAAGATTCTAGAATTACTCTACTTTAAAATAATTTTTTAAAAATATAAGCTGTAACTAGCTACACATCTCCAATTGACTAATTAGACTATCCACCCAATGATAACATTTTCGGAAAGACAGTAAAATTTAACACAACAGAAAAAACATTTCAATGGTTGAAGCTTTCATAAAATATTATTAGAAAATAATGTGTTTTTGAGCAGTTTTAAGAAATTAGATACTTAGTAACTAGATTAGAAATCCAAGTTCTGGAAAAAACTAAGCATCTCAATTTTTAAAAAATAAAGCATGAATATAAAGATGAAAAAATAAAATTATAAATTGATATCTAGCAGACAAATCTGAATAGATAAAAACAGAAAACTTCTGAATAATTTTTAGGTAGGTTCTTAAGATTTCCAATTAGATTTTGGGTTGTCATAAGTTAATACATTTTATAAACAGGACTACATGTTTTAAACAAAATTATATTTATGCTTAATATGGCTTTTATATTTAGCAGTTTCTCAGGTGAAGATATATTATCTCCATTCTGATAGAAACGGGCCTAGTATGATTTTTAGGTCTTTCAGAACAGTTAGTTTTCAGTAGTATAGAAAAGTCAAGACACTTAGATACTAACATGCTTTCTCTCAGTGCCTACTGTAGTGGTGTTCTTGTATTTTCTTCTTCACAAGCAGCACCTAAAATTCAGATTCCTGAGTCCCCTCATAAAGATTTATACTCGCTGGTCTGGTGGGGAGGACTGTGGAAGCTTCTGTCTATAGTGGTTCACACAATACATACTAAGAAACATTATCTACAGAATTTCTCAAAGTGTGACAGATCAACAGCATTAGAATCAGCTATGAGCTTATTATGAGAAATGCAAATTCACGAGCCCGACCCAGATCTACTGAATCAGAAACTCTAATGATGGGTTTAGGTTTTAACAAACTCAACAGGTGACTCTTCCTTTCATCACCATATTACAGCTTTTAATGATTTTTTTCCTTGGCTTTTGACACTCTAAGTAGGAAATATTTATGTGCTAAGCAGTATGAACACTGGACAGACCGCAGATTACTGGTGGCTATTAGAACTAGCATCTTCATACCATGTGGAGGACCAAAGGTTGTCTCCTGACAGATATGATGACAATTCTAAGTGTTACAGCTGTTCTGTATTTTAATATCTTGAAGTTTCTTTTTTGAGGACCTTAAAATTACATGCCTTCTGCTACAGCTGAATTTGTCTAAGTCACATGTGGTTATAATGTAATAACTTCAATGAATACACAAAATTTCACTTTTTTAAAAAAAAGCTGGCATTTATCCAGAAAAAAGGAATTTGCATCTTTACTTCAATTGTAAATGACAATTCCTCAAACTTTTTTTTTCTATAATCTGTATGATTTTCCTCCACTTCAGGTACCTTCTCAATGTTCTTGAATATTATAATTATATATGGTATGTTCTGTTCCAAGTTTACTTAAATGATACTAAGTTAAATTTCATTTTGTTTTTATTTTTTTTCTCTCAACTGTATGTTTTAAAGTTTATTCAGTTTTAAAGATCTTATCACTGTTACTTCTACCTACTGCACTAGTTTTCCACAGTACATCACCATCATTTTTCTTATTCATTCTACCTGAAAAAGATATTTAGCGAGGCTGTCTTCAAATCCCCACTATCACAAACAATGCAGCTACAAAGACTGCATAATATATTCAGGGACCTGTGTAAAAAATTCCACTGAGTGCTGGGTCAGAGGCATTAAGCATTCCTAATTTAATTAAACACTGACTGATTTATAGAATGGTACTAGTTTGTACTTCTACCATCAGTACCTAAGTCATCTCCTACAACTCTACAAACACTTCTTACTAGCATCCTTTTAGGTTTTTGTCATTCTGATGGCTATTAGGTTATATCTCATGCTTTAATTTTACAATGGAGTTTGTATACCACCTCACTACCTGTCAGCGCTTGGGCGTCCTCTTCTTTAAATTTTTTAATCTTTTATTTTTATAAAAGGTTATTTGCTTTGTTTCTGTTAATTCACAGCAGTTCTTTGCACAGTGTAGTATTATTCCCTTGTAGGTTTTAGATTTTCTAAAACCAACATTTGACTTTTAACTTTGTATACAGTTCCTTTAACAGAAATACTTAATGTAATCAAACACATTAATTTTCACACTATGTCTGTGATCCCTCAGTCACAGATACTATCCAAATTATCTTATTAAAGTGGGTTTCTAATGTTATATATCATGGTCAGGAATCTATGGTGCACAAGCCAAATCCACATTTTTTTTAAACAAAGTTTTACTGCAACACACCACATCCATATGTTTACACAATGTTTACTGCTACTTTCAAGCTATATCAGCAGTTATAGTTGAGTGGCCTATAAAGTGTCTTTATGGCCTATAAAGACAAAAATACTTATATGTTGTTTTGTGATAGTTGCTCAGTCGTGTCTTGAGTCTTTACGACCCCACGGACTGTAGCCTGCCAGGCTTCTCTGTCTATGGGGCTTCATCAAGGCAGGCAAGAACACTGGAGTGGGTTGCCATGCCCTCTTCCAGGGGATCTTCCCAACCCACGGATTGAACCCAGGTCCCCTGCATTGCAGGTGGATTCTTGACCTTTGGAGCCACCACAGAAGCCCAAGAAAGTTGGAGTGGGCAGCCCACGCCTTCTCCAGGGGAACTTTCCGACCCAGAAATTGAACCGGGGTCTAGTGCATTGCAGGTGGATTCTTTACCAGCTAAGCTATAGAGTATTGAACTATGGGTATAGAAGACACCTGTTAACTTTTATAAATTAATTTTATATTATATAGTATTGCTGAATTCTCTTAGTTCTAGTCTTCTATCTTTGGATTTTATGAAGACAGTATTATTATGTGCAAATAGTGTATTTTATTTCTTTTTAAAATTTCCAGTCTTATTTAGTTTGGGTTCAAAAATTTTCAATTACATGTTTGCTACAGATTTTAGACTTACAGGCTTTATCAAGTTAGGATAATTCCCTTTTATTCTTAGTTTTTTGAGAGTCTTTTCATATACTAGATGCTAATTAAATTTTTAAAATATTTTTAATACAATAATATTAAGTAATAAACTATCATTTGGCATACTGCTATATTGTATTTCTCACATTTTACAGTGAATGAATAAAACTTTTCCTGTTTTAATATTTGGGTTTCCTATAAAACTGGGTGATTCAGTGAAGAATGGGACTCAATTGTACTTCTGTGTGCATCTCTGGTATAGTACCTTCACTTACCAATATTTACTACATGTGTATAGTGTGTAAAGTGTTATATAATAATGTTTTCTCTTACAAAACCATGTAACTATAGCTGTTTAAATAAAACTGGTACTGTGCTAGCAGCTAGGAACGAAGATAATAAAAGAAAGTATTAATATGTAGTTTTATCTCTTAGGTGAGTATCAGTAATTTTAAGTTGAAAAGGTCTCTCAGTCTTTGAAGTTCATGGGCCTTTTATATTAACCCACAAGCAATTCTGTAACCTCAAAAGTTATTTAAAGCTGTAACAAGTATACAACTATCTAAAGATAAGCTAGAAAAAAAAAAAAAAGTAGCTCTGATCTAAACACTAAATGTGAATATTCACAAAGAAAATATTTCTAGCTTCTAAAAACTAAATGCATCAAGAAATCTACATGATTCTACCATGTGTTTTTTAGTATCTCCCTAAAATAAGTTCTACTCTTTTATTACATCCAACTAAGTGGAGTAAAAATAAAATGTAATTAATATACTTGGGCATATTCCCACAAAAAATTTAAATAAACTTCACAGAAGATAAAAAGGACAGAGAATAACTTATTAAAGGTATATTTTACTTCTGAAGGAAATTAAGTGGCAGGCTGTTCTCTTTCATTAGCTAGGTTGGTTAACAATGACTAAATTATCATAAATTTAAGAACCATTACTTTAAGGATTTCAAAACACAAATTCACAATCTTTCATCAGAAAATCTGAAATTCCAAAAGCTTTGAAAATTTAAAAAATTCTCCATGATTCCCTTAAGGGCAATCTAACCTGAACTGATATGAGCTATTTATACTCCTTATTTATCCTACTCGGTGTGAATACTTAATGAATACTAATATGCTTAACTATCAGAGTCTCTCTGGACGTTACAGGAATAGTAAAATAGTAAGTGGCACATATAACACATTACTTCTCAAATGTCTACGAAGTCGAAATATTGAAATACAACTAGCCCTAAGTGTTTTTGATAATGAAATGTGGATCTGAAAATCCTAAAACCAGTAAAAATACTTCCTGCCATGCAGCATGTTACCTTTTCACTCTGTTGACTGTTTCTGTTACTGTGTGGAAACTCTTTAGTTTGATGTAGTCCCTTTTGTCTATTATTGCTTTTGTTGCTAGTGCTTTTGCTGTCATATTCAACATATCGCTGTCAAGACCAATGTCATGCTTTATAGATTCAGGTCTTGTTTTTAAATCTTTAAACAACATATCTGATAAGAGGTTAATATTCAAAATATCAATATATAAGAAACTTGTTACAATTCAACAGCAAAACCCTCAAATAACCAGATTAACAAATGGGTCTAGGGCTTGTCTGAACAGACACTTCTGCAAAGAAGGCACACAAACAGGTAATAAGTATTTAACAAAGATGCTCAATTTCGGAAATCACTGGGAAATGCAAATCATACCACAATGAGATACCACCTCACACCTGTTAGGATGTTTATTACCAAAAGAAGAAAAGAAAACAAGAGCCAGCAAGGATGTGGGGAAACTGGAACCCTTGTAAACTGCTGCAGTGTAAAATGGTATAAGTGTGTTAATCGCTCAGTCGTACCCGACTCTTTGCGACCCTATGGACTGCAGCCCTCTGTCCATGAGATTTTCCAGGCAAGGATACTGGAGTGGGTTGCCATTTCCTTCTCCAGGGGATCTTCCCAACCCAGGAATCGAAGCCGGGTCTCCTGCACTGCAGGCAGATTCTTTACCAACTGAGCTACAAGGGAAGCAGTATGTAAAATGGTATAGGCACTACAAAAACAGTAAGCAGGTTCCTCAAAAAATCAGAACTAGAACTATCACATGATCTAGAAATCTCACTTTTCGGTTTACATACAAAGGAAATGAAATCAGTATCTTGAAGAGGCATCTGCACTCCCTAGTTCATTGTAGTATAATTTAAAATAGCCCAGATGATGGAAATAATCTGACTGTTTGATTATGGATAAATGGATAAAGAAAATATACAATGGACTTTTATCCAGCCTAGAAAAAGGAACGAAATCATGCCATATTTGATAACATGGATGAACCTAAGGGACAGTATGCTTGGTGGTGGGTTAGTTGCTACGTTGTGTCTGATTCTTTGTGGTCCCGTGGTCTGTAGCCTCACCAGGCCTTCTCTGTCCATGGGATTATCCAGGCAAGAATATTAGAGTGGGTTGCCATTTTCTTCTCTAGGGGATCTTCCCAACCCAAGAATTAAACCCATGTGTCCTGCACTGGCAGGCAGATTCTTTACCACTGAGCCACCAGGGAAGCCCTTGTTACTATTAAGCCCTGCAAAAAATGATCCTGTTCCTATAGACATCCAGCCCAATGGCTTTGTTAATAGCATGGACTGTATTTAAATGCAAAAATCAGAAGAACTGAAATTTTGCAAAGGATAATATAAGCAGGCTATACAATACAGAGATAACTGTATTTCACATCATGAAAGCTATCAAAGACTAGATTTTTTTCAAGAAGCGATAAGCCCATATGACTGAGGATAATATGTTTGGTAAAGTAAGACAATTCACAGAAAGACAATACTGTGTGATTTCACTTATATGAGGCTATGCAAACTAGTCAAACTCATAGAAACAGAGAGTAGAATGGAGATTCCCAGGGGCTGAAGAAGGGAAAAATGAGGAATTACTGTTCAACAGGAATAAAGATTGTTACACGATTAATAAATTCTAGAGAGCGCCTGTGGAACAATGTACCTACAGTTAACAATACTCAAGTACACACACTTAAAACTTTGTTAAGCGGACAGATATCAAGTTATGTTTTTTTTACCATAATTTAAAAAATTTTAATAGAAGATTTCTAATTTTTTCATTGCTCATTTAACATCAAAATAAAACTCCTCTATCTCTACTTGTGCTTTTATACTCTATTTATTTAAATAAATAAAAAGTGTTACTTTCACATCAGATTCATTTTGATAAAGAATATTCTTTTAACAGACACTTTAAAAAATCACAAAAAGCTTGAAAAATATTAAACAAAATGTTTAAATAGTGATTTGATTGTATTACCACACCATTACATTTGTAAAATTTATACATTATTTTAAAAGAAATTAGTATTGGAAAGCTTTTAAATTACAGCATATTAATTTATACGCAAATTTAGACAACTCCTATACTGAGAATAAAACACTAAAGTATTAAAAAGTTAAATATATTTGCAATATATAATTACGTTCTTCTGTCATTCTGTATTATCTGAAATCAAAGCTTCAAAATCATGTATTAAGCCATAAAAGGTGAGAGCACTTACTTAGGAGTAGATGGACCCCTTGGCCATGTTCCATCTTCATTTTTCTGTTCTATCACTAACACCTGCAAATAAGACAATAATAGAGTGTTTTTCCTTAACGCTGAAGTTAAAATAGCTTAAGAAGATTAGCTGTATATGCTAAATAACTAAAGTAACTCTGCAGTGACTTACAGGACACAGTAGACAAGGTGACGAGATATTTGCACTTTGATTTCAAAGTGGATCAAGGGAGATAAAGAGACCTTGAATATAAGATGTCGGCAATGACAGAAAAAAAGAAAGGTAACAAACTACAAGAAAAATCATTGGTTCTATGACTTAAAGCATTAAAAAAGTTTAAACTAAGTTGACAGAAGTTTTTTGAATTTGGGGAGTATGTCTTCTATTTGTTGCTTGTAAAAGTACTGTGCAAAAAAACAGATGCTCAATAAATGGTTATAGTTGTTCTTAAACATACTTATGTATGATCTCAGTTAACTATTGTTATGCAAATACTGAGGAACAGAGACAAAGACAGTTCCAAATTACAGATTATATATGATTTGTCTGGGGCTTTGATCTGAGAGAATAGCATTGAAATATGTATATTATCATATGTGTAACAGATTGCCAGTCCAGGTTTGATGCATGAGACAGGGTGCTCAGGGCTGGTGCACTAGAATGACCCTGAGGGATGGGATGGGGAGAGAGGGGGAGGGGGTTTCAGGATGGGGAACACATGTAAACCCATGACTGGTTCATGTCAATGTATGGCAAAAACCACTACAATATTGTAAAGTAATTAGCCTCCAATTAAAATAAATAGATTTAAAATAAAAAAAAGAAATTTGTCCTTATTTACATTATCACTGTATAAATTAGAAAATCTTTTAAGATATAAATGATAGAACCATGTATGAGAATCAGACTGCAGTTCTGTATTGCGGCATAGTTAGGGTAGACACAAATCACCTCTAACAAATGAAAGGTACAGGCTGAGGTGAACTATATTTTAAAATAAAACCCCAGAATCTTTTTTCATTATCTTCCAATCTAAAAAAGAAGGCTCTCTTCTAGTTGTTAGTAGGGGTGAGTCTGTGCAAAGAAAAACCAAAATAATAAAAGAAATAAGTGATCTCTACAAGTTAGTATCTAAATTTCCACAGGAAAACTATAATATAGAAAACATGCCTGGAAGCAAATTCAAGGCATTAAAAATCTGCATATATTCTATACTACATTTTTATTAACTCTTTTAAAGTTGCAATTTTGTTACCTGTTCTATATATTCTTAGTAATATACTTCTTTATTGATAAAATAATTTAAAAACAAATTTTATTTGGAGGATAATTGCTTTACAATGTTGTGCTGGTTTCTGCAGTATAACAATGTGAATCAGTCATAAGAAGGGGCCATATGCAATATACTTAGTAATATACTTTTGTGGACTATATGTTTCAGGCAATTTCTAAGTTGGCATTTAGAAATTAACCATGTAAAAATGTAAGCCTGATTCAGAACACATATACAAATGAAATATTGATTTAAAAAATTCATGGAATCATGTTGTTGATAAAATATGCTAATTAAAACACTAATTAATGTTATCTTTGTGTGCGGTGTGTTAGTTGCTCAGTCGTGTCTGACCCTTTGCGACCAATGGACTGTATGTAGCCCACAAGGCTCCTCTGTCCATGGGATTTTCCAGGCAAGAATATTGGAGTGGGTTGCCATTTCCTCCTCCAGGGGATCTTCCCAACCCAGAAATCGAACTCACAGCTCCTATGTCTCCTGCATTGCAAGCAGATTCTTTACCCACTGAGCTACTGGGGAAGCCAAAGTTACCTTTAAAAAAGTTATCTGTAAAAAACTTATTCCTACAAACAAAAAGCACATGTGAGGAACTTCCCTGATGGTCCAGTGGTTAAGACTCCATGCCCTTGGTGCAGGGAGCACATGTTTGATCCCTGGGTGGGGAACTAAGATCCTGCAAGCCATACAGCTTGACCAGAAAACAAAGAACAAACTCCCAAAACACACATGAAATATAGCTAATGTATTAAGAATAGTGCACTGTATATCTGCCATCCTGACACCTCCCTGATCATATTCCTTTCCCTACCTACCACAGGCAATTAACCATTATGCTCAATTTCTGGTTTAAGATGATACAGTCATATATTTACATTGTTTTACATGTTTATAAAATTGAGTTTGCTGAGTAATTTTTAACTTCTGAAGGAAGGATTTTCTGTGCTACAACTTATAACTGTATAGACATCTAAGTAAAAATTATAGTTTATTAAAAAACATGTACACATAAGCTTTGTCTCTAGCAGCACTTAAATCAGCTATAAAGCAAGAGTTTAGCTACAGAAAATGTCAAAGGTATATATTTAATATCTTTGCTTACAGTTTGTTTTTTAAAGGAAGATCCTGAAGCTGAAGATAGTTTAACTGTAACCTTTAATCCCAAGCAGTATTTGTATTTTAAATTCCTTTGTCTTTACAATTAATCTTGAATGCCACCAGAAATGCTAAAACTCATTTCCTTACTCAAATGTTTCATTTTCTGAATAAAATTTTCATTGTTCATGGTTAAAACCTTAACTCAAAGTGAAAGTGTTTTAAAAAGATTTTAAGATTTAATTAAATTGAACATACACATACAAGAAAGAGAGGTGAAGACCATCCATTTTGAGAGGCAAACTCTTCAATAATGTATCTTTGTTTCATTTTCTAATGAGGATACTTTCTATTTTAGTAAGAAAAAAAATTCTTTTAAGTCTAAGATAGTGTTCAGTTCATTCATCATCATTCAGAAAATAACTGGTACAAAAATCTAGACAATTTCAGGCATTTTCTCTGAACCATTTCTATTTCAAAAGATCAAATGTCTCTAAAGATATTCTATAAGAATGTTTAATAAGATATTTAGTCTTATTAAAATAATTGTCATCTTCATTCTGATAGATGCATTCCTATCAAGAATATCAAATTACTTAAATTCTCTAAGGCTCAGTCTAATATACATGACAAGGAGAATTATAGCCATTACACAGACTCAATTACTGAAAATATTTAAGAAATAATCCTATATATTTAAACTGTATTCCCTGGAGCTACCACATGGCCTGATGGATGATAACCTCTTTCTACTGGAAGAGAGAAAGAGGAGTTGGATGGATAAGGAAGGGAGTGTTGAGTAGCCAGTAGTTCCAAATGTCTCTATCAGCTTCAACTGGATAACTCCTTTTAATTGGAATACATATTAGATTTTGTAAGATTTTACTTAAGAATATAATGGCTAAAATAAGTGTGAAAATCACTGTTTTACAGCTCAGGACAATATCTGATTATAGTAGGAACAATTTCCATCACATATCAATATCAATTTTAAACAGAACAAAGCAAAAACTTCCATATATTGGAGCAGCAGGCTCTGTGTTAGGTATTAAAATATAGGTCCTATTTAGGACACAAAATCCAACCAAAACAAGGACTTCATGAAAGGCTGAAGAAATGATCTGACATCGGAATTGGAAGAATGGATAATCTGATCTGGTTAGATTACATGATAGGATGGGAAGCTTCATTTCAATATTTGGATGTTTAAAAAGAATTTTATTTTGGATGAATATAGGGAATGGGGAGAAGGGTACAATGGGCAGATGAAATAACATATATCAAAGAACAAGAGAATGGAACACCATAATAGGCTTAAAGATTGTAAGTAGTTCAGTTAGGTTTTGTAGGAATGCAAATCAAAAGGCAAGATTAATCAAAAGATGCTGGAAGAATAAGGTAAAAGGGATAAATCATGACTTGCATGCTATGTTAAGGTGCTGGGACTTTACTTTACAATTGTTAAGGAGCCAGGGAAGATTAGCAGAAAGGTTTCCATTTTAGAAAGGGTATTCTGGCAGAAATATGGAAGGTTGAGAATGGGCATGAAAAGACTGGAAGCAGAGAGATCTGTTAAAACATTACTGAAAGATAAGGGCTGGAAATGGAAGAGAGATTAATTAAAAAGAGAGTTGGAAGGAAGAATCAGTAAGACTTGCTGATTATGTCTAGAAATCTTCATTTCTCAACACATTATTTATTTGGATTACATCATATAGAAAGTCTTTCATTTGTCTGTATTATGTCATAAAGAAAGACCAAACTAGGGGCTGACCCCTTCTAACAGGTATTGGCAAACTACAATTCACTTAGCTCACTGACTGCTTTTGAAAATAAAGTTTGTTGGAAGATAGCCATATCCATTTTCTGCATATTGTTTACCATTACCTTCTTGCTCTACAATGGCAAAGTTGTGGTCATGACAGAGATCATGTAGACCGCTGACACAAAAATACTTATTACTTGATCCTTTACAAAAAGTATGTTGATCTCTTACTGTATTAGTTATTCGTCAATGGAAAATAATTTATTTTTAAAAAGGTTATTCTCAAGCTCAAGGAGAAAAGAAGTCACAATTAGTGTATAATTAGTGACCAGCAGGGAGGAAATCAGAGATAGTGGAACCCATTGTAGAGTGTCAGTATAGCCATAAAGTCTGAGTCTCAAAAGCTTCATGTATAGTATGCTTAAAATAAACAGTATTGCTAAACAATACCTGTCCTTGGTATAAACCAGCATCCTGAATGGTGCTGTCTGGTTTATTCAGTGGTTCAAATGTATTACTCATGTATTTGTTCCACAATCTGGTCTCCTTTTCATCTGGAATACTGAAGATTTTTCTTATTTCCTTTTCAATTGTATCTAGATATAAGGAGGAAAGATATGTAAATGTAATAAATATTTAATAATGTACACACAGAGATAAGTGCTCACTAGCATAAAAATCCTAAATTTAAAATACTGATAATAATAACAAGAGAAGATAAACAAATATGTAGGAAATATATAAAACAACCAAGTTTTTGAGATTGGGTATACTTTTTAGGAATAAAATGATAATTGTAACTCTAACAGATAATTACTTGGGGAAATTAATATCTCAAAGGTAACAGTTCAATAACATAATACTAAAATATAGTTTACATTATACAGGGTGTACTTTAACTTCTTACACATTATATAATTAATGTATTTTCCGATGATGTGTTGGTGTTAGAAATTAAAGAATGATTCAGAGATGCCACAGGATGAAATTTTGTTACAACAAAACCAATTTAAGAATAATTTATATTAAGCTGAATATAATTTACAGTTTAAATAGCTAACTGAAATTAAACAGAATATGAAGACACACAAAAAAGTGCCATCTTTGAAGAGAGGTTGGTCAAAAATCTCTTGATTCCAAGGTATAACCAGGTATCTTCCTTATTTCTAAACCAATTACCTGAGTGGGAGAAGTCTTTTTTTAAAAGCCCAGAGCAGTTTATCTGCTGTAAAGTAAGATATAGGAGTATCTACATGTTTGACAGTTATTAAGTTTTGGTACCATATTTAGATGAATCTTTAAAGTATTTTTAAGCATTGTCAATAACTCATGTAACTTAGATTCAAGAAAATTATACTTAAAATATTTTATAACATATGAAGAAATATAAAATACCTCTTTCAGAATACTTGATTTTGGACAAAACATTATTTGTAAAATACCAAGTCTAACAGTACATGTTCTCTTAAAAAAATAAAACCCACATCTAGCCTACATAATCGAACTTAGTTCAATAGCACTGTTTATGTTCTTAGCTTCTAATGCTCTTTAACAGTCTTACAGTGAAAGACAGTTTAATTAAGGCATTAATTACATAGTAAACATTAAAGTCTACTTCAAAACTTAAAGCAAACTAGCCAGAAGATTTTAAAAATTACATTAAATAACTATAAGTATACTGTTAATACTGCTTTGTATTTTGCCAGCACTGATTTTTTAACTGAAGTGTAAATGTATATAGAAAAATGCACAAATTGTCAGTATATAATGACGAACTTCCAAAGTGGATACACCCATGTAAGCAGTACAAAAAACAGAAAATTACCTAGGAAGGAGGCTACAGGAAGAAGTCAAGAAAGGGAGGTTATTTTAGTCTTTCTATAAAAATGAATACCTGTTTCCTGATTGAAGAAATAAATCTTGCTCATTGCAAAAATACATAAAATACAAATAAAATGTCCACCTAGAGATAACCACTGTTACCATTTTGATATTTTTTTCTAGGCATTTTTCCTATTAATACATACATATTTATATGCATAATATATACAAGTAATATGGAAATGTCCCCTCTGATTTTGAGAAGGGTAGCCCACCAGGTTCCACCGTCTATGGGATTTCCCAGGAAAGAATAATGGAGTGGACTGTCACTTCTCCAGGAATCTTCCTCACCCAGGGATCGAACACAGATCTCCTGCATTGGTAGGCAGATTCTTTACCACTGAACTACTAGGGAAGCCTGAAGTGGAATGACCAAGATGAAAATAAGACCGTCAAGGTACTAATTGTAGGATCATACAGAATTTAGGAAGTTATGAAAGCATTCTACTTTATCTGATTAAGAAGAGAAGTCACTGAGGGGTTGTGAGTAGAGAGGTGGCATGATCCAACTGACATTTTAAATGCTCACTTTTGCTGCTAGTAAAGAACAAACTAAAGAATATAAAGGATGGGAGACTAGGTACTATAGAAATCCAATCACGGTGAGTAACAGTGGAAGCAACATTAAGCCATCAGACTGAGAACAGATTCTAAGGAATGCTTAGAAGTTATGTTGCCAGATTATGCAGGTGAGAAATGCAACGGAATCAGAATGATACCAAGGGTTTTAGCTTAAGCAATCAGAAGAGTGCAAGTGATGATTACTCAGACAGGGAAAAATAACAGAGTAGTACGTTTTAGGGGGAAGAGGAAGAGCTTAGTTTCAGACATGTTATCCTTAGATTTTCATCAGACACAGATGAAGATATGGAATGGCTGAAACTGGAATTAAGGGAGAATTTGGGTAGGAGATATAAGAAATCAATATATAGAAAGGATTAAAAGCCAGGGTAAAACATTAAGGAAAAGAAAGGAGATCCAAGGACTAAGCATATCACACTGATGTTTTTAGGTCAGAAATATGAAGAGCATCTTACAAATGACTTTAAGAAGTTGCAGCCAGTGAGAACTTGTGTGCTGGAGCCATGTGAAGAGAAAATATTTCTAGATGGAATTTTTGCTGGCATGCTAAGATATGCAGAGTACATCATGCAAAATGCTGGACTGGATGAGGCACAAGCTGGAATCAAGATTGCTGGGAGAACTATCAATAACCTCAGATATGCAGACGATGCCATCCTTATGGCAGAAAGTGAAGAACTAAAGAGCCTCTTGATGAAAGTGAAAGAGGAGAGTGAAAAAGTTGGCTTAAAGCTCAACATTCAGAAAACTAAAATCATGGCATCTGGTCCCATCACTTCATGGCAAATAGATGGGGAAACAGTGGAAACAGTGACAGACTTTATTTTCTTGGGCTCCAAAATAACTGTAGATGGTGACTGCAGCCATGAAATCAAAAGATGCTTGTTCCTTGGAAGAAAAGTTATGACCAACCTAGACAGTGTATTAAGAAGCAGAGACATTACTTTGCCAACAAAGGTCCATCTAGTCAAGGCTATGGTTTTTCCAGTAGTCATGTATGGATGTGAGAGTTGGACTATAAAGAGAGCTGAGCACCGAAGTATTGATGCTTTTGGACTGTGGTGTTGGAGAAGACTCTTGAGAGTCCCTTGGACTGCAAGGAGATCCAACCGGTCCATTCTAAAGGAAATCAGTCCTGAATATTCATTGGAAGGACTAATGCTGAAGCTGAAACTCCAGCACTTTGGCCACCTGATGCGAAGAACTGACTCACTGGAAAACACCCTGATGCTGGGAAAGACTGAAGGTGGTAGAAGGGACGACAGAGGATGAGAGAATTGAATGGCATCACCAACTTGATGGACATGAATTTGACTAAGCTCTGGGAGCTGGTGATGGACAGGGAAGCCTGGTATGCTGCAGTCCATCGGGTCACAAAGAGTCAGACATGACTGAGCAATTGAACTGAACCAAGCCAATGAAGACTTCAACCACTGGATTTATTAACGTAGAAGTAATTAGAGACCATCACAGAAGTAGAATCAAGGGAGTGATAGGTCTGATCTAGTGAGTGTGAGAGAGAATAGGCACAGAAGTGGCAGTCAGAAAGCAGTTTGCTTAAAATGATATATGGCAACTGCAGCTGTAGATAACGTCAGCCTAGGGTATATTTATAGGAACTGGTGATTGAGTCTGAGTGCAGATCAAGATCACCAGAGTGAGAATGTCAAGGTATTGAGAAGATGTGCAAATTTCTATATATATTAATCTAACAATATTAGGCAGTTAATGAAAAAGATAAAGAGAACAAAAAGTATTAAAACAGAAAACATAAATAAAATCACTGTGACAAACACTTCTTTTTAAAATAAGTTAAGCAATTCTATTAATAAAGTTTAAAACAAATCACCTTTCAAATTTTATATACAATTATTTTTCAGTGGTATTGAGAATAAAAAACAACATATTTTATCTTTCTTATTGAAACATCTTCAATATCTAAATCTATCAATTTAAGGAGAAAAATATTAAAAGGCAGAGTATTTTGGTCCTGGATATGATCAATTATTTAGATCCTACCTATGGCTGTCCTCATTTTTATTATAAATCAATGCAGGCATTTTAGCTGAAAATGGAACATTTTATTAATTTGGTAAAAACCGAAAACAAGTGCTTATATTTTTAAATTCTGTTTGTATAATTTGTATACTGTAGTCAATTCTAAAGGAAATCAGTCCTGAATAGTCATTGGAAGGACTGATGCTGAAGTTGAAGCTCCAATACTTTGGCCACCTGATGTGAAGAACTGACTCACTGGGAAAGAAACTGGGAAAAACGAGGCAGGAGAAGGGGACAACAGAGGATGAGATGGTTGGATGGCATCACTGACTCAATGGCCATGAGTCTGAGCAACCTTTGGGAGTTGGTGATGGACAGGGAAGCCTGGCATGCTGCAGTCCATGGGGTTGAAAGAGTCACACACGACTAAGTGACTGAACTGAGCTGATATTGCATTTCATACACATAGCTATTTTGATCCTTCTTAGACAGATTGAGAAAAAAAATTCAGGGAAAAAATATACATCTTATATGTCCTTTCTAATCAAATTCTTTATTGTTTCAAAACTCACTTGCTCTAGAAAAACAAAATCAATCCAATTAACACTTGTACAGATTGTGTAAAGCAGCAAATTAAGAGGTGAGACTCTGATATAAAAGGTCTAGTGAAGGAGTCAAAATACTGGCTCTATCACCTGGTACCAGGGTGAATCTTCATAGATAACCTAATCTTTCTAAGCCTAGGTGTCACCACCTTTAAGATAAGGGTACAGTAATGTTGAGGTTTAAATAAGAAATTTCCTATAAAGTGCCAAAAAAAAATAGGAAGTACTCAGTAATTGCTAACTACTATAATAATTATAACCATGAAGTTTCTAAAATTCCTCACTTAATTTTAATTTTTACAAAACTTTTCGCTTAGAAAACAAACATGTTCTAATACAGATTTTCAAATTTTTAAAACTAGGACCTATGGTAAGGAACTGTAACCCAGTTTACACATATATGTAGATATTTTGTATTCTGATACTTTCCATTCTCTTTATCCCCCAATGTTTAATGACCACAAAAGTACAGATAACATAGTTTGAAAAAATCATTCCAATCAGTAAGAAGTGTCTGCTATATAAAAAATTTACTCATATACAATTTTAAGGCATATACCCAAAATATGCAGCATTTTAAAGTATTAGTAAATTTAAACTATGCAAATTAAAATCTATTAAATCATAAACTTTTTGAAGCAGAGATTCTTTACAAATTATCTCCTTGATAATTCTTGGTGGTGGTGGTGGTTTAGTCGCTAAGTTGGGCCTGACTCTCATGACCCCATGGACTGTGGCCTGCCAGGTTTCTCTGTCCATAGGATTCTCCATGCAAGAATACTGGAGTGGGGTGCCTTACCTAGTACCTAATGTCAAGACTCTGAAATACTTGTTTTGAGTTCAGAAATCAAAACTTACATCTTCATATAATGAATTTTAAAACATTTTTTCAGTAAATTGATGTTTTAAAATAAGATTTTTATTGCCTCATATAATTTACATGTAATTTTCCTACAGAAATGAGGTAAGGAACAAAGAAAATAAAAGAAAAACAAAAGAAACTTTAAAATAACTAGAAAACATTATTTACATCAAACATTTAAGAGGTAGTTTATTTATATTCTAATTGGCTGTAAATTTCAGAAATTAAGTCTCTAATAGATAATCTTTGTTGGATACAGATTCTTTGTGTGCACATTTTGGTATCATGACTAATGCAATTCATAAACTTTCAGTTTTCAGGATGTAGAAATGTCTTACTTTCCTATGTTCCAAAAACTGAGAAGTGCAAAAGTTAAGTACTTTATCCACTATAATGTAATAAAAAAGACATTTATATGGTGTTTCTAACATTTTAAGCATTCTTTTAGAAAGATGACTGTATGAGTTTATTGAAATTGCATCTCAACTTATAAATGTTTTAGCTAAATAAAGAGAGGAGAATAAAAGACTCATACACAATATATGGCAGAAACATTAGGATTAACCAAGCATTAGGTACCGAAGAATGGTACTACTTCATGAAAATTATGGGTTAAAAGTATTTTCTTGCAGTGAAATGGCTAAGTGGTGAAAGTCAAATGTACTTATGAAATTCAGAAATATTTTATTTCAAATAAAGTGTATCTAATGACTGATTCCAATAAGGAAAGTTATAATCTCACTTTCTTGCTGAGTTCTACATTATGTGTTATGTTCTTCTCCAGTGACCATTTACATTTTACAATAAGATCAGTGTTGTTACCAATAATTTTCTTTTCTAAGAACTTTATTTGAAAATAACTACTATTTATAATTTTTATTTTCAGTTGTATCATCAAAAAGTACTGCAATTGTTATTAAATACATAACCATGTATTTACAAAAGCATTTTATTCAATTTATTCCTTTTTAAAATTGAAGTATAATTGACATGCAGTATTATATTAGTATTAGGTGTGTGACATAATGGTTTAAAATTTATATACATCATTAAGTGATCATCAATAATTTATCAATTGGTGATCCATCAACCAGCATACAAAGTTAAAAAAAATTTTTCCCTTGTGATGAGAACTTTTAAAATTTACTTTTTAGCAACTTTCAAATTTGCAATATAATATTACTGATTACAGTCACATGCTGTACATGAAATCCTCATGATTTATTTTATAACCAGAAGTTTATACCTCTTAATTTCCTTCACCCATTTCACCCAATCCCCAAGCCCCACTCATCTGGCAGCCAATCTGTTCTTTGAATCTATGAGCTTTGTTTTGTTTATTCAATACATCCTTGATCTAAAATTAAAGTATAGCTTTTAAGCAGAATTTTAAAAATTTACATATATTTTAACATACATCTATTTGTGTAGATAAGTAAATATATGGGCTTTCTTGGTGGCTCAGTATGGGCTTTCCTGGTGGCTCAGATGGTAGACATATAAACATATATAGATATATAAATATATAGATGGAGTTAGGCACACATATTTGATACTAAAATTCTGTAACCTACTCATATGAAAAAAAAATCAGTGAGTCATAATAATGGTAAGCCCGCTGCCTTACTAGCTATTTAATTGTATTTGGACTCCCAACAATGAGAGAAGAACAAATTAAACAAGTCGTTTTTCATGCTAAGAAGGGTAAATTATTATTATTAATTATGTTACCTGAAAAAGTTTTACCTAAGCAAGTATTTAAAGTTCTACATTAATTTATAATTCATGTCACAAACATGACATATATTTTCAAATGCTAAATTAAAACTATTTGATTTTTTAAAAAGTAAAATGGCACAAATATTAAACTCATCTAATAATGTAAAGTACATCTAGAAATGATAAACAGTTCAACTTTAAGCTATGACATATTGTATCAAGCTTGGAAATCTGTAATATCTAAGGATAAACCTTTAAAATGGTTTTCATCTTTAGCATAGAGCAAATAGAATTTTAAATAAATTTTGAATAGCAATGGTTTAACAAAGAAACAGGACCTTGCATTACCTATTGTGTCAGCTTTGCTAAATCTCCGTGTTACAACATTGTTCATGTTTCCATTTTCACAGAGCTTCAATTCTGTGAGATATACTTCTACTTTGCAGTGCTTTACAAACATACCCTGTTCAACCACCTAGAAAACAAAACAAACTAGTGTCAGCTATAGCTTGATATATCTTACTGTTGTGAATAACATTATCTCCAAAAAGACTTTAGAAAAAGCAGATCTTCAGTGAAAAAAACATAACTATTAAAACTCATCAATATAAAAGAAACTGGATAGCTGAAAAACAAAGGAACATTTTTGGAAATATTAATATTTAACAGAATATGAACAATCATGATACAAGTATTAACAGACAGTATAGTAAGGCATTCTACTACTCTATGGAGATACTTTGGTATACTATAAAGAATGAATACACTTAGTATTTATGATGAGAAAGTGCATGCAAAGTGTAAATACGGTTCGGATTAAAGATACAGACATACTTTATCTTTTAGCACTTGATCTCAAGCAAAAACCCTTTAAAAACCACTTTAAGTTTTATATAATTTCAGCTAGCAACAGCTATAATAACACTCTATATGTTAAAATAAATCTTTTACAAGAGTAATTCCAAATTACTGTTGCCAAAATATTCAGCTATGCCCTGTAATTGATATGTTAGTTTTGCATCCTAAGATGACTTTGTTTGACCTTTAAATGCACACTGAGTAGTTCCAGGCAACAAATCAAAGGGGAAAAAAAGCTGCTAAACATGCAAGCAATAAAGCAGAAAGAGAAAAAAATGTATATATTAGGGTCACCTTTTTAATAAGTATATTTCCTTTTGATCTTCTAAAGGTTAACTGTAGGATTTCAGTTATGAACACTGTTTCTGAAAATAGTAATCAGCCTGATACGTGATACATTAGACAAATATGGCAAATGGGAGGCTCCAAATGACTGTTGTACTCACTTGCTTATTAGCATCAATTCAGTAAGGGAATCAAAATTTGTCTTTCACTTGCAGGGAAGTTGTTTCAGCTCAAAAAGTTCAAAGGTAGTTTGCTAGTATTGAAAATGTCCAATTTAATGATAATTTTTATGATACTTTACCATATATATTCTCCTAACCATACTTGTTACATTTCTAAAGTAACAGTGTGCGAATAATTAATGCATTATATAAACTAGCATATTACTGTCTAAACCAAAAATAATTAAATTTGTTTTATATCATATTTGAAGTTAAGCATGAAGCAAAGGATATTACATCATTTATAAGATTAATGGAGCTATAAAGTTAGGAATCAAATATTCTTAACAATCAGAAATTTCTGCTCTGGGACTCAATATTCGAGTAAGAATCCTAAATTAAGTTAGTTACTAATCATCAGTAGGTTGCCAGACTGAGGTACTCACAGCCCTCATTTTATGCAGGGGCTGGAGGGGGTTTAAGGAAATTCTAACAGTAGAGCAGGTAATGGGATAAGTAAACAGGATAAAATTTTTTTAAAAAGAGAAAACCGTCCATTATGATTTACATTGAGATATGTATTCTCTAAGTAAGCAGTTTCTTTTCCTAGAAAGAATCTGGTGATCTAACTGTCAGAAGTTCACTGTCAACAATAAACAAACATTAATTCCCTATTTCACTACTATATACAACACAGACAACCAACAAGATCTATGCTATAGCACAGGAAACTATACTCAATATTCTGTGATAATCTACATGAGAAAAGAATTTAAATAAGGACGAATACATACACATATATAACTGACTCATATTGCTATATACCCCAAACTAATATAACTCTAATATAACTAATATAACTAATATAACTCTATAGACAGCAGCCCACCAACTGGCTAAGACCTCTAAAATAGTTATCCTTCTCTTGTCCATGATCTGAGAGGGACAGCTTTGAATACTTTACCAGTAAGTATTGTCTGCAATAGCTTTTTATTTCTAGCTTAAAAAAAATCATAAATTGATACTGAGTTTTATCAAATGCATTTTCTGCATCTACTGAGATGGTTTTCCTACTTTATTCAGATAATACTAAAATTATAATAAGTGATTTTCAAAGTAAAATAAAAATTCTGTTTGAAAAAAATCCATCCTGGCTATTTATTTTTAAACTTTTTATTTTGTATTGGGGTATAGCTGATTAACAATGTTGTGATAGTTTCAGGTGAACAGTAAAGGGACTCAGCTGGACATATACATGTATCCATTCTATTCCTGCAGCCTGGCCATTTTTAACTCTTTTTTTGCCCATTTCTGGCCTGGCTTGCTAATACTGTGTTATTAAATATTTGGTAGAATATTCACTGGTGATGTCTTCTGGATTTAACAGTCTTTTTTGTGAAAAGATGTTTAACGATTTAGCTTCTTTATTCAGACACGGCAATTGAGATTTTCTATTTCTCACTCAACACTAGTGCATTCTTCTCTAGACATTTGACATTCTTCTAGACATCTGTCCATTTCACCTAATTTTCAAATTACATAAAATTGTTCAAAATCAATCTTTTAAAAATGTCTTTGGACTCTGCTGTGGCATCTCCCTTTTCATTCCTAATACAGGTGATTTGTGCCTCTTTTCCTTTTATTCTTAAGAGTCTCCCCAGGACTCATCTTTATTTTACTAGTCAAATTACAATGTTCTTTATAATGAGTCAACTTTAGTCATTTAATGCATTTTTTTCCCCGTTTTATGTCTACTTCATATTAGTTCTTGATTAGTCTTAATTTCCTTTTCTTCTTGAGAAAACGGTCTTCCTTCTTTTGCAGTATTTACATTCAAAGAATGACTTCAGTCATTCTTTTATGCTGTATAGTTAGCAATCAGTTCAAAATATGTCTAATTTTATATGTTAATCTTCTGTGACTGAAGAATTACTTAGAAGTACATTGTTTCATTTCTAGGTAGCTGAGAGACCACCTAGTTATCTTTTCATTACTGACTTGTAAATTCCTTGAGAGACAGAAAATACACTGAATAATTTCTAGCACACAATATTGGAATTTGCTTGATGGCTCAGCATGTGTTAAAAAATATTTGTATCCTGCACTAAGTGCAGTGAATGTCAATTAGGTCACAGTGGTTAATCACATTCACATCTGCTTTCGAGCTCATTCATGTGTTATTGGCAGGCCTCTGTTCCTTTGCAGCTGTTGGCAGAGACTTCATGTAAGTCTTTCCATAGGCTGAATGCATGACATATGGCTTCGTTCAAGAGTGACTGATCCAAGAGAGAGCAAGAGAGCGCTCCCAAGTTAGAAGTGTCAGTATCTTTTATAAACTTATTTTGACAACATATAATACTATCACTTCTGCTGTATTTTACTAGTCACAGAGACCAACTCTGGGATGATGTAGATTACATAAGAGTATGAATAACAAGAGGTGGCAATAACCTGGGGTGCAATCTTCAAGGCTATCTCCCACAGTACACCCTCTAGTACCAATAAAGTTATTGTCCCTGTCACCAACATGTAAAATACACTCCACCCCTGCAAAGCCCCCAACTGGTCTTATCCCATTATAGCAACAACTCAAAGTTCAGACACCTGTCATCTATATCTGATGAAGGTACAGATGAAGATCCTTGGGTATAAGTTCCTTAAGCATCTCAAGTATGGGTCTATGGGCCTGTGAACGAGAAGATAAACTTACTGCCCCTCTTACACCCAAAATAAAATGGTGGGGAAGGCAGAAGATAATCTCAGACAGATATTTCTGTTAAAGTAGGGAAATGAAGGGGTACAAAGAAGTTATTAGTCTACATAAATTCTAAAATCCACCTGAGCAAACACTGAAAGCTCCTTGATTAGGGCTCACTCTTGCCTTGACCTGAAAAAATGACTCTTCGTAACACCTGGTTCTGTTTTCTGAGTCACATTCTTTCATGAAAGTTAGCACACGTTTGCAGTTGAGTAAATTCTTAGTCTGATTCCTGCTTGTATAAGTCTGGGAGGTCAAAGGTTTCTAAAATTTTATGCTGTCTCTGCAGTCCAAAATGGCAGTGGTTCTTGAAAACACTGTGGATCTTCACTGGATTTCCTGGAGTGTCACCCAGGAGGCAAAAGTCACCACAAATGTTTTCTAAGTAAGTCCTTTCTACTCTGGGTTTATATCAAGGAGGTTCAGGGACATCACCCTGAAGCTTCTTAGAAGCCCTACAGTCCTAAAAGCCATATATTGAAAGGAAGTGCAAAGTACACCCTGAAATTCTTTCTAAAGGGCCTTTTTTTTCTGAAGTGTACTGTGAGGCACCACCTTCGACTTTTCTGAGGTCTTAACAAAGAAATTTTACAGTCACCACCTTAGGTTTCAACTTTAGACCATGCTTTCTTGAGAATGCCTTGAGTTTGATTTTGCTTGGAAGCATTTCTTTGTTTCAGCATTGTTTGTCACATGGAGAGGCTAATTTTCAAAACTAGCAAGTCTTGGCTCCTTTTTATTTAACAGTCCTTTCTTTAGCTTCTTTTTTCTCACATCTGACTAGAAGCAGAACAAGAAGAAACTCAGCAGTACTTTCAACATTTTGGCAGATTATTAAGTTTATTAAGTGTATTTTCTACCTTTCAGTGGCATGTTGTTAAAAGTTTCTTCCATCTTATGACAAAAATCACTGGGTTCCAAGATTTTCCTCACTTTAAGATCTCACTGGCAGCCTCCTCAAAGTCTAAAACTCTACTACTAATTTATTCAGGGCACTTTAGGCTTTCATTAACACTCTTAAAATTCTCACAGCTTTTACTCACTTCCCAGTCCCAAAGCCACCACCACATCTCAAGTTTCTGTTACCATAACACACAACTTCCAGGTAGCAAAATCAGTATTAGCTACCTGTGTATGTATGCTTATTTGCTCAGTCATGTCTGACTCTTTGCAACCCCATGGACTTAGCCCACCAGGCTTCTTTGTCCATGGAATTTTCCAAAGAACACTGGACTGGGTTACCATTTCCTCCTCCAGGGAATCTTTCTGACCCAGGGATCGAACCCAGGGTCTCATGTCTTCTAGCACTGGGAGGTGAATTCTCTACCACTGTGCCACCTGGGAAGCCATATTAGCTACTTACTACTATAGAATAGATTTCCTGAAGTTTTTATCAGCTTAGCAAAGCAAACAGTATCTCACATAGTTTCTGAGGGTCAAGAATCTAGGGCAGCTTAGCTGGGCTGGTCTGGCTTGAGGTTTCTCACAAGGTTGTTTGTCAAGCTGTGGGCTGGGACCTCAATTACTCAAAGTTCAAATGAGACTGGAGCATTCACTTCTAAGCTCACTCAAATCATTGTTAGCAGAACTCCATTCTTCTCTACTGCCCAGAGATCTCAGTTCCTTAACATGTGAGCCCATCCATAGGCTGCTTGAGTGTGCAGGTCGATTTCTCAGACTGAGAAATGAGAGACAGCAATAGGGTGTGTGCACCCAAGACATAAAGCCAAGGTGTCTTTTATAATTAATCTTTTATTTTTAAAATTAGGAGCAATAACATATTCGTTTCAGGTGTACAACACAATATTCAATGCATTCAATATTTGTATATATGGTGCAATGATCACCACAGTAAATCTAGTTAACATTCATCACCTTACATAACTACGTTTCTTTTCTTATGAAGAAAACTTGTAAGATCTTCTAAAAGTCTTCAGTTCAGTTCAGTTCAGTCGCTCAGTCGTGAGCAACTCTTTGTGACTCCATGAATCGCAGCATGCCAGGCCTCCTCGTCCATCACCAACTCCCGGAGTTCACTCAGACTCACGTCCATCGAGTCAGTGATGCCATCCAGCCATCTCATCCTCTGTCGTCCCTTTCTCCTCCTGCCCCCAATCCCTCCCAGCATCAAAGTCTTTTCCAATGAGTCAACCCTTCACATGAGGTGGCCAAAGTACTGGAGTTTCAGCTTCAGCATCATTCCTTCCAAAGAAATCCCAGGGTTGATCTCCTTCAGAACAGACTGGTTTGATCTCCTTGCAGTCCAAGGGACTCTCAAGAGTCTTCTCCAACACCACAGTTCAAAAGCATCAATTCATCAGTGCTCAGCCTTCTTCACAGTCCAACTCTCACATCCATACATGACTACTGGAAAAACTACAGCCTTGACTAAACAGATCTTAGTCGGCAAAGTAATGTCTGCTTTTCAATATGCTATCCAGATTGGTCATAACTTTTCTTCCAAGAAGTAAGCATCTTTTAATTTCGTGGCTGCAGTCACCATCTGCAGTGATTTTGGAGCCCCCAAAAAATAAAGTCTGACACTGTTTCCACTGTTTCCCCATCTATTTCCCATGAAGTGATGGGACCGGATGCCATGATCTTCGTTTTCTGAATGTTGAGCTTTAAG